>JAJTUV010000619.1:177500-621242 GCA_021653895.1 Mastomys natalensis
TACTGTAAGCTGGAGGCGAGTGTAACTTATTTTTGTAATAAAGTTTTTATTTTTTTTATGTGTCATTAATATAAATGTGTGTTAGTATAGAAAATCTTCTGGTTTAAAAACTTAGAATTGCACACATTTCAGTATGTTCATTTGTACTTACATAATTTTAGAGTAGTGGTTGCCAATAGCCTGTATGTTTTCCATTAATTGGCTTTTTTTTTTTTTTTTCTTTCTTTTTTTTGTTACCTTAATAAACCATTTTAGTATGTTGTATGTCAGTTACTGGGATAGCTGGGGCATAGAGTGTAAATTAAAATTTGTCAATAAGTATTCATTGGAATATATGTAAATGTGCCTTGCCGGTTACTGAAACTTACCTACAAAATGAGTATGGGGTGACAAAAATTTGTTCCTGGTGCTTAATGAAACTTTCTTCCACTGATTTTATATATTACCCTGTGCTTTTTAAAAGTACATCTCTCAAATCTTAGTGTAAGTTTGAGGGCTACACAAAACATGTACATTTCATTCTAACATAGTGAGCATACTAGGTCGTGGAAAGTGGGTCAGTTAATTGTAGCCTTCAGCAAAATCAAATCTCAGTGTAATCCTTGGTGCTGGCACTTCCCATGTCCAAGGAATAAAATGATCCTATCTAAGAGGTCATTGCCATGCCTATTGGCACTTAACTGTCATACCATTTTTAAAGGACACTGTCAAGGTCTTTTAGTTAATTCCTGGATTTATTTGTTGGGATATTAGAACAGATTTGTTTAACTTAACTGCATTGTCAAAGTTGAAAGATGAACACTTTTGTGAGTTCACAAATGTGTTCTTTCAGAAAACATTAAAGTATGGAACTCTGGGTTTCTAAGACTTGGCTTTTTAGTTTGGGGACATGGGACAAAACTTTGATTCAAAGGAAATTGTGAAGATTGATGGTTATATTTAAGGGTAATGTAAACAGTGGTAATGAAATGTAGACTCAAGTGAAAATACTTGACAGTGTTCATTTTAATGACTTTGAATTCAAGCCATTATGATTACTTTTAAAATTAAATATAATTTGCACTGTTCTGATAATGGGTGCAGTTTTTGAGCAATATAATCAGAGCTAAATATGCATGTAGTGATTAGTGATGTGAACAATTAAGTTCTGAGAAGAAATACTAACTGTGGTATTTTCAAACTTAAATTTCTGTAGAAAAATCAGTATCAAACACTTACCAGAAGTCAAGAAAAACAGGCAATGCATATAAACATAATTTTGAATGTTGTGTGGCCTATAAAGCAATAATGCAATTTATATGGAATGTCATGGATATGAGAAATGGAAATGCGAAAATAACTAATCCTTTAGTAAAAATGTCAACATGTTAAAAAGGGGAATGTTAACTAATGTAGGTTTTGCATTTGTGATTTGTTTATGGGTTCTTGGCTTTGACAGCTTCAAAGAATGGACAGATGAGATGTTAAATTTTGTATATATTGTCAAGGAAAGGATCTTTAATAGTCAAGTCCCTTCCTTGTGGTAAAAGAGATATCCTTAAAGAATTCTGATTGTTAAAAGTTAACCTAACCAAAACAGATGCAAGGTTTTGTTTCTGCAGACTACTTGGCAATCAAAAGTGTTCATAAATTTAGTTTATCAGTTCTCAGGAAGTTACTTTATGAGAAAATTGTGTAATAATATTCTTCCTAAGCATGTTTTTTTGTGCAAGATTTTTTAGTCATTTGAATCAAATCACATGTTATAAATGGAGAACTGAATCACAAAAGGAATCACATATTCACAATGGCACTTAACACCACGAGAAACTTTTTACTGATTACTGTTAAACTTTTACTGATTGATGCATATCTGACTAAAGTATATACATTTTCTCATGATAGATTAGGAATACCACAAACGGATTGGGGTGATCTGGGCTATATAATTGTATATAAGATATTTGAAAAGATGTATTTAGTATTAGGATGAACAACAAACTACATGGGAAAATTATCTTTAGTACAGCTTTTTGAAATTACTTGGTCAGAAACAACAAAAACAATGTTACATCACTATTTGATGGGGAGAAATTAAAATATAGAAGGGCTTCATGCATTAAGAAAAGGTAGTCAATCCTAGAGTAAATGGTTGCTCAGGTTCCTAAAAACTCCAATAATACCCTCCATGACTGTTTTCTCCCCACTTATAAATACAATAAACAGGAATTCAGTGGTGGGTATAAAGTTAATGAATAAACAACTTACTTTAACAACACATAAACAGACTTCTTGGGATGTTTTTATGGTGTAGTATTTACTAGTAATCTTACCACTCAGTAGGGCATGCCACTAAAGATGCTAATTATGAACCAAGGCTCACACAGGCATTTTTTAAAAAACTGAGCCAATGTATAGATGGACTTTTGGGGTCTGTCACTTTTTAAAAGTTCTTAAAACATAAACCATATTAGCACCACAGTCTGCCTTCAATAATGTACCTAACATGTTTTTCAGGACCAGAAGCATTCAGTTGGACAAACTTTTGTAAATGCAAATCAGTATTACTCTGGGTCAAAGACTAAGTTTTTAATATTAACAGTAGTCTGGTAAACATTTAGAAGTCTGACATCGAGAAACAAAAGCTTGTACCCAAGTAGAATTTAATTAAATTAGTTTTTAGCTTAATGTAAATTCTTTTACATTTATTTATCCATAGAATTTATATTTATTTCACTCCTTTTGTCTCACTGAAAGCTGTCTGCAGGCTCTTTGATTTGGATTAGATGTGTGAAGTACTGTCTTTCGCCAAAAACCTCAAATTTCCTGTTTTTTTTTCCCAACGTAGTGGGTTTGTGCTTGTTTGGAGATCAGTTCAAAACTATCTGTACTATCTGTACTGCCTCTGATGTTAAGATTTTATGTATAGCATAAGGAAGCTAGCTCTGACTATATTTTCCAAGAAATATTGAGCCTATTTTTGTAGCATGTCTTAGGATCCAGGATCATGAATTTTTGAGTTCTCCCATTTCATCATTTTTCATCAACACTTTTAAATAGACACTTGGAATCTTTAGACACAATCGATACATTACAAGTAACTACAAATTGAAGACACAGAATTTTCTGACAAAAATTCCAAGCCACGTGACTGGGAGATGTTTAGAATAAATGTTTTCGGCTGGTCTTCATTTAATTTTGTTTTAGAAATTCATGGTCATATATTTGCTAATAGACTTATGAATTCCATGATAATTTGCTTCTTTGGGAACATGCTTCACCATGTAGTGTTCTTCTATTCTCCAGTTTTATTTCTGGCAAATAAAAATTTCTTTTAAGATTTGAAAATGAGATTGAAGTACCAAGTAATTTAGGAGAAGGGAAGAAGAAAACGGTCTCTTGATAAAATTTACATTTAGATTACTACAAATGAGTTTATGAGAATGAACTCTAATATGTAATAGAGCACAGTTAGTGGCCACGTGCAAAACCTGTAAGTATATTCAAGGTTTTCTGGTTCCTAGCTCAGGCTAGAGTTTCTTTTGGAGGTGGTTAAGGAAGATAGAGTGGTTGGAAACACTTTAAGAACCTTACCTTCATTACTTGACTAAAAGTTATTAGTTTCTGTCTTAACTAGCCAAATGGGTATTGATTAGTGAGAATATCATTTCAGAATGGCCATGGCGTTTAAACAAGTCAACAAACAAGAATTTGAAAGTCCAGATAAATCACTTTGGAAGTCATTTGGAGATTAGTGTCTTCAAATATTAGAGCTTTCTAAGATAAATACATCTGACAAAATAAATTTAGTTGTGATAACAGGGTCACTATACAAGTGAGTTTTTACAAGCTTTAGTGTCTGATTTGGTAATTATAAAGGTTATAATAATTTTCATGTGTTACTCCTTAAACTTCTGAAAGGATTAGTGTGATGAAATTTCAGCTTGGAGTAGTGTTCATTTTACTTTTCTGAGGATATGGGTCAAAAGGATTTGGTAGGCAGGCTATTACTACAGATTGCAGAGTAAAATAACGTTTACCATATTAATCTTATGTAAAAGTTACAGATTGCTCATTGTATCCCAGAGAGGTCCTGACATTCCTTCTGTGTTGGGGATCACTTAATGGTATTAACTTGACAAATCTGAATAGTCATTTATGAAACACAGGTATTATATACTATTTGAAGGAGAAATCTGCCAAACCAGGAGGCACACACATTATTTAAAACCTAAAGAGTATTAGTATTTATATTGGTTATAGAAGAGTCAGCTATACCTGGTGGTATATCTTTAAAATTCCAGCTACTCATTGAGACAGAAGCTAGAAGAGGTAGGTGCTATACCTGTAATTGCTTTAACTTAATATGCCACGAAGAATTAGAAAAGCTTATGCAGTGCTTGTTCTCTTTATTTTCAATGTCTCTGAGAACAAAAACAGCAATATGGTAAAGTTCATGTATAGATTGGCACATTACACTTTTAACTTATAATCTACAGTCTGTGTATATAGTACAGTGTAGTAGTTTTGGAAAAAATAGTTTATTTTGCCTTCTCTTGAAATAATAAAAGTCATATGTTAGAAAAATTTTTTTGGAAGTGCTTCAGAATTATTAAGGCCAAGCATAGTAGTTTTAGATTTTACCCTCCTTCCTGGGCTCACATTTAGTTTTTATAAAATTACAGTAAATTCTAGTGGACATACTGGGTTTCTGAAAATCAATTTTGCATTTAGGAGCATCAAGCAAAGGGTACACAGAGAAGATACTATGATCATTTAGTTTCTGTGGCTTAACTGCTTTTTGATAAGTTTGCTTATGTTACCTAGTTAATTTCCCCCCTCCTTTTAGAATGGAAGCTCCTTGAGGGCAGGGAATCTTGAGTTACGGTGCTATGCAAACAGCTAAAAACAATCTTAAACACTTTTAAGTTGGTAGATAGTCAGCTACCTTACTGTATTATTCAGAAAAAGACTTTTAGAACCCCTTTAAGTGCTAACACAGTGCTGCCATTCTAGTAAACTAAAATGAGGAAGATTAATGTTAAAGTTGTCAGACTTGAAAAAGAAATAACTATCTTTGAAGGGTGCAGATACAGTTTATGATTTAATTCTTCTACTTGGTTTTTTTTTTGGTTTTTCGAGACAAGATTTCTCTGTATATCATCTCTGGCTGTCCTGGAACTCACTCTGTAGACCAGGCTAGCCTGGAACTCAGAAATCCACCTGTCTCTGCCTCCCAAGCGCTGGGATTAAAGGCGTGCGCCACCACTGCCCAGCTACTTGTTTTATAAATCTTAAAATAGCTGTATAGAAGTCATTATTTCCAATTCCTCTATTTCAAATTGGAGGGAAGAAGAAAAAAATTATCCTTAGAAGTGACATCATGGAAATCCAGCCTATTGAATTTTCTTCATGGTAGGTTCCAGTTTAAGAGCATGATACAGAAAATCCTTCATGGTTCTTTATTAAGCAGTGATATCACCAAGATTTGACGGCTTTTAGTCATGCCTGTAAAGTTTTTTATGCAGGAATTGGTGAATAAGAAGATAATGTTTTGAATTCACTGATTTTCAACAGTATTTACACTACTGTGAATTAACTTTTGTTAAAAAATAGCTACATCTACATGAATACTTATTGGTCTACCAATTCATAGGTTAAATTTAGATCAAGAAAAAGTAGTTTTTAGTTTTGAGGAAAGGTGGTGTTCACGTGTTTGTAGCTGACACTTCAACTTGAATTCTATTTCTTTTGGTATTGTGGATAGAAGAATGCCTTCACAGTACACTTAGCCCCTTTGATAATAACATAAAACTTACATGGAAAGCAGTTAAATAGCACAGGCTATGAAAGTCTTCCTGTATCCAGCCCACTTCCAACTATTGTAATTCTAGTGGTAACTTTTGAACCTCTTTTTCTGTTTGTTTTGTTTTGTTTGTTTGTTTTTGTTTTTCAGGACAAGGTTCTCTGTAGCCCTGGCTGCTCTGGAACTCTGTGGATGAGGCTGCCCTCATAATGAGGTCTACCTGTTTCTGCCTCCTGAGTGATAGGATTAAAGGTGCGTGTCACCATGCTTGGCTCTTTTTAACCTTTGTCTAAGCAGTATTTCCCTTTTCAAGAATTTGGCTTATGCTAGTTATGTATTTACTTTATTGCTAGAAACACATATCTGTAGTCTCAGCACTTGGACTGAGACAGGAGCATTGAATTGATGCCAGCCATAGTAAGATACAAAAATCAAAGTAATAATGTAAAATAAGTAAATAGCACAGAATATTTTCCCTTTATTTCTTAGTTACTTTAAAAAAAATCTGCTCTCAGGTTGAGTCTAATACATGCACTTTGCCTGGAGACTGAAAATAGCCAAAACATAGTTATATTATGCCAGAATGGTTCTTTGGAGGGCAAAATTCTAAGACAAAATTAATTACCTTAATGTATTATCATTTGTCTAGGTAGATGTCATTACTAAGGAACTATGACTCGTTTTTTTTTTTTTTTTTCTTGAATTTCTAGTTAACCTTTGTTTTAAGATAATTTTCTGGGCTCTTCCCAATAATTGATGCATTGTCAGATTTTTTTTTTTACTGTACTAAGTTGAGTCCTATAGCTTGTGTTTCATTCCATATGATTTCGTTTTTAGGTAGTACTTTGAGAAATGTTTCATGACCTATAAGCACTCATGACGGAAGATGTCTATTTTACCCTTGCTCTGTTTGATAGTAGGAGTTTTTTCTCATAATGTCAGAGACACTTTGATAAGTTTGATTTTATGTAAGCCATTCTGTTCAGACTCCCCAACCTCCTTCATGACTAGTGAATAGGTCTTAACTTACTTTCTTTTTTTGAAACAATTTTGGCTTACTTTGCTTTTAACTTCAAGTCTTGAGGTTTTGATACTGGAAGATTTTTTTACCCTGCTATCCCTCCCTGTTTTTGTTTTAGTCAGTCTGGTCAGGAATGCATATAGACCCTGCTGGCCTCCAGCTCAGAGATCTTCCTATCTCTACCTCCTGATTGCTTGGGTTAAAGGTGAATGCCACCATACCTGGTTATGTTTCTTTGAGTAGAATTTGAGTTAAGAATTTGATTCATCTTTTAAGCATGAAGAGACAGGTAGGTGCTTAGAAAAGTCAGTCTAGATAGAGGCAAATGTAGAGAGCTGCTTGCTTTGTTCTTAATTTTTCTGTTCTTCAAGCTTGCATTGGAGAAATCTTACTAGAGTTAGACTTAAAAATTTCCCCTTAGGAAACAATAGCTTTTTGAATTTCATCAAATAACTTTCTTTTTTTAGTGCATGTATTCACATTAAATTTGTTTTAAACATATTGTCTGGATCAGTTATTTTAAATTATAAAGGTGGACTCACCGCCAAAGTCAGACTACAATAGCTATTCACAAACTTTGTCTCAGTACTGATAAAGACGTTTGGAGAGTCCATTTTCTTGGGAGGTCACCACCTTGAACTGTTTGCAAGTGTACAATTAATGTGATACACTCAGCTATTCACTTTTGTACCCAAATATCAATTATTACAGTGCTATAATTTTAACCTGATATCCAGTGTTGAAATACAGTTTACATAGTAATTTTTCATGCTTCAGTTTATCTTACATTTGATTTTTTAAAAAAATGAATGAAAAAGGAGTATTGATTAAAAAGTCAGTTACTAATGGGTCCACTGAGATGGTCAACTGCAAATTATAAGCAGAGAAATAAGAACAAGAGTTAATGACAGGAGTCATGGACATTTCCACATTATTTATTCACTTTGAGATTAGACAGACCTTAAAAGCAGTTTTATATCTGGCACTTCAATTTCATCCCTTCTCAGCTAAGAGAGGCCTTGCATATTACCTCCCTTGGGAAAACGTGCTGGTATGTACTGTCCACTGAATGCAAAGTTTGTAGGAGCTTCAGTTTTTCAGCCTTAAGAAAAATCTTTGTTCTCAATGAAGTTCACTATAAATGCTGAATTTTAACAGAAATATCTAGTAGAATATAACAGGGAAGAATACTAGATTTATTAAAAGACGTCATATTAATTTACAGTTAACTATTAAAGTACTGGGGGAGAGCCAGGCATGGTAGCTAGCTCACACTTTAGTTCTACCACCTGAGAGGCAGAGGCAGGCCTGATATTCAGAATGAGTAATAGAACAGCCAGGACTACACAAGAAACAATGTCTCAAAAATATAAGTACTATAATTCTAAAACCTGGGAGATAGGGGTTAAACTTGGGCTACTTGGATTTAAAATTCGTACCTAGCATGCTTAAATGTTGGCTGTCTTGTTACACAATTTGACACTGTTTACTGAGCAAAGCAGATTATTTTGAAATGTCTAGAAATAAGACCAAAGGTTCAGAACAGCATTTTAGCATGGGGTTTCAGAATATTGAGAAAACCACTCAGAATTGTTTCTTCTTTACACTGTTTTGTTAGATGATATGACTTCATCTTTTATTACTGCAGGTAGCTTTGAGATTTCATAATTTTGCAATTTGATGAGTGCTCATTGGTCGTTTGTGGAATGTGCTTGTTTATACTGCTATCTTACACTCTGATTAAGGAGTCTAGTCCCTTTAATTTTTTTTTTTTCATCAAAAGCAAAACATTTTGAGTCAGGCAGCTTTTGATACTTTAAGATCATTGACATTAGATACTGATTTTTACTGAATTATGGGTTGTTTTGGTTTTTTGATGAATTGTGGTTTTAAGTATCAAAATCTTAGTTTAGTTTTTAATGCTGCAAATAGTATTGGTCCCTCCACATAACTGAGTCTCTGTGTGTACATGTGTCAGGAAACTAAAGAGAAAAGTAATCTTTAGTAGACCTAAGTCTTTTGAGTTACAACTTTTGGATAATCACACTAATCTTGGACTAGTATCCTCATATTCATAGATTTCTTATTTTGGTGACTTATTTTAGTCTGTCTAATTTCTCACACAAACTTACAAGGTATAGGATGCTAAGATAAATTATTTGACTGCTGAGTAGTTATGATTTCAATGAAATGATTACCACCAACTTAAATTTATTTTTTGCTATATCAATAGGAACTTAGTCACTAGATTGTTGAGAAGTATTTATACATAGTTTCATACTTAATCATACTTGCACTTGAATTTTCTTGCTGAAGATAGTGTAGTATGAAATTGATAGTCTAGCATTCTATATTCTATGACATAGCTTGTATTTTAATCAAAATTTGCCTAATACCCTTCCTTTATGCTTTTTGTTACGGAATAATGTTATTTATTCCTTCTGTCGTACCTCACCAGTAAGAACAGTTCAGGTACTTAGTGTTGATGTTGCTTAGTTGTTTTCTTTTTTGTTTGTTTTGTTTTGTTTTTTTGTTTTTTGAGACAGGGTTTCTCTGTGTAGCCCTGGCTGTTCTGGAACTCACTCTGTAGACCAGGCTGGCCTCGAACTCAGAAATCCGCCTGCCTCTGCCTCCCAAGTGCTGGGATTAAAGGCATGCGCCACCACCGCCCGGCTGCTTAGTTGTTTTCATCAGGGAAAGATTTTCAGTAAGGAAGCCAATATTGAGTCTGTTTTTTAAGGAAGGCTATTAAGCCACAGAGCATTACCCTGTTACTTGTAAATTCTTCAATTGCTGTGTTAATGTTTGAGTTGGGAGTTGACTTAAGTCATGTAAATTCCAACTAGTACTCTTGTAGATATTAGGGTAAATGTTCATTTCAACTTTGATGAATATAGTGATGATAATTTAACAAGCCTGATCTGGAAATTTGAGACACTGAACCACTTTTCAATTTCTTTCTTTTTTCTTCTTCTTTGAGATAGTCTCACTATATTACCCTGCCTGGTCTGATCTTTGTACCAGGCTGTTCACAATTCATAAGAAGAGATTTGCTCTCCTGTCTCTTGAGGTCTGTGATTTAATATGTATGCTAGTACATCTGGCCCAACCGCCTTTATTTTATTGGTGATTCATATTTTTTTAAATAGATACATTTTAATTCCAAACTAACTTGTTTCCTTTTCCCCAAGTATCAGTAACCTCATTCCCCTCCAACTCACCCAACTTTGTCTGTTGAAACACCTCATACTTAATAACTGTACCCATTTCTACTGAGTTTGCTGGATTTAGAATCATGTATATTTAAGTGTTGTTTCTTTACTTTTTTTAAAAAGATTTATTTATTTTATTTATATTAGTACACTGTCATTGTCTTCAGGCACACCAGAAGAGGGTATCAGATCCCATTACAGATGTTTGTGAGCCACCATGTGGTTGCTGGGAACTGAATCCAAGACCTGGAAAAAATCAGTGCTCTTAACCACTGAGCCATCTCTCCATCTCTTCTCACTTGTTTTTAATAGCTATTTACAGGATGTCAGCATCCTGATACAAAACTGAGTATTTGTCAAAGCTTTTTAACCCTTTATAGCATTTTCTTGTTACTGAAATCAGTACTGAAAAATCCCATTGGCACTTCTTAGTTCTCCCTGTCTTATCACAGCTTCCATGTCTATAGTTTTATATCTTACTATTTGTTTTTTATTTTCAAGACTTGTTTGATTTGTTTATGTATAAATCTAGTAGTTGTTTCTGCATATTAGAGTACTTTTTTCTTCATTATGTTACCACACCCAGCCGTATAGATATTCTTAAATATCTGGCTGGAGTGACAAATATGTTTCTAAAGGTTTCTTATTTTAAAAACTGTTGTTTAGCTTTTAAACACCATTTTAGACACCATAAATAACACTTTCTAATAAAATGGTGGGCACTTTATCATGGCCATTGCAATTTTTATAAGTTCACTCCAGTTTTACCAGTCTTTTCATCATTGCATCAACTGCTTTTTTTGGATGCTTTTGCTTAGCATATTAGAAATTCTAAAACAATTTTTGCTTATAGGAGTTTTTCCTGCATGTGTGTATGTCAAACATGCATGCAGTGCCTGAGGAGGCCAGAAGAGAACGACATGGCCTAGAACTGGAGTTACAGAGGATTGTGAGTTTCCAGATAGATGCCAGGAATCTAACCCTGGTCCTCTAGAAGAGTAGCCAGTGCTCTTAACTGCTGAGCCATATCTCCAGCCCTTTACCTTAACACTTGATATGTCTCAAGTTTTGCCATACTTCAAGCTACATTCTTCAGACAGAAATATGTACCATATAAGAAAATATTTCAGAAGCTCACATTATTTTCTTTGGTGAATAAGTGAGATTTTATGTGTGATATATGCTAACTATTTTGGGTTAAAAATAAAGTAAAAGTAAAGATAGCAGAAGGAAGTCATAATTATAAAATGTTGACAGCATTTTACTTGAATCTTCAGATTCACTTAAATTATTGTTGATAACATTTTTTGGCAGTTCATGTTTTAGTTATACCCCTATTCACTTTGATGATAACAGTTCCATGTATTTCTTTAAATAGTTGCTTAAGGAAAGGAAAAAACTCTGGAATTTGTCCAAGACACCATGCATTTAAGTAAAATTAAATAATTTTAAGTAAATTGTGCCTTCAACATCTTGAGGAAGGACCTGGTATTTGTTGGGATCTTTGCCATGTAAGTCTTAATCCTGAAATTACAGTTCCACAGAATGGCTCCCTCACTTCTGCCATCAGTGATTCTGTAAGTATTGTTAAGGAAGCTTTAACTGTTTAGCCCCAAGAAATAACTAAAAGTTAGTCTTTTATATAGGTTGTGTGTATATATGTGTGCACAACTGGAAATTGAACTAATAACTATTTATCTGAGCCTCTGAAAGTTAGTAAAGCTAATTATTTTGAAGAGTAGAATCGGTGAGACTGATTCACTCAGAATTCAGGCCTTCCTTTGCAATCTTATCTTCATGTGGTTTAAAGAAATTATTTACAGCCTTACTGGTAGAATCAAATTTATAACACTAATATTATAAGTGTTCATTTTTTCTTTTTTGGACTCTGAGTCAAGGACATACCATGACTAAGGTCTAATTGGAGCTCATGTTAACAGGCTGTCTTCAGACTCATGGTAAAGCTTTTGCTCCACAGTTGTGAGTTGATACATTTGGTGTATTGTACACCAGAAAGCCTAGTTGCATGATAGTTTATAGGTGCTATGGCAAAGTGCTTCCCTTCCCCTGCAGTGGGCTTACCCAGTGTCAAGTGGTCAACAAAATCACTATTTAGACCAGAGTGTCCTTAGATTTCTGGCATTCCTCCAGCTTTTGCTTCCTAATTCCTGGATTACAGACTACCATCAGTCCTGATTCAAGTGCTTAAAGTTGTAGGAAATACTGAGAGGGTTAGAACAGTAAAAACAATAAACCCAGAAAAGTAGCTGTTTAGTTAGTATTTTACTTGTTTTAAGATATAACTAAAAAGTAGACAATTGTTAAAAACTGTAACAAGCTAATGATATTAGATTATAAGTGCCTTTTCCATAAACAGGTGAGTTGATCCACTCACCATTGCCAGGCAATTTGTAATTAATCACACCTAATTCCATGACAGATTTTAGAAGCTAGTCAGAGATAAGTCAGCAAATGTGAAATAGTTAACCTTTCTGGTGCTAACATGAGATGACAAAGACTTTTGATAGTAGTAGTTTATTTTACCCAGAGAGTTGTGTATACTTGAGCCACTGATTCTCTAAGGTTGTGTGTAGTTCTTGATTTCTTCCAAATGGAGGTTTTACCTCAAGACACAAAAAGGTTAAATAGGAAAGTAACTTTTGTGTTGGGGGAAGGGGTCTCTGCCAGTTTCTCTGTGTGGCCCTGGCTGTCCTGGAATTCCCTCTGTAGAGGAGGCTGGCCTCCCTTTACCTCCCTAGTGCTGGGAGTAAAGGTGTGCACTACCACTGGGCTGAAAGTAACTTTTAAACATCTCACACATCTTAAAAAAAAAGTCACTATTTCTCATGAGTGAATTAATCTACACCTTTTTTAAGACTTGAAGGAGAACATTACCTTTTTGTATAGATTTTATATTAAGATGTTGATATATAGTGATAGGTTGTAGAGAGAACGACAATATTAAGAGAAAAGGTGTAAAACATGAGTATCTTAAATACTTCCATGATATGAGACTGAGGGGACCAGGTTTAAATGTATGTCCTGTGATGAGTCTGAAGAGTGGGTCTGGCTTCTAGGGATAGGAGTTTGCTATTATTAGCCTTCTCTTACTCATATGTTCAATCTGTGCAGGTGGTGGAGCTAAGCTTGTTAAAATATGCTTTATATTTAGCATCAGGATTCTAGTAGACAAGCTGGGCATTTTGTCTCACATTCAATCCCAGCCCTAGGAGGCTGAGGCAGGAGGAATCCTAAATGTTCTAGGAGAAACACTTGCCTTCAAAAGTATGTGTAAACTGGAACTTACTACCTCAGATTCCTGTATAATGTAGGGTTAGGAGATGAGGGAAATTGGGGTGAGTTAAGGGGAAACATTAGGTATTTTAACTGCCTAATGCTTTATTCTGAAAATTAGGTGAAACTAGAGATAACTGCTGTTTGTACAAGTATCTTCCCAGAGGCCTTTCCAGATGTTCACACCTTAAAAGTTGCCCCCATACCAATTGTTGTTTAGGAAAAAAAAAATAAAAAAATAAAAAATTAAAAAACTACTCATATGCCCTGTATTATACATTACATCTATGTATAATTTGTCTCCTTCACTAGATTGTAAGCCTTTGGAGGTCAGAAACTCAAGAAAACTCATTGTATCTTCCACCACATCTAGCACAGTGCCTTACACTTATTTGCTATTCAATAAATATTCATTAAAATAATGGGCATACTACTGAAGTTTGATGTCTACGGGCCTTCAGATGGATTATTATAGTCTTTAAAAATGTATAGTATACACAGATGCATCATTTTTCAAAAGTACATTTGCTGAGCACTAATGACTCATGCATGTAATCATAACACTTGAGCCTGAGGCAGGTGAATTGTCCAGTTCAAGACCAGCCTGGGATATGAGACTCTTTAAAAGTTTTACTGCACTGGGTTTGCAGAGCCCATGGTAATAGTCCAGGACACTATTATTTAGTGCATGTGTATTTTATATTTTCTCCCATTATAAAGAAACACTCTTTCAAACTATTCAGTTTAAATTTTGGGCTATTCTGGTTTTTATATTTTATACTAAACAGTATATATCTCACATAGTCAGAGATTAACGAAATACACTGCCTAGAATTTTAAAGTGGGGAGGTGGGGGTGGGGTGCAACAAAAGTCTGGACCTCAGTTTGATTTCATATTTTCATCTAGGCCAGTGGATTAGTTGTAATATTCAGTTTTTGAAATCCAAAACAATTTTTTTTTGTATTTGTACAAAGTAAGTACTATCCATGCAATTTAATCTTTACAATTAAATCCATTATAGAGATGAGAATGCAGGAGTTGAAGCAAATCTAATTCATAGTAACTATTAGGCAAGACAGCATTTTTTTTCCACTTTACTCTGTGTAGCTCTGATTGTTCTAGAACTCACTCTGAAGACCTCAAACTCAGAGATCCATACCTGCTCCTGCCTTCCAGTGATAGGATCAAAGGTGTGTACCACCATTGCCTGGCTAAGCAGAATTTCTTAACCAGGATTGATTGAGGATATCCCATAGCTGCTCTAGGGAGCTTATCATTTTATATAAAATAGGAAACTTCATGAACATGAGTGTAAAGTGAATAGAAAACTTCAAGACTGAAAAAAACATTTAATAAAGGTTAATTTTCATGGATGAAGTAGATGTGGGGTTCTTGTGATTTTAAAGAATCAGGCAAGGTATTTCAGTTGTAGTGCACCGATTACAACATATGAGACAGTTACATCCTCATTACAGCCAAAAATATTGTTATAGAAGAAATTCACTCTAAAACTAATATAGACAAATTGTCTAGTTGATTAAGTTCCTCAAAGAAATTAGACAAATATTGGAAAGGTGTCTGATTTGAGCTGAACAAAACTGAAAAAAAAAAAAACTATTAAAGGTATGCTATCTTGGTAAAATAACTTAAGAATCTTAGAAGCAAACATTTTGAAACAGTACAATTTGCAAGACAAGTGACTAACCAGTTTAAATCACTTAAATTCACAGTAGGCACTTTAGGATACATGAAGATTAACTCAACATACACTTAATACGATTTCTATTTCATTATTAGCCTCAGTCTGTTTCAGTAAGGGAGGGCTATTTTGCAGTTCCGGGTATCAAACCCTGCACGTAAACACTACCTCTGGGCTACAGTACTTGACCCTTGGTCCTTTGATTTGTTTGAGATAGTGTCTTTTCTATGTCCATGCTGACTTAACGACTAGTCCTGTTGAAATTTACCGTGCCCTCTTTGGAATTGCAGTGTAAAATTACAAAAGTGAATGTTAAGTGTGTGCCTCGAAACAAGTTTTAAGCTTCACACAAGTAAATTATGGTGACAGATGCACACTTCACCAGTGGAGATGTTACTACCATCTAAAGATACTATTTGTGTATTTTGAATTAGTTAATGTTCTTTGGCCCATAAGTTGTGTCAAAGTTGATTCTGACGAAATTAGGAATACATGTAAATTTAAGAACAAAATATCTGAATTTCTAACAGTTGTAATGGAAAGAAAGGATGGTATATTCTGAAAAGGAAATAAGCCATTAAGGATGACCTACCTTTTCAGAGTCTTGAAAATATTAATGAAGCTACACATACACAAAACAAAGGAGTTCTGTTTCCCTGCCTTGGAGGGTAAGATTCTAGGGAAGAGACAGGTCGCATGATGGAACTTGCCAGTGTCAGACAGAATGGAATGAAATTCTCTGGTATCGCTAAGTGATCCCTAGCAGGATCTTGCTCGTCTTAGCAATGTGTTTATACTGTAGTTGAAACTAGAACATCTTACGCTATAAGGATAATGTTTGTAGGGTAAATTCAAATGCTTCTCATGTTGACTTGAGTTTTAGCTCCTACAAAATGCTGACATTAAAATGCTGAGATTCTAAAAGGGACTACTTGGCTTCCCAACCTGCTAAGCTACCCGGGGATGTAGTTAAGATCATGGGGTCGAGCTGACTCGAGCTCCACGTTGTTGGTTACAAGGCTAAGACGTTCGCTCTCGGGGTGGATGGGGGACGCGTAGGCTGTCATAAACTCCAGCTTGATCCTCTTTTAAAAAGCGACTTGAAGGCGTCCTTCCCTCCTCTCCATTAGGCGTGGCTACGAGAATCCGAGAGGGTGAGGCGGCGGGGTCCGCTGTATGAACTACACTTCCCAGAGGGCTCCAGGAGCAGCACACGGCTGCTGTGCAGTTAGCTTTCCCGCACTCTTCCGTAATTCTGCCAGTCTCGGCATTCTAGGTTTCCCTGGACTTCCGGATAAGGAAAGTGGGTGGCCGCGCCAGAATGTCTGAGCACTCCCGGGTCCTCCCACGGGATGGTGGCGGCGGCCCTGGGGCGGCCTTGCGTGTGATGGGGGCGGTGGTTGCGCACGCGCGGCGAGGGTTGCGGGGGGCGGGGCCTTGTGCGGCTGCGTCTAGCTGTGAAGTTGGGTGGTGGGTGGCTATGTGGCTCCGACGCCGGGGGGTGGAGATGCCCTCCGCCTCGGCCTCCGAGGGCTGCAAGTCCTCCGCTGCGTGGACTGAGATGGGGTCTTGGGTGCGGACGATCGGCGGGAGGCTGAAGCAGCGGCTGCGGCTGGACGTAGGGCGCGAGATTTGCCGTCAGTATCCGCTGTTCTGCTTCCTGCTGCTCTGCCTCAGCGCTGCCTCGCTGCTCCTCAACAGGTACCTGCGGTTGGCCCTGCGGAGGCCGCTCGAGAGCCCACAGACTGTGCTGGGCGGCCGGCAGGAGCGCACCCTGCATAGTGGTTTCGGGAGGGGCTGCCGTTGTCGCGCCCGGATATGCGGGCGGGAGCGGGCCGGGGGCCACGCATCCTTCGTGGTTACCTGGCTCTCAACCTTTCCTTTTTGACCATTTCTCAATGACGAGCCTTTATCGTCTTTTTTCACAAACTACAATCTGTAATGGCACCTCAGTTCGAGACAGTAAAGGTGATCCAGTCATCGGAGGGAGGCGGGCTCAAGGTTCTGTCGCAGCCTTCCTTCTTGGGTAAGCCTTCTCGCGCAACAGTACACACACATACTAGCACACACCTTTGCAAACAGAGAGCTCCCTCGCAGTTTCGTCTGTTTAAAATATTGTTTTTTGACCCAAAGTCGGAAAACAGAATAATACCCATCGAAACTCTGCAATATTCCTGTTCTTTTTTTTTTTTTTTTTTTTTGAAGAACTGAAATATTCTGAAAAATTAAATTGGTTAAGTTGACATTTTGAGGTCAGAAGGCCCCGCCCCTGAAGCTTGTAGTTTTTTATATTTCCAAAAGTAGTATTGGTGCAATGATAGTAGAAAAGATGTATAGTTAAAAACATCATCACGTTCTTTTCTCTGTTTTGAAAAGAGTCGCTTTTTATTTTGAAGTAGTTCATTTGCAAGAATAACAGCGAGAAACATTCACAAGAAATTTAACTTAGTATTTTCACTAAGGCTATTTCCTGTGATCCTGACAGCGGGGTGTTTTGTTGTTGTTTTTTTTTTTTGTTTGTTTGTTTGTTTGTTTTGTTTTCTTTTTCTTCTCTCTCTTTTGTTTCTGTCTTCATAGTGGCTTTGTAGAATTTGGGCTTAAGTAATAGACTTAACTATGGCTCTATCTTACAAAAAAAGTGCCTGGCTTCTGATGATGAGGTGTTTGATGGTAGGACTGTGGAAGAAGTGGGTCCCTTTAACAGCAAACATTATTAGTTACTTACTACAGTTCTGTCCTCCGAAAGGTGTTTCAATCTAAACTAACAAAGCTGAACAAAATGTAAACTACAAGATTTAAGTTTTGTCCTCAACTTTTTTCAATGGGAACTGAGTAAAGTATAATTCTTCTCTAAGGTGGATCAGCCATATGTGTTGGGAACAGACTGAACTAGCATTCTGAGGTTACCAAAGTAGGAAGTCATAGAATCTAATGTGTAACATTCGATCTGTACCATGAATTTGTATTATGCAAAGAAGGGAGAAAATACACATACATTTTTAATCTCAAAATGGTCATATTTCTGAGTGAAATTATTCTTGCATACTTTTTCTCCCATTTGTTACTATCAAATTAACTAAAGCGACTTTAAACATCAGAGTTCTGTCTTTTTATTTTATTATTTTATGTCTGTGGGTGTTTTATCTGCAGATGTATCTACACCATGCCCATCCAGCGCTAATGGTAATCAGAATAGGGTCTTGGGTCCCCAGGAAGTGGACTTAGAGACATTAGTGACCAGCCATATGGGTGATAGGAATCGACTCCTCATCCTCTGGAAGAGCAGTCTGTTTTAATTGTTGAGCTCTCCCCAGCGCCCCCACAGAGCCTCTTTCAGGAAAAGAATTAGGGAAGGTGCAGAAAGCAGGGGAATAATGTGCTTTTTATGATACATGTACTTTTCTTTAAGATGTGTACTGTGTGTGTGTGTGTGTGTGTGTGTGTGTGTGTGTGTGTGAGGGGGGGGGTACACACAGAGACACGCAGAGACATAAACATATATGTTGTACATGCTTAGATTGTCCATGGAATGTCAGGGAAAACCTGGTCCCTTCTGCCAATAGGGACTAGTAGGTTCATCTACTCTGAATTTTTACATTTTCATTTTTCTTTACAGTAATTGTAGTCCATGATATTTCTGTACCACACTTTTCATTTTCCATTTATCGGTTGGAGGACACTGAGGCTCCTTCCATTTCTTGCTACTATGGATAGAGTTGCAGTGCACACCGTTGAGCAAGTATGTGTGGAGTAAGATGGTGGGCATATGCCAAGGAGTGGTGTAGGTGGTCATATCATAGATTGACTTGTAACTGTTTGAGAATTCTCCACACTGATTTCCATAGTGGCTACAGCAATGTGCAGTTCCACCAACAGTGGGTGAGGAGTCTCTTTCCCCATGGTCCTCCATCGTTTGCCATTTTGTTGAATGAGCCCCATTCTGACTGGGGTAAGATAAAATCTTAAAAGTTGCTTTGATTTGCGTTTTCCTGTAGTGCTAAGGATGATGAACATGTTTTTAATATACTTCTTAGCCATTTTCATTTCTTCTTTTGAGAACTGTCTGTCCAGGTCCATTTTTGGATAGGTTGATGTAGTGGATTGGTTCTAATGCTACTTTTGTTAATTCAGCTCCCAAAATTACATAGGAACCCACGTGTCTGCATGTAAGATGCTGAGGGTCCTTGCCCCCACTTGGCTTTGATTGGTAAATAAAGTTGCTGCCGCTAATGTCTGGGCAGGGAGGCAGAGGTGGGACTTTAGGATTCTTGGGCAAGAAGACTGAGGAAGGAGACTCATCGTGCCAGGAGAGGAATAGGGTGTAGGCTTGAGAGCTGTGGAAGATAGAGTAGCAGCCATGTAAAACCCAGGGAAGAGCGGCCCCAGCCCCCCTCCCCTTTTCGTCTGGGGTAGCAAAGATAGAATATAGATTTTAGAAAGTAGTAATTCAGGAGTACTAGAGGGGAGGCATTATTAGCAACATGGAAGTTTGGGAGTGGCCCAGTCATTGAGCTGATTAAGGCATGTTAAATATAAGGCTGTGTGTGTGTGTGTGTGTGTGTGTGTGTGTGTCTGTCTGTCTTTTATTTGAGAATCCAGAGCATTGGAGCTGTAGCAAAGAACCCGTGAAGCCACTGCTGGGGAGGTCAGAGCAGTTAATCTACTACCACTACAGGTTTTTTTTTTTTTTTTTTTAAATGAGTTCTTTCTATATTTTGGATATTAATCACCAGTTAGATGTATAACTAGCAAAGATGCTCTCCCATTCTGTGGGCTTCCTCTTCACCCAGTTGATTTTTTCGATAGCTGGGTAGAAGCTTTTTAGTTTGTAAGTTTCTCTTGTTAGTTGTTAGCCTTACTTCTTGGGCAAATGCGATCCTATTCAGAAAGTCCTTTTCTGTACTTTAATCATGTGACATATTCCTATTTTCTCCTAGCAGTTTCAGTGTTTCAGGCTTCAGATTTAAGTCTTCCATCCATATGGAATTTGTTTTGTGGAAGGTAATAGATACAGGTCTAATTTCATTCTACATTTAGTTGTTCAGATTTTTCAGCACAGTTTATTGAAGATGCTTTCTTTTTTCTAGCTTATTTTTGATATCTTTGTCAAATACTAAATGGTTAAAGTTACATATATTCAAGTTGGGGTCTTTGATTTGTTTTCTTGGTCTGCATGTCTGCCTTTGTACTAGTTCCACATTGTTTTTATTGTTTTGACTCTAATACATCTTAAGATCTGGAATGGTAATCCCTCCCACATTCTTTTTTGCTTAGGATTGTTTTGGTTTTCTGGGGTTTTTGTGGCTCTATATGAATTTCAGGATAGGTTTTCTACTTTTGTGAATAATTGGGATGGAGATTTTGATTGGGATTACATATAGTCTGGTAAATAGCTCTTGGTAGACTGGCCATTTTCACAGTATTCATTCTACCAGTTCCTGAATGTGGCATGCCTTTCCATTTTCTAGTGTCTTTATCTCTTCAGAGTTTTACGTTTTAATCATAGATATCATTCACTTCCTTGGTTAGGTTTATTCCTAGATATTTTATTTTCTTTGAGGCTATTGTGAATAGGAGTGTCTATGAGTTCCTTTTTATGTTTGTTGTTGGTGTATAGAGAAGCTATTGATTTTTGGAAGTCGATTCTGTATCTTTCCACGTTGATGAATTTCTTCATTATTTCTAGAAGTTCTCTAGTAGATATTTGGGGATATCTAGTATATAGTATTATATAATCTGCAAATAGGGATAGTTTGGCTTCTTTCCTTATTTCTGTCCCTTTAATTTCCTTCTCTTGCCTTACTGCTCCAGCTAGTACTTTGAACATGATGCTGAAAAGGTGTGGGGACAATGACAATATCTTGTTCCTGACTTTAGTGAGAATACTTGAAACTTTTCTCCATGTAGGATGATGCTGCCTATAAGCTTCTCATTTACAGCTTTTATTGGAGTATGTTCCCTCTAGCCCTCCATTCTCTAGAACATTATCATGAACGCTATCTGTGTCTATTGAGATGATCACATGATTTTTGTCTTAAGGCTGTCTATGTGGTTTATTATGATTATTGACTTGCATGTGCTGAACAATTGTTGCATTTCAGGGAAAAAGCTAACTTGTTATGGTGTAGTGTGTAATCTTTTTAATACATGTCTGTAGTCTGTTTACAAACATTTTATTGAGCAGGTTTTTTTTAATTTATTTTTACTTTTAGTCCAAGATCATCAAGGATATTGGCCTGTAGTTTTGGTGTGTGTGTGTGTGTGTTTTTTTTTCCTGTGTCTTTACCTGGGTTGGGTATTAGAGCAATGCTGGCTTTGTAGAAAGTGTTTGGGAGTGCTCCTTCTGATCCTGTTGCTTTTGAATAATTTGAGAAGGATTGGCTGTAGGTGAATCTTTTTAGGTTGTTGAATTCTTAATTTAATTTTGGTGATTTCTGAATTTAGAACATTCATCCATTTCTTTAGGTTTTCTAACTTAATGGAATACATATTTTGAAAATATTCCCTTATACTATTCTGAATTTCTTTGGTGTTTGTTGTAATGTCTCCCTGTTTTATTTTCTGTGATGCTAGCAATTAACGTAATTAAGCTGTTATACCAGCAATAATCAAGCCCACTACCCTCTTGCTTCTGCTTAAAGCCTGACTTCACTTCTTCCAGTAAAATCATCCTTGCGTCTTATATACAAAATGTAATAAAGCTCAAAACTGACAAAAACAAACATCTAGTAAATACAAAACCTCATGAAAATTAAGGAACTTATTACTGAATGAATGGTTCATGAAATTATAAATTTCCGGAAAATCTAACACAACACAACCTTTGGAATACATTGTATATAGTATTATATAATCTGCAAATAGGGATAGTTTGGCTTCTTTCCTTATTTCTGTCCCTTTAATTTCCTTCTCTTGCCTTACTGCTCCAGCTAGTACTTTGAACATGATGCTGAAAAGGTGTGGGGACAATGACAATATCTTGTTCCTGACTTTAGTGAGAATACTTGAAACTTTTCTCCATGTAGGATGATGCTGCCTATAAGCTTCTCATTTACAGCTTTTATTGGAGTATGTTCCCTCTAGCCCTCCATTCTCTAGAACATTATCATGAACGCTATCTGTGTCTATTGAGATGATCACATGATTTTTGTCTTTAAGGCTGTCTATGTGGTTTATTATGATTATTGACTTGCATGTGCTGAACAATTGTTGCATTTCAGGGAAAAAAGCTAACTTGGTTATGGTGTAGTGTGTAATCTTTTTAATACATGTCTGTAGTCTGTTTACAAACATTTTATTGAGCAGGTTTTTTTTAATTTATTTTTACTTTTAGTCCAAGATCATCAAGGATATTGGCCTGTAGTTTTGGTGTGTGTGTGTGTGTGTGTTTTTTTTTCCCTGTGTCTTTACCTGGGTTGGGTATTAGAGCAATGCTGGCTTTGTAGAAAGTGTTTGGGAGTGCTCCTTCTGATCCTGTTGCTTTTGAATAATTTGAGAAGGATTGGCTGTAGGTGAATCTTTTTAGGTTGTTGAATTCTTAATTTAATTTTGGTGATTTTCTGAATTTAGACATTCATCCATTTCTTTTAGGTTTTCTAACTTAATGGAATACATATTTTGAAAATATTCCCTTATACTATTCTGAATTTCTTTGGTGTTTGTTGTAATGTCTCCCTGTTTTATTTCTGTGATGCTAGCAATTAACGTAATTAAAGCTGTTATACCAGCAATAATCAAGCCCACTACCCTCTTGCTTCTGCTTAAAGCCTGACTCACTTCTTCCAGTAAAATCATCTCTTGCGTCTTATATACAACAATGTAATAAAGCTCAAAACTGACAAAAAACAAACATCTAGTAAATACAAAACCTCATGAAAATTAAGGAACTTATTACTGAATGAATGGGTTCATGAAATTATAAATTTCCGGAAAATCTAACACAACACAACCTTTGGAATACATTGAAAGTAGTTGCCTATGAGGGAAATTTATAGCTCTCCAAAGTGTTTACATAAAAAGTCAGGAAGATCTGTGGAGCTTTTTTCAGAATACCAAGGTTCTGTGATACTCAGGACAATAAAACAAAAGCTGATTGATAGACCCCTGTCACAGACATGCCAGGTTTCAACCCAGTAACACAATTATAAAGTGTATAATCAATGCAACTTACATATTTAATGTAATTTTAACTTGACTATTAAAAGAGCCCTAACACATGTACTAACACTTGTTTAAAATCCAGATCCTGTCCCAACTTTCTCTCTTGCTAACATAACATCATAGAGAACTGCAGCTAACTTCCAAATATGTCTCTGAAATGTCCAAAACCAGCCTTCCAAATGAAGACTGTTATTTCTAATATTGGATTGATTTCTAGGACTCATGATTGAGTCCGAATAACTGGTCACACTCAAGAAAAATACAAGAGTCATTCATTATAACTTCTCTTTTTGATTTTCTGTGCCACAAGGTCAAAAAACTTGAGGCAAGCCGGGCGGCGGTGGCGCATGCCTTTAATCCCAGCACTTGGGAGGCAGAGGCAGGTGGATTTCTGAGTTCGAGGCCAGCCTGGTCTACAGAGTGAGTTCCAGACAGCCAAGGCTACACAGAGAGACCCTGTCTCGAAAAACCAAAAAAAAAAAAAAAAAAAAAAAAAAAAAAAAAAAACTTGAGGCAAGGCAGCGTGTCTCATCTGGGACATAGGCAAGCAAGAGTGGCTCAGGAACATATGTCCAATACAGCTTCCCAGTCACCATTGTCAGGGCACTCAGCAAGCTCACAGGTCAGCATCATTCTTTGTCCCAGCATCAGCATGTCTCTCCTGTCACTCTGGCAGCCACCATGCTCCTTCAGCATCCTGCAGAAAAAACACAAACATGCCCTCTTCCCCATATTAAATACCTGATTGGGATCATGCCATATGCCAGTAAGTGGATCCTTCCCTTTCACTTAGGCATAAGTATGCCTAGTTGTTGGGTGCCATAGACACTCAGCAGAAAGTTCCTTGGCATAGAAATTTTAAAAAATAATTTAAAATAAAAAGAACATGATTTATATAAATTTGTGGTGTATGGGGATATACTTCTCCCTTATTTATTTTATGAAGATATTGTTTTAAAGTTTCATGGGCCCCTTCCACAGTCCCTTGAGAATTATAAGGTATCCCAGTAATATGGGTAATATTATAATTGTTGACAATAAATCTCGAATGTTTGGCTGCAATAGCCAGTTCCATTATCTGTTTTTTTTTATTATTGAATATTTATTTATCTACATTTCAGATGTTATCTCCTTTCCCCAGTACACCCACCTCCCCAGAAACTCCTTATCCCATCTCCCCTCCTCCTGTTTCTTTGAAGGTGTGCCCCATCCACCCACTGCAATTCCCCCACATTGGGGCATCCAGTCTTCACTGGACCAAGGTCCTCCTCTTCCACTGATGCCCAACAAGGCCATCCTCCACTACATATACAACTGGAGCCATGGGTCTCCATGTGTGTTCCCAGGCTGGCTGTGTAGACCCTGGGAGCTCTGGTTGGTTGGTATTGTCACTCTCCCCATGGGGCCGCAAGCCCCTTCAGCTACTTCAGTCTTAGTCTCTCTTTAACTCCTCCATTGGGGACCCCATGATCAGTTCAATGGTTAGCTGCAAGCATCCCCCTCTGTATATGTCAGGCTGTGGCAGACCTCTAAGGAGACAGCTATATCAGGCTCCTGTCAGCCTGCACGTCCTGGCATCCACATCAGTGTTTGCATTTGGCGATTGCACATGGGATAGATCTCCAGGTGGGGGGGCAATCTCCAGACTGTCTCTCCTCCAGTCTCTGCTCCACACTTAGTCTCCATATTTGCTCCCGTGAGTATTTTGTTACTCCTTCTAGGAAGGACCAAAGCACTCACACTTTGGTCTTCTTTCTTCATGAGCTTCATGTGGTCTGTGAGTTGTATCTTGGGTATTGCAAGCTTTTGGGCTAATATCCACTTATCAGTGAGTGCATACGATGTGTGTTCTTTTGTGATTGGGTTACCTTACTCAGGATGATATTTTCTAGTTCAATCCATATGCCTAAGAATTTCTTGAATTCATTGTTTTTAATAGCTGAGTAATTCTCCATTGTGTAAATGTACATTTTCTGTATCCATTCCTCTGTTGAAGGACATCTGGGTTCTTTCCAGCTTCTGGCTATTATAAATAAAGCTGCTATGAACATAGTGGAGCATATGTCCTTGTTATCTGTTGGAGCATCTTTTGGGTATATGCCCAGGAGTGGTATAGCTGGGTCCTCAGGTAATACTATGTCCAATTTCCTGAGTAACCACCAGACTGCTTTCCAGAGTGGTTGTACCAGCTTACAATCCCACCAACAGTGGAGGAGTGTTCCTCTTTCTCCACATCCTCACCAACATCTGCTGTCACCTGTGTTTTGGATCTTAGCCATTCTGATTGGTGTGAGGTGGAATCTCAGGTTGTTTTGATTTGCACTTCCCTGATGACTAAAAATGTTGAACATTTCTTTTTTTTTTTTTTTTTCTTTCTTTTTTTTTTCCTGGAGACAGGGTTTCTCTGTGTAGCCCTGGCTGTCCTGGAACTTACTCTGTAGAGCAGACTGGCCTTGAACTCAGAAATCCCCCTGCCTCTGCCTCCCAAGTGCTGGGATTAAAGGCGTGCACCACCACTGCTGGGAACATTTCTTTAGGTGCTTCTCAGCCATTCAGTATTCCTCAGTTGAAAAATCTCTGTTGAGCTCTGTACCCCGTTTTTAAATGGGTTATTTGGTTATCTGTAGTCTAATTTCTTAAGTTCTTTGTATATTTTGGATATTAGCCCTCTATCGGATGTAGAATTGGTAAAGATCTTTTCCCAATCTGTTGGTTGCTGTTTTGTCCCACTGACAGTGTCCTTTGCCTTACAGAAGCTTTGCAGTTTTATGAGGTCTCATTTATCAATTATTGATCTTAAAAGTAAGCCATTGGTGTTCTGTTCAGGAACTTTTCCCCTGTGCCTAGGTATTCCAGGGTCTTCCCCACCTTCTCTTCTATTAGTTTCTGTGAATCTGGTTTTATGTGAAGGTCCTTTATCCACTTGGACTTGAGCTTTGTACAAGGAGATAAAAATGGGCCAATCTGCATTCTTCTACATGCTGACCTCCAGTTGAACCAGCACCATTTGTTGAAAATGCTGTCTTTTTTCCACTGGATGGTTTTAGATCCTTTGTCAAAGATCAAGTGACCATAAGTTTGTGGGTTCATTTCTGGGTCTTCAATTCTATTCCATTGATCTTCCTGCCTATCTCTGTACCAATACCATGCAGTTTTTATCACTACTACTCTGTATGTAGTACAGCTTGAGATCTGGGATGGTGATGCCCCCAGAAGTTCTTTTATTGTTGAGAATAGTTTTAGCTATCCTGGGTTTTTTGTTATTCCAAATGAATTTGCAAATTTCTCTTTCTAACTCTATGAAGAATTGATTTGGAATTTTGATGGAGATTGCATTGAATTTGTAGATTGCTTTTGGCAAAATGGCCGTTTTTTACTATATTAATCCTGCCAGTCTGTGAGCATGAGAGATCTTTCCATCTTCTGAGATCTTCGATTTCTTTCTTCAGGGACTTGAAGTTCTTGCCATATAGATCTTTCAGTTGCTTTGTTAGATTCACACCAAGGTATTTTATATTATTTGTGACTATTGTGAAGGGTGTTATTTCCCTAATTTCTTTCTTAGCCTGTTTATCTTTGAGTAGAGACAGCTACTGATTTGTTTGAGTTAATTTTATATCCAACCACTTTGCTGAAGTTGTTTATCAGGTTTAGGAGTTCTCTGGTGGAAGTTTTGGAGTCACTTAAGTATACTATCATATCATCTGCAAATAGTGATGTTTTGACTTCTTCCTTTCCAATTTGTATCCCTTTGATCTCCTTTTGTTGTCTAATTGCTCTGGCTAGGACTTCCAGTACCATGTTGAATAGGTAGGGTGAGAGTGGGCAGCCTTGTCTAGTCCCTGATCTTAGTGGGATTGCTTCAAGTTTCTCTCCATTTAGTTTGATGTTGGCTACTGGCTTGATGTATATTGCTTTTACTATGTTTAGGTATGGGCCTTGAATTCCTGATCTTTCCAAGACTTTTACCATGAAGGGATGTTGAATTTTGTCAAATGCTTTCTCAGCATCTAGTGAGATGATCATGTGTTTTTTTTTTTTTTCTTTCAGTTTGTTTATATAGTGGTTATGTTGATGGATTGCTGTATATTGAACCATCCCTGCATTCCTGGGATAAAGCCCACTTGATCGTGATGGATGATTGTTTTGATGTGGTTTTGAATTCGGTTTGAGAGAATTTTATTGAGTATTTTTGCATTGATATTCATAAGGCAGATTGTTCTGAAGTTCTCTTTGTTGGGTGTTTGTGTGGTTTAGATATGAGCGTAATTGTAGTTTCATACAACGAATTGGGTAGTGTTCCTTCTGTTTCTATTTTGTGGAATAGTTTATAGAGAATTGGTATTAGATCTTCTTGGAAAGTCTGATAGAATTCTGCACTAAAACCATCTGGTCCTGGGCTTTTTTTGTTAGGGAGACTTTTAATGACTGCTGCTATTTCTTTAGGGTTTATGGAACTGTTTAGATGGTTTATCTGATCCTGATTTAACTTTGGTACCTGGTATCTGTCTAGAAAATTGTCCATTTCATCCAGATTTTCCAGTTTTGTTGAGTATGGACTTTTGTAGTAGGATCTGATGAGTTTTTGAATTTCCTCGGTTTCTGTTGTTATGTCTCCCTTTTCATTTCTGATTTTATTAATTTGGATACTGTCTCGTGCCCGCTGGTTAGCCTGGCTAAGGGTTTAACTATTGTGTTGATTTTCTCAAAGAACCAGCTTCTGGTTTTATTGATTCTTTGTATAGTTGTTTTTGTTTCTACTTGGTTGATTTCAGCCCTGAGTTTGATTATTTCCTGCCGTCTACTTCTCTTGGATGCATTTGCTTCTTTTTGTTCTAGAGCTTTCAGGTGTGCTGTCAATCTGCTAGTGTATGCTCTTCCAGTTTCTTTTTGTAGACACTTAGAGCTATGAGTTTTCCTCTTAGCATTGCTTTCATTGTGTCCCACAAGTTTTGATATGATGTGTTTTCATTTTCATTAAATTCTAAAAAGTCTTTAATTTCTTTATTTCTTCCTTGACCAAGTTATCATTGAGTAGAGAGTTGTTCACTTTCCAAGTGTATGTGGGCTTTCCATTGATTTTGTTGTTAGTGAAGACCAACCTAAGCCCGTGGTGATCTGATAGGATGCATGGAGTTATTTCAGTTTTCTTGTATCTGTCCTTATGTGTGTGCTCACACATACACACATACCACATCAGTCATGTGTAGGATAGCTTTTGGAAGACAGTTCTCTTCTCCACTGTGTGGGTTCCAGACCATCTAACTCAAGTAGTCAGGCTTGGCAGCAGGCTCCTTTTACTCACTGAGCCATCATGTGGGCCCTGAGAGTATTTTTAATACTAGGTATACAGTGGATGTTTCTCAAGTATTGAATTCAGAGTGTGGCAATCAGGTAGATTTTTTATGGTTGCATGGCCTAGCCTTTAACTTAACTTGGTTGCTGCCTATAAGATATTAGGATTTCCAGGTTTTTTTTTTTTCCCCTTCTCAATGGCTGTATTCCTCAATTCTGAGTTCCAGGTTATCATAATTTCTTTTATGTGGGAAGAACCTGGAATGGACATGGAACCCACCAGTATGCTTCTCCTCTCACGGGTCCCAGGCCTGTAGTCTGGTCTGTTTTGCTGAGAATAGTTGTTACATACCTTTTATCTACTTTCATGGCTCTTTGTGGTGGGAAGGCAAGTCTGACACTGCTTACTCTGTCAAGGCAGCAGAAGTCTCTTACTCCTTTGAACTATACAACATCAATTTTCTCTCTGAGAGTACTCAGCAGGTCAGTTATACTCACTTATACAAGAGTGGCTCCTGGCTTATAGACCTGCTTTAAATTCTGCTGTCAATTAGGTGACCTCAGTGCTTATGGGAACAACCTATCAGATAATCTAGTCTATATCAAGGTGACTGACTGTTCAGCCTCCCATTTGTATGACCATACAGTGGACATTGCTGTCACTAGAAAGTACCCTAAGACCAAATATCCTATGATTGCAGCATTCAGGAGACAAGGCTGGAGGATGAGATGTTCAAGGTCAGCCTGGACTCTGTAAATAATAAGTAAAACAAAAAGTTGTACTGTTGACTAGTGTTCTTTCCGCATTCAATCAGTCCTGATGTCTTTTATTTTTTTTTAAAGATTTATTTATATTTTATTTATATGAGTACACTGCAGCTGTCTTCAGACACATACTAGAAGAGTGCATC
This sequence comes from Mastomys natalensis, assembly GCA_021653895.1. NCBI lineage: Eukaryota > Metazoa > Chordata > Mammalia > Rodentia > Muridae > Mastomys > Mastomys natalensis. The sequence goes on from JAJTUV010000619.1 coordinate 206,879, forward strand.
GAATCCCATTACAGATGGTTGTGAGCCACCATGTGATTGCTGGGAATTGAACTCAGGACCTCTGGCAGAACCGTCAGTGCTCCTAACCACTGAGCCATCTCTCCAGCCCCAGGCCTGATGTCTCGAACCCTCTGTTTCTTCCTCACCATTGCCTTCTGCTGCTGTCACATAGAGTTGAGAGTGTAGAGTCATGCTAACTTAGGTCTCACAGCCTTCCGCTTTCCCTGTTTTACTTCAGCATCTTCCATTCTACTCCTGATGAAATCTAAATCTTGAGTCAGTGATACTGTTCTAGTTTCCTCTCTGTTGTGATAGATACTCAGATCAAAAGCAACCGGGGAGGGAAGGCTTACTTCAGCTTACAGGTTACAGTCCATCATTGTGGGAAGTCTGCTGAGGAAGGAACTCAAGCAGGACCTGAAGCAGAAACCACAGAGGAACATGGCTTGCTGGCTTACGCTTAGCTAGTTTTCTATTTTGAATTTAAAAATTTTAAAAAACATTATTTTAATGTGTCTGTATGTATGCCTGTGCGAGTTTATATTTTATATGCATCACATACATGTAGGAGTCCTAGTGGCCAGAAGAGGGTATTGGATCCCCTGGAGCTGAAGTTATAGACAGTTTAGAACCAGGTAGTGAGCTGCTGGGAATGGCACTTGAGTGTCTGCAAAGGTTGGTATGCTCTTAACTGCTGCTGAGCTCTCTCTCCAGCCTCCTCTGCATTTTTTTTTTAAACTCTCCCTTTTCTTCTTAGGTCATGTTATTTATTCCTGTGACTTCAATGGTCATTTTTCTAATTTCTAATGCTTTGTCTTCAGCTAATCTCTGTAAAGATTACCACACACAGCAGTTTGTTGGCTGTTTTTCTGTGGCAAATATTAAGACACCTGAAACTTGGCTGGTCCAAAGACTGACTGACTGACTGTGTCTGTCTGTCTGTCTGTCTGTCTGTCTGTCTCTCTCTCTCTCTCTCTCTCTCTCTCTCTCTCTCTCTCCCTTTCCCTCTCCCTCTCCCTCTCCTTCCCTGTTCCCTCTCTCCCTCCCTCCCTTCCTTTTTTTCTTTCTTTGTTATTTATTTTTGAGACAGAGACTCATTCTGTAGCTCTGTCTTGAACTCATTATGTAGACAAGGCTAACCTTGAACTCATAGAGATCCACTTGCCTTTGCCTCTGGAGTGCTGGTATTAAAGGCATGTGCCACTACACAGGCCTGGAGCCTTCTCTTTTCGCTCATACCTAATCAGCTACTTGTTTCTCAACTGTCTACAATTTTGGCTCCAGGGGATCCAGTCTTTTTAATTTTTCTTCCATTTGTCAATGGAATCATTTTTTGTCTGTCTGTTCTTTGGTCAGGTTCCTTATCTCCTCTCCTAGATGTGAGCATTTCACGTCAGCCAGAGCGGATTCAGAGTACTGCTTTTCTTCCTTTGCAGTAGTCACAAATAATATAAAGTATCGTGGAGTAACTCTAACCAAGCGAGTGAAAGATCTGTATGACAGGAACTTCAAGTCTCTCAAGAAAGAAATAGAAGAAGACCTTAGAAAATAGAGAGATTTCCCATGCTCATGGATTGGTACAATTAACACAGTAAAAATGGCCATCCTACAAAAAGCAATCTACAGATTCAGTGCATTCTCCATCAAAATTCCAACTCAATTCTTCAAAGACATGGAAAGAGCAATTCTCAGTTTCATACGGAAAGACAAAAAACCCAGGATAGCAAAAACAATTCTTAACAATAAAAGAACTTCTGGGGAATCATCATCCCTTATGACTTAATTAAGACTTGTTTTTTTGCTTTTGTTTTACTTTATTTTTCCAAGACAGGGTTTCTCTACATATATAGCCATGGCTGTTCTGGAACTTGTTTTGTAGACTAGGCTGGCCTCAAAATCGAGAGCCACTTGCCTCTGCCTCCCAAGTGCTTGGATTAAAGGCATGTGCCATCCTGCCAGGCTTTCTTGAGGAATGGGGAACTGGGGGTAGCCACTAGAAAGTTCCAGAGGTCAGGGAAGAGAGAGGCTCCCAAGACCCAGTGGGGATGACTTTAGCTGAAATACGCAACAAAGGGGACATAGAACCTGTAGAGACCATATCCAGTAGATAGACATGGCCTCCAGTTGAGGGATGGAGCCACCAACCCACCTCAAAATTGTTAATCCAGAAATGTTCCTGTCCAAAGGAAAAACAGGGACCAAAAAAAAAAAAAAAAAAAAAAAAGTGGCACAGAGACTGAAGGAAAGGCCATCCAGAGATTGCCCCACCTAGGGATCCATCCCATCTGCAGACACCAAACCCTGACACTATTTGCTGATGCTAAGTAGCGCTTGCTTAGAGGAGCCCAGTATGGTTGTTTCCTGAGAGGTTCTACCAGCATCTGACCAATACAGATGGGGAAGCTGGCAGCCAACCATTGGACTGAGCACAGGGACTCCAATGGAAGAGTAAGGGAAAGGACTGAGGGAACTGAAGGGGATTGCAACCCCATAGGAAGAACAATATCAACTAACCAGACCCCCCAGAGCTCCTAGAGACTAAACCACCAACCAAAGAGTATACATGGAGGGATCCATGGCTCCAGATATATGTGTAGCAGAGGATGGCCTTTTCCGACATCAATGGGAGGGAAGACCCTTGGTCCTGTGGAGACTTGGTGCTCCAGCTGAGGGAGATGCTAGAGCAGTGAGGCAGGAGTGTGTGAGTGGGTAGAGGATCACCCTCATAGAGGCAAAGGGGAGGAGGAAGGGGGAATGGAATCGGGTTTGTGGAGGGGTAACTGGGAAGGGGGATATCATTTGAAATGTAAATAAATAAAATGATTTTAAAAAAGATTTTTTTATTTCCTTTGTATTACTCAACTTGCTCTCTTTTAAAATATCTTCTTTTTTCTTTTTGTATATATATTTTCTATTGCTCTCTACTTATATTTTTCATTTTTTAATTTAATTTATAATGTGTAGGTGTGTATGAGAAGTTATAGCACCTGTGTGGAAGTCAGAGGGCAACATTGTGAAGTTGGTTCTCTTTCCACTTTTGTGTGGGTTCCAGGGATCAAATTAGGTCATCATGCTTGTATCATTAGATGTTATGCTGAGGAATCTTGCCAGCCCACTCAGGACTTTTGGTAATAGCTGACAGAAATTTAGATACTCTTGGTTTGACCAAGAGAATACAAAATAGCAGATTACTGTTAACTGGGCCTTAGAGAAACACAAGTCAGTATTGGGAATACTATTGAAATCTTCTTGTACTAGGTATGATCACATACCTTTGATTTCAGCACTTGGGAGACTCTGTCCCAAGATTTTTTTTTTTCTGTCTCCAAGATCCATGGCTCATGGATCTCGGAGAGTTTGAGGCCGGTCTGGTCTATACAATAAGTTCAGCCAAAAAACCAAACCAAACCAAACCCAACCAAACTCAAATCTAACACCATCAAACCCAAACCACCAAGTCAAACATCAAACCAAAACCACACCAACCTCTTTGTTTACTTACTCTTCGTGTCCTCTGGGAGTGTGATTTAATTCTCTTCCTCTCCTGTGTCTTCTGTACAGTGTAACTTCATTCTCTTCTTACTGCCATTTTTCTTTTGAGGAGACATAGCTGTCAGCCATTAGAGCTTCAGAAAACTACCGAGAGGGGATAAGACTGAGTGCACCCCAGTTTCTAGTTCACATAGTTCATTCTCTTATTTATTTCTTTGTAAAAAAAATGTATAATAGAGAGTAATTTGAATTTAGTATATGGAATATCTTCTGTGCATCTAAATGTCAAGCTTCTAAATGTGGACTGATTTTCAGTTTTTCATTTACTGTCATAAAACATTTCCTTAAATGTAAAGATTTTTGCCAAAATCACTTAGAGATATTTTCACCCTTTGTTATTAATATTCCCATTACTGTTTGAGCCCAGGCTGGCTAAAGATGACTTCTATTTCCCTAATGCTGGGATCAGAGGCATGCCTAGTTTATGTGCTATTACCAACTGACCTCCATCTTCAGTCTCCCATATCTAGAATCTTTTATTTTCCTTTTTTAAAAAATATTTTCTTTACTTACATTTCAAATATTATCCCCTTTCCCAGTTCCCCCCACCCCCAAAAAATCCCCTATCCTATTCCCCCCGTGCCTGCTTCTATGAGGGTGCTCCCCCCCACCCACCCACTCTTGACTCCCCGCCTTCGCATTCCCCTACGCTGGGGCATTGAGCCTTCACAGGACCAAGGGCCTCTCCTCCCACTGATGTCTGACAGGGCCATCCTCTGCTACATATGCAACTGGAGCCATGGGTCCCTCCGTGTGTACTCCTTGGTTGGTGTTTTAGTCTCTGGGAGCTCTGGAGGGTCCGGTTAGTTGACATTGTTGTTCTTCCTATGGGGTTGCAATCCCCTTCAGCTCCTTCAATCCTTTATCTAACTCCTCCATTGGGGTCCCTGTTCTCAGTCCAATGGTTGGCTTCGAGCATCACCTCTGTCCAGATTCCCACATGGACACACTTCCTCTGTAATTGCGTTTCCTCTTGTTTGAATTTCACTTCTAGCATTATTGCTGCTTATTTCCATGTTTCACTTTCATGCTTGTGAGACAGTTTCCTCTTGAAATTATCCATTTGTATAAACTGTCACATAGATGGTTATTGGGAACAAGGAGGTAACAGAGCTCCATGTTTTGCTGTTGTGTGTGAGCGCTGAGTTATTAACAGAAGTGATGTGATTGGTAGATTGCGGCTTGTGGACCGCAGGGCTGATAGTAAGGCTTATGTTTCATATAGTTGTTCACAATTAATAAACACACTGTGGTCATGGAAATTTGAACTGTGTGAGGGGATTGGTATCTACAGTATCATGGCTGTTTGAGACACCTTAATATTGCACAGTGTATGACACAATATCTAATTGGGCCACTTGCTTCTTCAGATTCCTCTCGGGGGCCATATTTTTAAAATTATTTTTTAGATTCAGTCATTTTACTTTGTATGTATGGGTATTTTGCCTGCATGCCTGGTGCCTGTGGAAGCCAGAACCTCTCGTGATTCTGATCTGATTCAAAGGGCCTCAGATCCCCTGGAACTGCAGTTATGGATGATTATCAACCATTATGTGGGTGCCAGGAATCAAACCTGGGTCCTCTGAAGAAGCAAGTGTCCTAAACCTCTCCGTTGTGGAAACTATGTGCAGACCAGAGCCAAGCAGAGCTCTCAAGTTTGAGTTCCCCTCTCTTCCCAGTCCCTCGTTTCTCTTCCCTATCTTTGTCCGTTGGTTTCCCTGTCCACTCATTAAGTTTTTCTATAGCTATTGAGCTCTCTGTCATAATACCAAACACGTGTTCACATTGTTACTCTTATTTACTCACTGTCACTGCCAGACTGTTCTCTGCGTTACTGGGGACTGTGATGGTGACATTCTCTGTTATATCCCATAGCCTAACAACTGTCTAACACAAAGTAGCCACTTAGGAAAATTAATTTTTATTTTAATGATAATAAGAATTTTGGTGGAATGTGGGGAGAATAAACTCAGACTACTTAAACATAACAACATAGAAATGAATTATGAAACGTTGAACTTAACTCTCCTCCTATATTAAATGAATTTATATATTTGTTAATATACATTTTATTATTTATATTATATCTAACAAATACATTACAGAAAGTTAATCAATTAGAAAATTAATAGGTACTTAATAAATATTTGGTAGATCAATGAAGAGATAGCTTTTAATGTTATAGATTTCTTTGGTTCTGATCATTTTTATTTTCCTAAGGTATCTTCATGTCTTAATGATCTTCTGGTCATTTGTTGCTGGAGTTGTGACATTCTACTGTTCATTAGGACCTGATTCCCTCTTACCAAATATATTCTTCACAATAAAATACAAACCCAAGGTAAAATTGTTTTTTAATTTTTAACTTAAACTTTTTTAATTTATGTGTATAGGTCTATGTGTGTGTGAGCATACCTTGCAGTATGCAGTACCCTCGAAGGCCAGAAGGGGGCATTAGATCCTCTGGAGTTGGAGTTGCAGTCAGTTGTGATCTACCCACTGTAGGTGCTGAGAACTGAGTTTCAGTCTTTAGGAAAAGCAGCCAGCATACTCACTGCCGAACCCTCTCTCCAGCCCTGTGACTTTTATTTTTAAAAGTCAGTTTATGTGGCTCTGCTGTTAATATTTGTTACTAAAAATACTACAAAGCAGCGATTTTAAAAACCGACTTACTATCATCTTGCAGTGGACTAGGAGGAAACTTAAATGTACATTATGTGTATTTACCTATATATGCATGTATAAATATATAGGTACTTATTTTAATTTGATCTTATTTTTGGTGCTGAGGATTGAATCCAGGCCCTGGTGTGTAATCTCCCACTGAGCTGCAGCTTTAGTCCCACTTCTCAGGTTTATAGTTCTAATAACAATTGCAAAAGGAAAATAAGATCTCCTCAGAAAGTTGCAGTTCACCATGTGAGCTTGTCCCTTAGGTACATGTTCCACAGAGGCCGTTAATTTAGTACAGAAGTTTTCAAAGCTGGATTGCTGGACCTTCCTTATTCCCAGATTTTGGCTAGAAAGTTCTAGGCTACTATTCTGTAAATAGTATTGTTAAAACTTTTTAGATAATTCTGAAACACAGGTATTTACGGAATTCTGGGTTAAATAATAATCCAACCCTGTGACTTTGACGTGCAGGTGTTGGGGGTGAGTGGTCACATGCTGAGGATTGAATCCAGTGCCTGTACCTGAGCAAACCACTGAGCTACCCCCATATGAGAAAACAAAACTAATTAGGCAATTTGCTTAATTAAAGCAATTTGTATTTCTGAAATTTAATAGTGGTAATAATATATTAATTCTGTCTCTGTAAGGCAAAATTCTGATTTTTAAAATTCAGTTTGCAGGTCAGGATTGAATGAAATATCTTTTTCCCCCTCACTGATGAAACGTGGGGCCTTGCACTGGCTGTTTTCCCAGCCCCTAGTGGGCTGTTTTTAAATCGTAAATTATGGTTCTTTAAGTTGATCCAGTTCTTCATTTTAGGTTTGTGGTATTTTAATGTAGAGGAAACACAGAACTCCGGGCCATATTTGGTTGGCAGGGCCTTAGGATTTACCACATGTCTTCTCCCTCATTGAAGCTAATCTTTGGGAGAAATGGAAAATACTGCTTTTTCCTTATGTTTTTGTAGTACAAGATATAGTCCATTAATTTTTTTGTAAGTGATCATGCCATTTGACTTTAGTTTTAAATGAAGAAGGTGTTTTTTTTGTTTTGTTGTTGTTGTTTTGTTAAAGACAGGGTCTCATGGGACTTAAATTCTAGATCCTCCTGCTTCTGCGTCCTGAGAGTTGGAATTATAGGCATGTACCTCCATGCCTGCTGAGAGAGCCTTTGGTTTGAGTTCCCACTCATAATTTTTCCCCTTCTTTTTTCTGGTGGGAATCACTGAACCTATGCCATTGGACATGATAGAAAATTCTCTCCCACTGAACCTCTGAGCCACGCCTGGTGTAACTTGTATATCGTAGAGCAGCCCATTAGGTATTTTGCATCCACTGGCAGTTAGTTTAGTGGGTACTTATTATAAATCATAGCTTCAGTGTTAAAACACTGAACAGAGTCCTTTGAATGCTTGCATGAAGTGTAACAAAGCTGCTGAAAAACTGATTCTTTGTAGTAGAGGTATTATGGGAACTAAAAGCTAATCTCTCTTTTCTTTCATTTTTTTAGCAATTAGGACTTCAGGAGTTATTTCCACAAGGACATAGCTGTGCTGTTTGTGGTAAAGTGAAATGTAAACGACATAGGTAAGCTTTACTTTTTACTTTTTAATTGTGCATGTGGGTTGTGTGTGTGTGTGTCCATGGCAAATGTTTGGAGGTCAGAGGACAACTTGTGGAGTTGGTTCTCTCCTTCCTCTTTTATTTTGGTTCTGGAAATCAAGCTCAATTGATTTACCTAATGCTTACATTTTATTATAATGTATTTTATTAAAAGTGATTTAGTTATTTGATTTACTTTAGGCCCTCCTTACTTCTTGAAAACTATCAGCCCTGGCTAGACCTGAAAGTTTCTTCCAAGGTTGATGCATCTCTCTCAGAGGTAAGTAATTTAATTAATGTTCCCAAATGTGAGCATGTGCTCCTTAAGGGTGGGACTGTGTCCTGAAAATCAGGCAGTTTTGTCCCTGTGAGAGCATCACAGAATGAGCTTGTGCAAGCTTAGATGCTAACTTCAGTCAGTGCGTGGGGCCTCTTGATACAGTCAAGGGATCTACAAAGATGAGTTCTCTGAAGCTGCTGCTGACCCAACACAGCATATTCATTGTTTTACAGAAAATTGGTTTTTTTTTAAATAGAGTAAACTCTAAAATCAAAAGTACAGTATTGTAATTTAATTTATGCTGCTGTGATAAAATGTCCTGACAAAAAAATAGCTTAGGAGAGGAAAGGGTTTATTTAGCTTACAATTTCATGTTCCAGTGCATTATTGCAAGAGAGTCAGGGCAGGAACCTAAAGCATCACATCAGAGTCAAGAGTAGAGTGGGTCCTCGCTTGCCTGCCCCCGCCTACCTGTTTCCTCCTATTCTTACACTAATTAATTTTCAATGTAATCCAGCACACAGCTGTCATTGATCAACTGCCTATGTAACCCCAATTCTTACTGAAAAAGTGAGACACCCCACTCCCTGACTAGAGAATGGTGTTGCCCATAGTGCCCTGGGTTTCCTACATAATTATCAACTAAGACATTCATTGTGTGTGTGTGTGTGTGTGTGTGTGTGTGTGTGTGTGTGTGTGTGTATGTGTGTGTATCTATCTCCAGCCTGATGAACATAATTCCTATTTCAGACTTTATTCCCTGGTAATTATGGGTTATATGAAGTTGACAGTTAAAACTAACCAGCACAGATCTAAACATATAAAAATATATAAACATATACTATAAAATGTAGTAGCCGGGTGGTGGTGGCGCACGCCTTTAACCCCAGCACTTGGGAGGCAGAGGCAGGCGGATTTCTGAGTTCGAGGCCAGCCTGGTCTACCGAGCGAGTTCCAGGACAGCCCGGACTACACAGAGAAACCCTGTCTCGAAAAAAAACCAAAAAAATAAAAAAATAAATAAAAAAAAAAATAAAATGTAGTATGCCATAGATTAAAAAGTATGACATTACGTAGTAAATTCATAAAATTGTAACATACTTATTATCAAGTGTCATATGCTGTGCATAATTGTATGTGCTGTAACTGGCAGCACAGTCATTTATACCTGGATGCCACAAACAAGCTAGCAAACATTGACCTATAACAGCTGTGACCCTCCCAACCCCAGGATGTGGGGACATTTATAGTCTTATGGGCCCACTTTTAAATATGCCATCTGTGTTGACTGAAATACCATTTGGCTTATGATTACATATACAAATAAAAGTATTGAATACCAACAAAATTTTTTTTAGATTCTTTTATTGGAAAATTTAATCATGATACATCTTATTAAGGTAGACATGGTGGTGCATTCCTATAGTTCTGGCACTTGGGAAGCCAAGGCAGCAGGATCATGAGTTTGAGGCCTGCCAGGGCTACATTGTAAGTTCTAGGTCAGCCTGAGCTACAGAACCTGTCTTTTTTTTTTTTTTAAGATTTTTATTTGTATGAGTACACTGTAGTTGTCCTCACACACCAGAAGAGGGCATTGGATCCCATTACAGATGGTTGTGAGCTACCATGTGGTTTCTGGGAATTGAACTCAGGACCTTGTCGGGCGGTGGTGGCGCACGCCTTTAATCCCAGCACTTGGGAGGCAGAGGCATGCGGATTTCTGAGTTTGAGGCCAGCCTGGTCTACAGAGTGAGTTCCAGGACAGCCAGGGCTATACAGAGAAACCCTGTCTCGGAAAAAACCAAAAAAAAAAGAAAAAGGAAAAAAAAAAAAAAAAAAGAACTCAGGACCTCTGGAAGAGCAGTCAGTGTTCTTAACTGCTGAACCATCTCTCTAGCCCCCAGCACCTGTCTTAAACAACAAAAAACAAACAAAATAAACACATACACAAAACCCCATTTTAATGTGTATTACCCAATGAGTTCTTGGCTAGATAATTATTACAAAATAAAATACCCTTAATACTAAGCTATACCAAATTACACTTAAATCTCAAATTTATATAGACATTTCAGTCAGGAAAATTATTTGTTTATTTATTTAGTGCTACAGGAACAGGTGTCTTTATGATAGGGGAATAACCATTTGCAAAGAGACATTGGACTCCTATGGGCATGTGTCTTAATGAACTATGACAGTAGTTTTGACACTAACTAGAGTGTAGAACAGGGAGTGGGGGAATGGTCACTAGAAAGTGTGTGTCCTAGTCTAGTCACAACATTTTTACTTTGATTTCTTCCATATTATTTGTTTTAAATGACATATTTTTTTCTTGCATCTAAGATATTAGTCAAGTCCTTGAAGGTGGGGTGTGGGTGTCTCACTCTTTTCAGCAATGGATTTAGAGTCACATAGGCAGTTGACCAGTGACAGATGATAGATGTGTACTGAATTACATTGAATGCTAATTAGTTTAAGAATAGCACCTGGCAACTGAACTCCGCAACTGAACCCTGCAACCGAACCTTGCTTTATGGTCCTTTATTTCAGTTTATGTGCATTGTTGTCTAAATGTAAGCTGCAACAATTTTGTGGCTTCTTAGACTTTTTCTGTTTCTTTGATTTGTTGATTTAAAACTGACTGTGCTGTCTGGAGCTGGGGATGGAAGTCAGTGGTAGTATATCTGTATATCATGTACAAGAGCCTGCATTCCTAGCACTAGGGAGAGATTTATTATGCTATTGTTACTGCAACTACTACTACATGTAGCTGTCAGTAAATACTTGACATATAATAAGACTTGACATATAATAAGTAAATACTTGACATATAAATAAGATGGGCTATACATACACACATACACATACTCATACATATGCCTATATGTACATACATACTAGATATTGAGGGCTTAGAAAAATATGTGAAATCCCAGCACTTGGGAGGCAGAGGCAGACTGATTTCTGAGTTCGAGGCCAGCCTGGTCTACAGAGTAAGTTCCAGAACAGCCAGGACTACATAGAGAAACCCTGTCTCAAAAAAACAAAAAAACAAACAAACAAACAAAAAAAAACCAACAACAACAAAAACCATGTGAAATGTCTCTGTCTCTGTTATATTGATTAAATGTTAAAAGGATGATAATTTGGATATATTACATTAAATAAAACAATTTTATTGATTTATTTTTACTTTTCAAAAAACGTAGCTACTAGAGATTTTAGACACTTCATTCATTACAGAAAATGAAAAAAAGCAAATGTGCTGGTTAGATTTTGTCAGCTTGAGAGAAACTAGAGTCATCTGGGAAGAGGGAACCTCACTTGATGATTTGCCTTCCTCAGACTAAACTGCAGGATGTGAGTGAGTCATTTTCTTGATAATGATTGATGCGGGAGGGCCCAGCTTCCATCTCGTGCTGCCACTCTGGACAGGTGGACCTAGGTTGTATAAGAAAGCAGGCTTTGCAAACCACTGCTTGGCCTTTGCTCTAGCTCCTGCCTCCAGATCCCGTCCCTGGCTTCTCTCTTGATGAACTGTAAAGTGTAAGATGAAAGAGTTTCCTACCCTAGGTGAATTTTCGTCAGTGTTTTACCACAGCAACAGAAAGCTAACTATTGAATGAATCCAGTTGGTTCTTGTTTGCTAGAATTTCCATTTAGAGTTGGAGGTAGACATATGGACAGGTAATTAAAGTGTAGCATGCAGGCAGCAATAATGGGAGAGGGAGGTGGGAAATGCAGAATTAGTACAGAGGAGGAGGTACACAGACGTTAGAGATGCCGTGAAAAGGAAGATAGAACAGTTGCCAGACTGACGACGTGGGAAGGACCCGAGAGGAAGAGGTTGGCAGGGCATATTTAAGCCAGCAAGAGGGTGAAGTGCCAGGGGTGGTAGCAGTGAAGTCATACTATTTTAGTAGCTCTCATTTACTGATGTGCTTATTGTACATCAGGCTCTTTGTTAAAAACACACATTTTGTCTGGCAGTGGTGGCGCACGCCTTTAGTCCCAGCACTTGGGAGGCAGAGGCAGGCGGATTTCTGAGTTCGAGGCCAGCCTGGTCTACAGAGTGAGTTCCAGGACAGCCAGGGCTACACAGAGAAACCCTGTCTCGAAAAAACCAAAAAAAAAAAAGAAAAGAAAAAAAAAAAAGAAAGAAACACACTGACCTCTTGTAATACTGAAGTGTATGCTGCCTGTCAGCACAAACACCAGAGCAGAGGCAGGTACTGAATCTCCAGGTAATGACTGACTGATTCAGACAGACAGCAAGCAATCTAAGAACTCAGCAGTTTTACACTCAAAAGAGTGATGAAGTTCAGATTATTTGCCTGTTGCTGGGAAACAAGACACAGGAGGACACAAGCAGTGTAGCCACAGAGGAGAGCTAAGGGTTAGTGAGCTCTGCTCCCCAGGATAATGAATGCCTAGTTTCGATAATTAAAAAAAAATCCAGGGATTAGGGACCGGGAGGAGGTGAGGAAGCGAAAATTGCTGTCAGGATGTAATATAGGAGAGAAGAATAAATTAAAAAAAATAAGAATTTAAAAAAGGTAAAATATGGTTAAAAAAATCCAAAGAATTTTTGTAGCCTTACCGCTTAGGGAATGGACATCATTGGTTGTTGAAGCCAGGGAGGGAAATGGTAAACCATTTTTAAAAGATAGATACATTGTGTCTTAGTCAGGGTTACTTTTGTTATGATGAAACAACATGGACCAAAAGCAAGTAGGGAAGAAAGTTTATTTTCCTTATACTTCATGCCACTATTTATCATTAAAGGAAGTCAGGACAGGAACTCAAACAGGGCAGGAACCAGGAGGCAAGAGCTGATGGAGAGATGGCGGGATGCTGTTCACTGGCTTGCTAGGGGACCTGCTCAGCCTGCTTTCTTAGAACCCAGCCCACTCATCCAGGGTTAACACTTCCACCAGTGGGCTGGGCCATCCCACATCAGTCACTAATTAAGAAAATGCCCCACAGACTTGCTTGCCTGCAGCCTGATCTTATCCACTGAGATTCCCATCTCTCAAACGACTCTAGACTATTTCTAGTTTACATAAAACTAGCTAGCACTCTGCTGTTTTTCTCCCTGTTGCTCTTAAGTTACTGCACAGTGCTGCAATTTCTTGTTAAAGTTACACCGTGCAACTCTTCTCAGACACAAGTGATGGAATATTTAACTCAGTGTATGGTTTGTTTTGTTCAGTTAGCTTACATACTGGTTTTAAGTATACAGCTAAAGTTTTCATAAAATGAGTATCCATGTAAGTGTCATCACAGCAAGAAATACAAAAGACATTAGGATCGTCCCAGAATTCCCCTTTATGCCTATGCCCTTCAGTCATCATTGTCCCTTCAGAAAATACCAGGGACACTTGAGTTTGATTCCCTGTATAAATCTTAGGGACTTGTTTTTTGGTTGTTCAGTTTTGCTCTTTGTTTAGAGAAACTTCAGTCAGGAACAATTCAGTGGAAAAAATTAAAAATTTATTATTGCATGTGTGTGTGCATGCACAGTGTATGTGTGTATGTCAGAGGACAGCTTTCTAGACTTCTGCCTAGTCATGGGTTCTGGAAATCAGATTCACCTCACCAGGCTTGCTTGGTGAGCACCTTTACCATCTTGATGACCCTTGTTGAAATAGTTGATTATGGAGATATTTGAGATATATGTGCCGTTCTAAGAGAAACTTTTCTGGATTATATAATTTTCTTTTGGCCTCGAATTCAGAAATCCGCCTGCCTCTGCCTCCCAAGTGCTGGGATTAAAGGCGTGCGCCACCTCCCGGCATGTGATTTTCAAGTATTTTTCTTCAAATGTTCTTTTTGATACTCATAGATATGTAACGGTGACATAAACATATTGTTAAGAAATATTGGGTCTGTCTCGAAAAACCAAAAAAAAAAAAAAAAAGAAATATTGGGTTTAATGAAATTGGTTGTGCTAATATATGTCACTTAGTAGTACAGTTTATTTCCCTATAGTTAATTATTTTTCTTTAAACATTTTCTTGTGCAGGTTCTTGAATTAGTGTTGGAAAATTTTGTCTATCCATGGTACAGGTATGTTTTTGTTTTCCACAAAAGCCCCACTCCCCCTCTTAATATGGTTAATACCATTAGGCCAAGCATGTTAATGATGTCTTTTCAGTGTAAATCAGGATTTCTCAGTGACAATTTCAGCCAAATCTTTTTTATGGAGAAATACATTGTACACTATTGGATATTTAGCAGTGTCTTCAACTATTTCCTGTTAAATACTGGTAGTATACTTTCTTCCAATCCCGACTACCAAAGATGTAATTGGTTTCACTTACAAAGCATTGGTGCGCTGGGCAGAGTGAAGAAGCCTGAATCACCGTGCAGAGGGAGGCGGAGGAAGGAGAATCTAAAGAGCTTGGCCCACACAAGGAAATCCTCTCTCCAGCAAATAACATTTTCTCACAGAACTTTCACAGGGGAAATAACTTAATTCATAAAGTTCTTGCCAAGAAAGATTGACTTCTGCCGGGCGGTGGTGGCGCACGCCTTTAATCCCAGCACTTGGGAGGCAGAGGCAGGCGGATTTCTGAGTTCGAGGGCAGCCTGGTCTACAGAGTGAGTTCCAGGACAGCCAAGGCTACACAGAGAAACCCTGACTCGAAAAAACCAAAAAAAAAAAAAAAAGAAAGATTGACTTCTGATCTCTATGTGCATGTGTGAACACATGCCTGGACATAATTGCACACATGAACAGGTAGGTACACATACACACAGATTGAAAGATCATTTCAATAGAATCTGTAAAAAAAAAACAATAATGTTTTTTTTCTCCCCAAGTAAGTTTGTTTTTAGTTCACACAGAAACAGCATGGGTGTTGTTTCTTGACTGACATAGAGTATGGGTGTTGTTTCTGGACTGACATAGAGTATGGCTGTTGTTTCTGGACTGACATAGAGTATGGGTGTTGTTTCTGGACTGACATAGAAAACACTCTCTAGTTCTACAAAAGGAAAAATGAGATTCTGATTTAGAGTCAGGCATCCAAATTATACCATTTGATAAATGCATGTTTCTTTAAGCGCTGTGTTTATTGTGTTTGAACACGTATACCTGACAGTATGAGGTCTAATGGTGTGCCCCACTTTTGTGCTGATTCACATGTTTTGTATTTGCTAATATTTTAAAAACTTCCTAGTATTTGAGTTCATCCACTGTGTTCAGACGAGTTCAATGCAACAGTTTATATGCTATATCTTTCTGAAAATGTCTGTAATTTTTTCACTTTTACTTACTTGTCCATGTGCCAGATACATAGTGTATGCAGAGGTCAGCCTGCCAGAGTCGGCTCTCTCTTCCTGCCCACCATCTAGACTCCAGGGGCTTGTGCCCTCCCTTACCTACTGAGAAGCCTCACCAGCTCTGGTTTCTTTTCTTTTTTTCTTTTTTTTTTTTTAACATTTGATTATGTTTTAAATGTGGAGTATTTGTTTTTTTTTTTTTTTTTTTTCGAGACAGGGTTTCTCTGTGTAGCTCGGGCTGTCCTGGAACTCACTCTGTAGACCAGGCTGGCCTCGAACTCAGAAATCTGCCTGCCTCTGCCTCCCAAGTGCTGGGATTAAAGGCATGCGCCACCACCGCCCGGCTGGAGTATTTGTAATTTATACAAAGCTGCTGATGAAATCTTTTGTAAAATAACTCTTTTTCTAAAAAAGACACCTCCTTTCATTGCCAGATTGAGACTTTTTGGACATAAAGTCTGGTTGTATTTCTAACGTGCAAGCTTTCTTCTCAGTAGCTACTGATGCTGTAATAACCCTGCTCCTAAGTTGGCGTGGTGGACATGTTTATTTTTCCTTATTCTGCTTAGAGATGTAACAGCTCCATCTTCAAGTCAGGATGTAGCCCTTATCACACTGGTCTTTCTTGGTTTTGATGAAGAAAATGCTACACTTCCTCTAAGGACATTAAGATTTCAGGAAAATGTGCTGGGTGTAGTGGTATGCACCTTTAATCCCATCACTCGGAGGGTAGAGGCAGGTAGATCTCTGAGTTCAAGAACTGCCTGGTATACAGAGCAAGTTCCAGAACAGCCAGAGCTATATAGAG
Organism: Mastomys natalensis; assembly: GCA_021653895.1. NCBI lineage: Eukaryota > Metazoa > Chordata > Mammalia > Rodentia > Muridae > Mastomys > Mastomys natalensis. The sequence continues at coordinate 223,080 of JAJTUV010000619.1, forward strand.
AAAACCTGTTTTGAACCACAAACAGACAAAACAAACAAGCAAACAAAATGTGTGCAGGCTGGGTATATATTCAATGTTAGAGTCTTTGCACACACAGAAAAAGCATAAATAAAAAGTTTTTCAAAAGGAAACTTCTTGGTTTCAACAAGGTGAAGCTGTATTTCTCAGAACTTCTGAATGTTTGCTTTTTTCCTTAATGGAAGGGATGTGACGGACGATGAGTCCTTCGTTGATGAGCTGAGGATCACCTTACGGTTTTTTGCATCTGTCTTAGTGCGAAGAATTCACAAGGTACATATATTTATAATGAGGAATTTGGAGTTTTATCATTATGGTAATCTTGGTTTTTCTTCTATAGTAGATATATTCATTTTTTGCTTTTTTAGATTAAATGTTGATCAATCATTGTTGTCCTATTGAGCAGTTGCCTTCCTTTAATACTTGGGTTTTCTTTTTGTTTTTTGTTTTGTTCATTTTTGTTTTTTGATTTGTGAAATTTAAAAATGAAAAGACAATAATATAGACATATAGAAAATAATGTCATGTTTCATTTAAGTACATTTACGTGAATTTCAGTGATTATGATCGGCCTTGTAAAATACTTAGGAGTGATAGTTTACCTAATTAGGTTTTGTATCTATATGTAGCTCATTGGCTACACACACATACTTCTATACTGCTTTGTCAATTCAATAGAATTAAACATATAAACAATGAATTAGAATGTAAATAAATAAATTAATAAACAAAATAAATAAAATGTTAACCATATTAAATGTTTTATGTCCACTTGATTCAATGAGTTCACAAAAGAAAAACATAAGATGCCCAGTGAGCAGTTGAAAATGTATATCAACTGTAAGTGAGGTACTGTACTATTCTGTAACCTGTCAAATTGGAAAGGTAAAATAGGGTTAATATCCACAAATTCTGATTTTGAGGAAATAGGCAAAGCAAGTGAAATTTAAAATCGATATGCATTCCAATTGACATGCCAACATGGGTGGAAGATTTCACAAGACCCCACCCCTAGCCAAAGAGCTGTATGCAGTCAGAGGCTGCTGAGAGACGGAGAACCAGTCTCCTCTTCTTCCTCCTTCTCCTCCTCTTCTTCCTCCTCCTTCAGAGTCCAGACACCAGTCCTAAGGGATCAGCCATAAATACATACAAATAAGAGGTAACACTAATTGGACTCTATGTGATCTTATGCACACACGTGTGCGCACACACACACATACACACAGGGAGGGAGGAGGAAAGGGCAGTAGAGAGATCAGATGATTGATGATGCCTCATTTGAATAACAACTTTAAATAAATTATCCTTCAGATAATTTAATTAGTAGTATTAGAACTAATGTGTTAGGCTTTGAACTAGCCTAGAGATTCTGCAACAGTAGTACTTTGTACTTTCAGTATAATATTTGCATACACAAGCACATACATAGGTTCTTTTTTCTTCTGTCTTCTTTTTACCTTGTTTTGAAAGGTCTTACTATATAAGCCCCGGCTGGTCTCAAACTTGCCTCCTGCCTCAGCCTCTGCAGGGCTGAGATTATAGATATGCACTAACTAACCATTGTACTCTATTTTTTGATAACAGTTTTATTGCTATATAGCACATATATTTCATCCATTTAAAGTATAGAATTCATTAGCCTTTCATAGTATTTTCAAAGTTCTGCATACATTGCTTATACAATCAATTTCAGAATATTTTTGTTATCTGAAAAGAGACTTTGTACCTGTTCACCATAATCCCCATCTGCTCACATCGCCAACAGTCATTCTGCTCCATCTCTAGATATTTGATGTAAATGGAATCAGTTAACACATGGCCTTTTGTGGCATTCCATTCTCTTAGCATAATGTTTTCTAGATTCATTTATATTGTCATATTGTAGCATGTATCTGCACTTCAGTTTTTGATGGCTGAATTCATTATTTTTTAGTTGATGTACACTGGCTTATTTTCAACTTAAGTCTCATGAAGATTTATAGTTACATTTTCATTAATCTTGAGTCTGTTTTTAAGAGCATAATTAATTGCTTTGTGAGATAAAGCTCTCTGTTTCATTCTTCCAGGAGCTAGTTGCCAGAATGTTTTCCAAAGTGGCTGCAGCATTTGCGTTGCCAAGCCTGTGTGAACATACCCCTGTCACTTCCTTGACAGAGTTAGTTACCCTCAGTCTCTTTGTTGTTTGTACTTTTTCTTTGAAGTAGGTTCTCCAGAATTGTTCCAAGTTAGCCTTAGACGTGTAGATCTTAGCCTCTCCCTCCTGGGATGACTGGCATGTGCAGTCATCACATTCTCTGTATCACTGTCTCTGCTTCCCTAGCCTTGGGTGAGTGAGTGGTGCTCTCTCCCTGGTCTGCAGGTCCTTGATGCCAGGGGTGCTGAGTGTCCTTCCGTTTGCTTATTGGCTGTGGTGCATCTTCTTTAAAGAAACATCTGTTCAAATCTTTTGCCTCCTAGTATTGACATTTTTATTTTAAGTAGACACTTTAAAATTATGTATGTTTTGTGATACAAATGATGTTAGGGTATATCAGTATAATGTGGAATAAGTAAGACAAGATAGTTAACATGTCAGATACTTATTTTTGTGTGTGTGTATGGTGAGAGTAGTTTTGAAGTGTATAATCTCTGTTATTACATATTCTTATCAATTATACCCCACTGTACTGTTCATGATTCTCGTCCCTTTAACTTCATTCTAATATTGTAAATGCAGCATTCTTATCATTCGAATTTAGTAAGTATTTTTTAAGTCTTATTTTTGTTTATTTTTCTAGGTGGATATTCCATCTATTATAACCAAGAAACTATTAAAAGCAGCAATGAAACATATAGAAGTGATTGTTAAAGCAAGACATAAAGGTAATACAGTTTTCTATGGTAGTTGGACTGGTTTTGTTTATATATTAAAAATATATATGTGAGTACTGACACACTTACGGATGCTATTCACAGAATCTTAGAGAACAGCTTTAAAAAGAAAACAACCCAGTTTTCCTCTGAATGCTAGTCTACGCTTGTCACTCATGTCCTTTTCCTGGTTCTATGATTTCTGCAGTTTCAGACTGTTCTAGGTCATCCTGTGTTCCACTACCATGTACCATGTTTGTTTCTCTATATCACAGTTCTTCTGCTAATTCCCTGCCTCCAACTTTAAAATTACTGTAGGTGTTTTGCTGACATGATTTACACCAAGTGTGTGTTAATTAGCTGTTTCTAATTGAATGAGGAAATGTTGACTAAGGACTTTCCTTGCTCTAAAATCAAGCTTAAAAATATTCATTTTAACTGTTGTGTTCTTTGTATTAGCTTTTGTGTGAGAGGGAGGTTCTCTGTGTCTGGTATTCTTCATCAGTGCTCTCTGATATGAACTGTGAAGAATACTGTCCTGCATAGGTAACTGTATAGAAACAGATACTGTGCTTGTATTTCTTCAGTATTACTATTTGCATTTCACTTCTAAAAACTTGCTGTAAGGGAAAGCTCTGAGTGTTCCTGAATTGGAGAGACAGCTTGACATGTGCCCTTGTTTGGGCATGAAGCCATTGTTCCATCCCTCACAATCTCCATTAATATAACTAGTGCCTGTTTTGTGAAATTGCGATGTAAGTAGATTTGATTAATAAATTAAACTACTGGTTTAGCATTTAAAATTATTCTGTGTTCTTGCATGAGGTAAGAATTATACCCCTGGGAGCTGGGTATGGTGGTGTACACTTTAAATTTTAGCATCCAGAAGGTTGAAGCAGGGGAATCTCTGTGAGTTTGGGCCCAATCTGGTCTACATAGACAGCCAAGACTACACAGTGAGATATTATCTCAAAACAACAGCAACAAGAAGAATTTTACCCTTGGGCTGGAGAGGTGGCACAGTAATTAAGAGCACTGACTGCTCCTGTACCCAAGTTAAATTCTCATTAAGCAGGTCAGGTGGCTTACCACCTGCAGTCTAGCCTGCAGTCTAGCTCCAGGGCTCCAAGGTCCTGTTCTGGACGCTGTAGGCATCTATACTTATGTGCACATACCTACACACAAATACACATGTATACACATAATTTAAAAATGATAAATATAAGTATGTTTTAAAAATAATTTTACCCAGAGAGATGGCTTAGGTTTGGTTCAACTCCAAGCACCCACACAGTGGCTCATGGTCAGCTGTAACTTCAGTCCAGGGTATCTCCAGTGTCCCCTTCTGGCCTTTTTGGGCACCAGCCACATAAGTAAAAATTACTTTTAAAATATTCTTAAAATGAATGAGTTTAAAGATTTTACATCTGTATAACTTAATACTAATTTATTTGGTTGGTTTATTTTGAGACAGGGTCTTCTGTAGCTCAGACTGGCTTTGAACTTGCTATGTAACCAATGCTATTAACTTCTGATTCTCTTGATTCTCTTGACGTTACCTTCCATGCATTGCAAGTACAAGTATGCATCACCATGCCTGACTAAAAAGTACATTAAAGTTCCCGTCTTATCACTGGCAAAAATTATACAAGAGGTGGCATCTTTGTAGCAGTTTTGTAAAGAGTACTTTACTGTCAGAGGAAACATAGGACAGAGTTCAGCAGGCTTGACTTTTCCTTAGTGTCAGACAGTCAGAATCACGTCTGTCCCAGACTGTTTTCTTTTTGTTGTTGTTGTTTTAAATAGGCCAACTTTGTATTTGACTAGACATCTTGTCTTCCACAACATTCAGTAGCTTTTTAATATCACGTCAAATATATTCTATTTAAATATTTTGATTATTTGTAGACAGTCTTCCAGCAACATAATTAATTTATTCCCTTTATCAAAAATCTGTAATAAATTATTCTTCCAATTTAAGATTTTACCCTAGCATGACAAAATTTAACATATGAAAACAAGTGCCTGTCTTATTTTTCTGAATAATACATTTCAGAAAGTCATATAACATTCTCAGTATCACCGTGATAACTGCTCAACATGAAAGCTGGATTTATGTTCTTCTCTTACTCAGACCCTCCTCAAACATCCTAACTATCCTCCGGAGGTTAATGCCTGCCTCTGCCTCCCAAGTGCTGGGATTAAAGGCGTGCGCCACCAACGCCCAGCTTTTTTTTTTTTTGACTCTCTTTCTTTATAAGCAGTAAATAGCTAAGGTTCTCCTTCAGTGGTTACTTTTGGTTACTCAATTGTCTCTCTTGTATACTGTGATCTGGCTAAAAGTGTAACACCTCTCTGAAGAAGCCACTTTCTCCCATACTCTTAGTGGCTGTCTGGATGATATTGATATAAAAACAGGAAGGGGGCTGGTGAGATGGCTCAGCTGTTAAGAGCACAGACTGCTCTTCCGGAGGTCATGAGTTCAAATCTCAGCAACCACATGGTGGCTCACAGCTATCTGTAATGATATCTGATGCTCTCTTATGGGTGTTTGAAGATAGCTACAGTGTACTTACATATAATAAATAAATAAAAACCTTTGGGCCAGAGTGAGCAGGGACGGAATGAAAGGGAGAAGGGAAGGGGTAAAAAAAGTAAAAACAGGAAAGAATACCTCTTTTGTCTACTAGGACACATTTTCTATAGTTCCCCTTGCCCCACTGAAGCCATTTGTTAGTATATAATGGAGAAGTCAGGAGTTTAAATTCTTATTTGCCCAGGGAAAGAGACTCAGAAAATGAATGTATTCCAAAATAAGTGTCTTAGTCAGTGTTCTGTTGCTGTGAAGAGACACTAGGATCCCAACAATTCTTATAAAGGACAACATTTACTTGGGATTGGCTTAGCATTTCAGAGGTGTAGTCTGTTACCATCATGGCAGGAAGCATGGTCCTGGAGAGGTAGCAGAGAGCTCTACGTTTGGACTGGCAGGGGCCAGGAAGAGAGAGAGACTGGGCCCGGCTTAAAGCCCTCCAGTGACACTTCTCACAAGGCACACCCACGCCAACAAGGCCACACTTCTTAATCCCTGTCAAGTATCAGCACTCCCTACTGAACAAACATTCAAATACATGAGCCTGTGGGGTCATCCCTACTGAAACCACCACCGTAAGTAAGTTCATGGAAGAGGAGAGAGTCTTCCTTTATGTCCGATTTCTGAAAATTTTTCTATTTATATTCAGAAAGCAGGGGCTAGAGAGGAATGAGGTTATATGTTCTGTATGCTAATGGAAATAAAGTAATTTAATATATCATAACTCATTCAATAGTTCTTATTGTTATTTTCAGTAAAAAACACAGAGTATTTACAACAAGCTGCTTTAGAAGAATATGGCCCAGAGCTTCATGTGGCTTTGAGAAGTCGACGAGATGAATTACAGTATTTGAGGAAGCTTACTGAGTTACTTTTTCCTTATATTTTGCCTCCTAAAGCAACAGACTGCAGGTATAAATATGCTAGAAAATATCATAGTAGTATTTGTATATGTATATAATGAATGTATATATGTAGCATATATTATATATATATTGCTGTTTTATTATAATAAGACTTCAGTAAAACTTGGTACAAATTTATGGTATGAATAGTTTTTCACTTGGGAATAAATTGGTCAGATGGTAAAATGCCAATTTAGGTGCTGAGTATTTGAAGTGTGTTGTGTGGCCTTAGAATTTGTTATTAAAAACTGATTTTAGAAATCAAAGATAAGCCGGGCGGTGGTGGCGCACGCCTTTAGTCCCAGCACTTGGGAGGCAGAGGTAGGTGGATTTCTGAGTTCGAGGCCAGCCTCTACAGAGTAAGTTCCAGGACAGCCAGGGCTACACAGAGAAACTCTTGTCTCGAAAAACCAAAAAAAAAAAAGAAAAAAAAAAAGAAAAAAAGAAATCAAAGATAGATGAGCGCAATTAATTTTATTTGAAATCCTTCTCCTTTAATTTCTTGATGTTCCTTTTTAAAGACATACATATTATGATACTTACAGACAGAAACACTTGGAGCATACTCTGCAGACCAGTTTGGGTTTTAAGCTGTCTATCTGGAAAGAATAATTGGGGCTTCTCCCCTCCATTCCCCCTTTTAGAGAAGTACACGTGGATATTGCCCATAAGTTACCTCATTACCCTTACCCTGATAGTTCCTAGAGGGAAACTGTGGCTCATGCTGTCCTCTCTCCTTTCTTCCTGCTCTGCGCCATCCCGTCTATCCCTCTCAGTTCATCAGGCAGGACCACACACTACCTGCTTTGTCCCATGTTAGGATTGTAGGTCGGTGCCACCACACCAGCTCAGTGATGTGCTTGAAAATATGTAATCATTAGACGATACAGAAATGCATGTAGGTGTATTGTAGATGCATGTAGAAATGTTGGTAGAGGTATTTTAGTGTTTTGGTCAAGCTGTCTTTAGCTGGATGTGCCCAGGTAATCTCATCTGTGTAGGTGCCTGAGCGGAGTGCAAATTTGAAAATCCATCCTGGGTAACATACTGAGCTCCTCCATTGTAAAAAAAAAAATTTAGTTTAATTTGTATTATTAATTAAAATATCCTTAGTCCTGGGGAGTATGCTGTTGAATATATTACTTATAAACAGTTTTTTGGTATGTGTTGTTAAAAGAGCAAATCTAGGACCTTGGACATGCTAGCTAGTCTCCAGCCTTGATGTCTTCCTGCTCCCCCTTGTAAGAAAGCACTCATTTCTTTAAACAGTAGGCACTTTTAGCAAATGAAGAACACCAGTCCAAGTGTGTGATGCTGCAGCAGAAGCATCTTCTAGATACTTGTTGAAAATGCAGAATCGTATGACCCAGCCTTGTCCTACTGAATTTTATTCTGATTTTTTTTTATAGATACGTATGTTGGTGGGGGGAGGATATTAAGAAATCCTGTAAGACAAGTGCTCTTCCACTGAACTATATTCACAGCCCCATAATTCTATTTTCTTTTCCCATCTTTCCATTCATCCATCCATCCATCTACAGGGTTTCATAGTACAGCCTATAGCTGGCCTGGAACTTGCTGTGTAGACAGGCTGGCCTTGAACAAAGATCTAATTGCTTCTGCCTCCCCAGTGCTGGGATTAAAGGCATGTGTTACCATGTCCAGCCCCATAATTTCATTTCAATAGGGTCTTTAGTTAGTTCAGAAGTACTTGAAAATGAGGAGCTAGTGTAAGTCACTAAATATAGAATTATTGCTTCTATTTACAGATCCTTGACATTACTTATAAGAGGAAATTCTATCCGGTTCTGTGTTTCTTCCTTCTTTGGATTTCCTAGCTGATCCGGTAAGATGAAATTTTTTCTTTCTTTTTTTATAAAATACACTTGAATTACTATTTAACCATTTTGTGGGTATAGTACATTGTTTTGAAATGTGTGCCTATTTAAGTGACCATCACCATCACCTTCCAAAGTGTTGGTCTTAACAAAATGAAAACCCGCCGGGCGGTGGTGGCGCACACCTTTAATCCCAGCACTTGGGAGGCAGAGACAGGCAGATTTCTGAGTTCGAGGCCAGCCTGGTCTACAGAGTGAGTTCCAGGACAGCCTGGGCTACACAGTCTCGAAAAACCAAAAAAAAAAAAAAAAAAAAAAAAAAAAATGAAAACCCTATAAATGCTACATCCATAAACAGCAATTCCTTATTCCCCTTTGAGTCCTTGGCAGCTGTATAACATGTTCTAGTAGTCATTTCCTTGTCAAATCTCAGTAATAATCCATTCTATGTATGTGCCACATTTTGCTTATTTATTTGCCTTTGATGGACACTTTAACAGTTTTGACTTTGGTTCAGACAGCAACAACCTTTGATTATAGTTTTTTAATACATATATACAAATATTTAGCCGATTGCTGTGCTGTTCATTTTTCTAGCAAACTTGGTAATGTGAAAGTTCTGAGAAATCTTGGCAGAACATGACAGTGGGATTATTTTGACCTGTGTTTCTCACTTTCCACTAGGATACTGTCAATCATTTGCTTATCATCTTCATAGACGACAGCCCTGTGAGTATTGAGCATACTGCGATACTTGGAACTGCTTTACGTTTGGACTGTATGTACTAACTCTAGTGTGAATTTTACTGAACTGATAATTCTGTTTTTTCCAAGCCCGAAAAAGCGACTGAACCAGCTTCCCCTTTGGTTCCATTCCTGCAGAAATTTGCGGAACCTAGAAATAAAAAACCATCTGTGAGTGTTTTCAGCATTAATGTTTTTGAGGTAACAGTTTTAAAATACATTTGTGTATCTTTAACTTACTCTTCCTCTCATATTGTGACAAGGTGCTGAAGTTAGAATTGAAACAAATCAGAGAACAACAAGATCTTTTGTTTCGCTTTATGAACTTCCTGAAACAAGAAGGAGCCGTGCACGTCCTGCAGTTCTGTCTGACTGTCGGTGAGGCTTTGTGCGTGTTTCACTAGTGATTTCCTCACGCTTGTCAGTGCTTATCTGTTAGCTATTTCAGAGTGACTGAGCTTCTCCAGCTGTTTACTCCTCTCTAGGTGGGGCATACCTTATCATTGTGTGCAGTCAGATCCTCATAGCAGGAAAGAATCTCTGAAACTCCAGCGTAGTGATGCTGTGTGAAAAATCTCACAGTCCCAGTCAGCACCACTTTGTCAGCATTTTTTAGGAACACCAAGCTGTAATATCACGGCTCATTGGACTTGTGAGAAACTTTATGAGCTGCATTTTCATTATTTCTTAGTGAGCTATCAGATTTTAAAATATTAAAAGACCTTTGGCATAAGAAGCTAATCTAATATGTTCTTTATAGAAAATTTTACAAATACACTTAATATTCTGTTGTGGCAAATTTGTATTGCTATCCATGTTTATATATTTTATATTAACATACAAATCTTGTTGAATTTGTTTTTTATCTGAGTATTCCACTCTCAAATCATTTTCTAAAAGCTTAAAATAATTAATTTGATTATATTTTCTGCTTTTAGTTAGAATAAGAATATGAAATTTTCATGAAAGCATTTATATTAACTTTTTTCTTAATCTTTCTCTGATTTGTTAGAGGAATTTAATGATAGAATTTTGCGACCAGAGTTATCAAACGATGAAATGCTATCTCTACATGAGGAATTGCAGAAGATTTATAAAACATACTGCTTGGATGAAAGTATTGACAAAATTCGATTTGATCCCTTCATTGTAGAAGAGATTCAAAGAAGTAAGTCAGAGGGGACAGTGCATCGTTTCCCTCTGCTGAGTCTTCAAAGATTAATTTATACATTTATTTATTTGAGGGAGGGGCCTCTCACTATTTATCCCTGGGTAGCCTGGAATTAACTTTATAGATCAGGTTGGCCTCAAACTCAGAAACTTGTCTGCTTCTGCTTCCCCGGTGCTGGGATTAAAAGCATGAGTCACCACACCTGGCACTTTTTATTACTTTAATAATTATTTTCAAGGTGTGTGTATCTGTTTGAGTGTACATGCACACAGCTGCCCTTGGAAGGCAGAGGCTCCAGAGCCCTCTAGTACTGATGGTTTTGAGCTGCCAACACGGGTTTTGGTAACTGAACTCCAGTCTTTTGCAAGAGCAGTTATGCACGCTTGAACGCTTCACTTATTTGTTAGTCATTTTCCAGCAGCTGTTAAGATGCTTTAAAAAATACTTAGAGATCTTTTATTAGCTTTCTTAGTTTAAAAACATTTTTTACATACTTATTTTACTGACAAGATTAAAGCTTTGAGGAAGAGAAGTGTTCACTATAAACATAACTGAGGCAGGCATGAAGGTGAATGTCTGTAATCTTGGCACGTGGAGATGGAGGCAGGAAGATCATGGGTTCAAGGACAGTCGATACAACAAGGAAGTTCCAGTTGAGTCTGGCTGCTTAGTGGGACCCTGGCACTCTAGACAGTCTATAAGATACAACAGCCCACATAACTAATGTTTCTCAGAGCTGGAAGGAAATTATTCTCATCTCTCATTCTAGTAAGATTTCTTGTGTAGGAGTTTCTATTAAACATAGTTTGTATGTTTGTTTAACATAGTGAAATTTAAGTGAATATGTTACATTTCTGTTATTCAGAAATAATTTGTGCAATTGAATTTTTTAAATAGTTGCTGAAGGCCCATACATAGATGTTGTGAAGCTGCAAACTATGAGATGTCTTTTCGAAGCGTACGAGCATGTTCTTTCCCTGTTGGAGAATGTGTTTACCCCTATGTTCTGCCACAGTGATGAGGTAAGTCAGGCTTTCCACAGAGGATCTGATAGACTTCATAGTGGCTCTGAGAGTGTCGGGTACGTGATTTAAGGAGCGAAATAAATTTTTAAAAAAGCAAGATTAAGTAAGATAAAGTAGTATATTTCCATGTCAAGTACTGGTTTTATTAATCCTAATTTGTTTTGTTGTTTTGAAGTATTTCAGGCAACTTTTAAGAGGTGCAGAATCACCCACACGCAATTCCAAATTCAACAGGTAGGCATATTTACCTACGGTGTGTACTCGTTTTAACTTGCTATTGCTGCTATTTTCTGATAGAATTATAGTCTTTATCAACCGTTTGTCTGAATGAAATTCACCTGCTAGGTGAATGTAAGTCAAAGACTATAGCTTCAGTGCTGGAAAGCTCTCCTTGCCTTTTTAAGAGCACCCAATAGCTTTTACACACCCTTTTTTCTAGTTTTAAAATATAAAAAAAGGCAGGTTGGACATACAGATACTAATACAGCCATTTAAAGTATGTTTTTCTCTATATTTACCTAACTTTAATGTTAGCTGTCATACTTATGAGGACTCTTCTCTGATACTTAATGAGTCACTTACCTAAATAGAATCATTAGAAGAGTTTGCTAGTATTCTTTAACTGGAGATTTAGAGTAGCCAGACAATTGCTTTTAAATGACTGAAAGTATTTAAAGTAGTTTTTATTTTTGGTTTGTTTACATTTTATTTACTTGTACTTTAAAAATAAACTTTTAGGACATATCGCTAATTCTGCCTCACTTTATTGTGTTTTCAAAGCACAACTCTTTAGGAATGTATTTTTTAGCCTCAAGTATTCTTTTAAAAGTTGTGGGTTTTTGTTTGTTTGTTTGGGGTTGAGTCAAGGGCATCATGCAAACTAGGCGAACAGTATTACTACTGATGTCGTTAGCCCCCCAGACATTGTGTTGTATGTATGAGACAAGAGCTCACTGTGCAGCCTAGGCTAGCCTCAAACTGCAACAGTGCTAGGATATGTTACAGGCATAAGCATAAGGCACCATGCCTGGAAAAACACTCATTTTTACCTCAAGCTAAAAATGTGTTAAGACTCATGAATGAGTACATCTAGCATGGACACAGTTCTGTACTGAAAAATCTGAGCTTCTGTTGGTTAGTTTAATCTCTCTCTATTTTCTGCTGTATCAAATGATACATCTAAGGAAAAGAAACTGCTGGATGATTTCCCAGTATACTATTTTAAAAACCATTAGTAATCTAGATCACAAACACCCAAACAGCCATATACTGGGTTTTCTTCCCTGTTATTCATAAGGACTTCTTCCTTTTGCAAAGGTGAATGCTATCTACTGGTATAACTTTGAAGCTTTTAAATTTGGTTTTGTATTCTAAAGTGAAACATATTTAATATCTGGGCTTTCTCTCTTTCTTCCTCTCCTCATATAATCTCACATATCTGATATTGCAGAGGTAGCCTAAGTTTGGATGATTTCCGGTAAGTCTTGAGCATGTGATTTTTTTTTTTTCAGCATAAATTGTCTGCTTTAATCTAGAGAGTTCACCTTAGGTAACCTACGTGCAACTAAAAAGGAAAAATAGGAATCACAGTGATGTCTCTGTCTTTATATAAATTATTTAGGATACTTTTTAAAGTGAATCTCTACTTTGGATTTAGAAACCCCTACCCCCCTAACCCCCTGATTTCTCTTTGTAGCCCTGGCTGTCCTGGAACTTGTTCTCTGAACCAGGCTGGCCTTGAGTTCAGAGATCACCTGCTTCTTGAGTGCTGAGATTAAAGGTGTGCACCACCACCACTGCCTGGCTCTTAGGAATATTTTTGAAATAACATATAGTTATGAAATGAAGTTTTGTGATAATATTAAGATATTTTTATTATTTATTTACCAGTATCATTTAAGAGTGGTTAATTCCCTTTAAGGGATAAGGAGAGTTGTTGAATAATTTTTATAATTATTTGTATTTAAAGAATTGTGGAGCCGGGCGGTGGTGGCGCACGCCTTTAATCCCAGCACTTGGGAGGCAGAGGCAGGCGGATTTCTGAGTTCGAGGCCAGCCTGGTCTACAGAGTGAGCTCCAGGACAGCCCGGGCTACACAGAGAAACCCTGTCTCGAAAAACCAAAAAAAAAAAAAAAGAATTGTGGGTTTTACTTTTTATTTATTTATTTTGCTCCAAGTAAATATAGTGGTGTTTCTGTGGATCTAGGCATAATCACAAATGAGACTTTTGAAAAAAGCTATATCTTTTTATAGTTTATAGTTTTTTTTATAGTTTATAAATCCTAGAGACTGGAATGGCCTGCGTAGGGTCTAGAAATTTTAGTATGTTTTTTTTTTCATTTGGAAATAATATGGTCATCATAGCTTGTAATATCTAAAATAGTTACTTTAAAAAAAACCTGCATGCTTGCTTTCTAACTGCATGGTTGTTTAGATAAAAATAGTCTAGTTTGTTTCTAGTACTATTTATGACTTACTAATAGTTTTCTAACTTTAAAATAAATTTGATTTGTTCTAAAGACAGTGTATGAAATAATCTTGTTACAGTAAACATGGTGCCTTTGAAACGTGATCCATCTTCTTTATATCTCCAGTTGTTGAATTATTTCAGAAGATACGTTTTTTTGTATAGGAATAATAGCTTCCATTGAGTTAAATATTCTAAGAAAATGATCAGGTTTTGCTATAGTCTCTCGTTGGGTCTTTGGTGGTGGTAGTACTCAAATTTTAAATTAGATAAAAGTTACAGTTTGGTTCACTGAAACACAGCATTTGGTTCTTTTTTTTTTTTTTTTATAATTATTTATTTGTTTTATGTATACGAGTACACTGTAGCTGTGATCAGACACACCAGATGAGGGCATCAGATCTCATTACAGATGGTTGTGAGCCACCATGTGGTTGCTGGGAATTGAACTCAGGGCCTCTGGAAGCGCAGTCAGTGCTCTTAAACTCTGAGCCGTCTCTCCAGCCAGTATTTGGTTCTAATGGATCAATTTTGTCCTGCTTTTGGTCTTTCTTTCCTTTTTTCTTTCTAGCTATTTCTGCTTTTGGAAATTCACTTTTGATAAAAAATTGTAGCCGGGCGGTGGTGGCACACGCCTTTAATCCCAGCACTTGGGAGGCAGAGACAGGCGGATTTCTGAGTTTGAGGCCAGCCTCAAACAGAGTGAGTTCCAGGACAGCCAAGGCTACACAGAGAAACCCTGTCTCGAAAAAACAACAACAACAAAAAAAAAGCAAAAAAAAAATTGTAAAATTAGTATTTTATGTTTATGGCAGAGCTGGCTGCTTGCTTGGGACTATGCCTGCTTTTCTTCTTTCCATCACTGCTAACCTTTCTCCCTGGCATGCATCTTCCTTCCCTTCCTTCCTTCCTTCCTTCCTTCCTTCCTTCCTTTCTTTCATATAGCTTTGAAGTTAAGTGCATTTGTTTTGTACCTGATTCCCTTTTGAATATGAGATTACAAAACTGAATTTACTTTAGCATTTGTCATAGAGGTGAATTATTTATTTTTCATTAAGTTTTATCTGAAAAATGTAATGGGAAGATCATAGTTTTATAATTTTATATTGTATTATTTTAGTGATTCAGCACTTGTAAGTCAGCGGTTCTCAACCTGTGGGCCACGACCCCTTTGACAAGCCTCTATCTCCGAAAATATTTACATTACGATTCATAACAGTAGCAAAGTTACAGTTATGAAGTAGAAATGGAAATAACTTAAGGTGGGGGAGGTCAGCACAACACGAGGAACTGTATTAAAGGGTCGCAGCATTAGGAAGGTTGAGAGCCACTGCTCTAAATAGATGTACAGTTTTAAAAAATTGTTTGACAGATTCATGCATGTGTATATTTTGACAGAATTTTGTGGTAATGAAAACCATATACCACTAGGGGGCTATCATCGTTCAAAAAATTTAGTTCAGTTAAGGTTTTGAAGTTAGCGTTTGTCAGTAAACTTTGTCTCATGTATTTATATGGAGAATTTAACTGTTCTGACAGTTTTGGCTCCTGGATATTGAGACTTAACAGGTAACTGAAAGCTCCAAACCTTGTTATCTCCCTCCCGCTTACCATTTCAAAGCTAGCTAGCTTTTTCTTTGATACTGTGGATACTAGTAGATGCTGGTAGTATGCTGTGTACCTGACGCATGTTTGTTTACTATTTAGAAGCACACAAAAAAGAGGAGAATCGTTTGGAATCAGCAGAATAGGTAGCAAAATTAAAGGCGTATTCAAGAGTACCACAATGGAGGGAGCCGTGCTGCCTAATTACGGGGTGGCTGAAGGCGAAGATGACTTTGTAAGTGAAAAGTCTTCAGTGAAAAAATTCAGTTTTCTGGTTAATATGCATTAAGTGTGGGGTCTGCTAGCTTATATTCCCTAGCTTT
Organism: Mastomys natalensis; assembly: GCA_021653895.1. Lineage (NCBI taxonomy): Eukaryota > Metazoa > Chordata > Mammalia > Rodentia > Muridae > Mastomys > Mastomys natalensis. Next base: position 238,620 of record JAJTUV010000619.1, read on the forward strand.
TATATTCTCCCTAGCTTTTATTTTCTTTTAAATGTTCATTCTTATCATTACTTTTGTAGTTTGAGTGTACTTACTCCATTAAAAACCTTTTCTTAGACCCATCTTGTTGCTTACTAAAGAAATAAGCCCAGGCATTTCTAATAGACAATTGACTATTTTTTTGTGTGTGTGCATATGTATGTTTGTATGGATGTAGGTACGTGTGTGTACACATTTGTGAGGCTGGAAGACTAAGGAAAGTGCCATTTATCAGGCATGGTGCACCATTTTGTTTTGTTTTCTACCCCAAGAGTGGTTGTACATGGTATACATGTTTCCACATGTCAGAGGACATCTTGGCAGGAATCAGTTCTCTCCTGCCACTATGTAGGTCCTGGTGATCACCGGGCTTAGCAGCAAGCACCTTTACTAAGCCAACTTGCTGGTCTTATTCATTCGTTTATGTATGTATGTATTATGTGTTATGTGTTAGGTATTTGAGACTCTCACTGGCCTGGAGCTCATCAAGTAGATTAGGCTGACATTCCATGAAACCCAGCGATCTGCCAAGGACTTCCTCCCTAGTTTGGGGGCGATAAGCCTGTACTACTGTGCAGACCTTTTTTTTAAGCAGGATTTGTCAGCCTGCCATAGTGGTGCATACCTTTAATTCCAGTGCTTGGAAGGCAGAGGCAGGGAAATCTCTGTAAGTTTGAGACTATCCTGGGTGTACATAGTGAGTTCCAGGACAGACAAAGCTACATAGTGAGGCCCTGTCTCAAAACAAACACAAAAATCATTCAGTCAGTGTCTGTTTTACTTGGCTGGCCTGGTACTCACTATCTAGAGCCAGGCTGGCTTTGCCTGGCTTCTGAGTGCTGGGATTAAAAGCATAGGCAACCACACCTGGTTCACAGGTCTTTCATACAGGTTCTGCAGATTTAACTCAGGTCCTTTTGTTTACAAAGTAGGCACTTCCTTGAGAGAGGCATCCTGCTAGCCTTTTACTGTCTTTTTTTTTTTTTTTTTTTTTTTTTTTTAAATCAAATCGTAATTTTTACTTATTCACACAGGGGTTATATACACAAAAAGGCAGAACGTGTGAGAGGAGATGACAACGGAGCATAGGCATTCAGGGAGAGTACAGATAGCTTTCAGAACAGGGTATCAGCTGGGTGAAGGTTCAGGGGACAGGTCACTAAGACTCTGCCTATGATTTACTTGTCCTTATCTAAGTTGGTACTATCTGCTGAGGCTACCTATTTACAAGATTTATGGCTACTGAGGCTGGTAAATTTCCACAAAAGCTGCCTGTTTACAATAGCTTATAGCCATCTGTTTCAGTGTTTTTCCACAGAGACCCAAGACTTTGTGTTAGCATGTATGTGTGTCAGGCCTATTGCTGATTTTAGGCCTTCAGTGTATAAGCAGGGCTGCCCCTGACATCTCCTCCCTTCTCTAAGTATAGAAGGGCTGTGGTGATTCTAATCTTGAGAAGGAGGAGATAGAGGCCTGACGCCTGACCTCCAATAATTGAAGGGGACCTTGTAATGGCTTCGGTCCTCCTGTCGTTGTCCAGTGAGGCATGAAGGCCATACTCATCCTGATGTCTTTTTCCTGGAGAGGGGATACTTTGGACATCAACCCCTATGCAGTCAGGCTTGTCCCTCAGGGAACCCAGAGAGATATTTTTAACTTTTATTTATATTCCCTTGAAGTGTTTAGCTTCACAGCCTAAGCAAGAATTCAGATCGCCAGTCAGAGAGGGTTCTGGGTGGCCCCTCTCTGCTTGGTCTAGGGGCAGAAGTCCCCCCTTTTAGGTTGGGTGGAGATGGGTTTTGGGAACACCTTGTATGGATTGACAACCTCATCTTGAGTCTTGTGGTCCTCCATAGCTAACTTATGATAATGTATCTGAATAGGTTTTGCTACCAAATTATCTATCTGTTGTATCACAAAGTTAGCTTATTTAAGGCCCGGGACCAAAAGAAATCAGCAAAAATAACCCAATTAATGGTCTCAAGATGGGAGGAATTGGGGTTGACAACCACGGAGAGGTTAAAAAGCAATTCTTGTACCAGCTCTCATCTTTCTCTCTCTGTCTTTTCTTGTGACCTTCTCTGACCTTTTTCATGCTCTCTTTAACTAGTCCTGTCTTGACTATGTAAAAGCAACATTCTTCTTTAAGGGCTGTACACAGTCAAGAGCTGTACACAGTCTTTTCTATTGTAAAAGAATAAATCAAGTCCAATAACGTCCTTTGCAATTTTTGGAGATCATTTCAGACAGCGAAACAAGGGATTTCTTCAGATTAGTGATGTCAATCTCTAGCTGTTTGATGTCCTTGTCAATGGCCCATCAAAGGTCTGAGTAGTATAAGTCTGGAGAACAGCATCAGGATTAGAACTTCTACCAGCAGACATTATGGGTGTTTCATTTTTACCTGAGATACTGCCTGGGTTAGAGCTCCTGGGTGCCCCACTTCCACTGGGTTTTGTGAGGTTGGGTGCAGAGCTGCCGCCTGGGATCTGCTCCGTGCTTGAGCCCAGACGGGAAGTCTACTGTCTTTTCACTGGGCTGTTGTTTCAGTCCTGATGTTATCTCTTTCCAGCCTTACCTTCAGGGATGTTTGTATAGTTATAAGAAGCCTTAATTTCCCATTGCTTAGACTGTGGAACTTTAGGCTTTCAGGCCTCATCCTAGACCTGCTTGACAAGATGCCTCGTTTACATGGATTTGTATCTCTCTCCTCATGCTTTTGTGCCTTTCTGTGTCTTTGCACATGCAGTCCTGCTTCATGGTCCTTTTCTTCTGTTCTCTACACAGAAAACTTCACAATTATCTTTTAAAATACTCCTGATGTCCATAAACCTTTCCTTGAGCTACCAACAGAACTGAGCATTTCCTTTGTGCCCTTAATACTATTATTGTTATTATTATTATGAATATATTATTTAATTAACATGCAGTCATTTTACATATTTATAGTATAGAGTATAAGCAATATATATGTATAAATGATCCATATTTGTAGGTGCATGAGTGTGTGCAGGTGTGTAGAGGCCAGAGCACTAAGTAAGGTGCTATTTATCAGGCATGGTGCTATGATCAGGTTAATTGCTATGTCTAACTCCTGATGCTTATCTTTTTTCATTTTGAAAACATTCAAGATATTCTGTAGAAGTAATTTTTATTCACCTGGTTTAATTTCATTGTCATCTCTGAGTCTTACTGCCTCTATCTGCTAAACTAGGCCTAGTCCTGAAAGCTTCTAGCCTCTGTACAATCTAATCTAGGCCTAGAATGTTTTCAGCCTCTGAGACTTACTGCTGAATAAACTCACCCTTTGTAGCTCTTTCTGAACTCTGGCTGGCTGGTCAACTCATCTGTTCTGGCTCAAAACTCCATGCTGACTGATTCAAATTGGTTTCTCTCAGCTTCTGACTGAATTGCTCTGCTTGGCCTCATACTAACTTTGGCAGTATGTTCTAATCTTCTGACTCCTTCACATTCTCTGGCTTGTTCTGTTTTCACCAGTGTCTAGCTTATTTATCTGCCACCTGGCTCTGTAAAACTGTCTCAGTAAAACTGTTCCCTTCTCTGCACTGCTCTCTTAAGTAGTTTTCCTTTCTTTTTTGTTCTTTTGAGAGTTCTTGTGGGCATAGCCTAGTCTGTCAGATCTTTCTCTGATTCGCTACTTTGCCTGCCATTCAATTAGGCATTACTTTCAAACATGGGTGCTTCCTTCTACAAATTAACTTTATCTTCTTGTTTGAGATTAAAGTTGCGTACTAAAGGCATGTCTGTATTCCACCCAGAGTTGGATTAAAATGCCTCCATGACATTCTGTACTAGTTATTTTGAAGTAATTGTTAGTTAACAGTCATTGTATTATTTCCAAAGAAAACTAAAGTGGGAGGGTACTAAGGGCGATGATACTTAGAGTTTAGAAGCAGGAATGAAAACCTTAGCAATATAAGATTGTGTCTGGCTGAGGCAGGGGAATCATATGTTCAAAGCCAGCCAGAGCCTAAGTGAGACCTTGTCTTGTTTCACAATAGCAATGGCAGAATTATTGGAACTATCTATACTTTTATCTATACTGAAAATATACTTTTATCCAAGTTCAAAACTAATTTACAAACAAATTTCTGGAATCTAGTATAGCCTTTAAAAACCTGACCATTAAGTGCATATAGGAAAGGTAAACATAGGAGACTTTACTGTTTCTTAAGTGGAGAAGTTCAGCTAGCCTTTTATTTCTATTAGCCTTACTTCCTACATTCTTCATAGAGAAAAATATTTTTGAACAAAACAAAACAAAACAAAAAATGCTTAGTTTCTTTTATTACCATTTTGCATAGGTCTGGTGGTATCCACTTGTAATCTCAGCATTCTCCTGATGTTTAGTTCAAAGCCAGCCTAGGCCATATAGCTGAGGTACCCTGTCTCAAAAACAAATGACTGTTTTATGTCTCAAAAAACCCTGTCTCAGATACATAAACAAATAAGATGAATAATTGTTTACAGTAATTGTTCCCTTTAACATGACTAATAGATGTCTAGATGCCCAGAGACTCAGAAAGATGTAAAAGAACTGTGCTTAAAGATAATTATTTTTAAAAGAAATTACTTTGGTTTTAGATATTAAATGAAATTATACATGTTTGTGATTTCAGAAGCAAAGAGATAAGAAATCTAAATTCACCAGGCAGTGGTGGCACATACCTTTAATCCCAGCACGTAGGAGGCAGAGGCTAATGCATCTATGTGAGTTCAAGGTCATCTGGTAACATGCATCTCCAGGACAGCCATGGTTGCTCCACATACAGAAAACCCATTTTAAAACAAACAAAAACTCAATTCTGAAGAAGTAGATTTTTTTCAAATTGTGCCATTAAAGACCAAACTTAAGAAAGGCTATGCTGACAGACCTCAGGCCTGTGCCACGAGTGTAGCTCATCTGTCACTACATCAAGGGTATGGTATCATCTGTGAGCTTTTATACTCTGACATGAAAGATATGACTGTATTCATTTTTATTTATCTTCATATTTGAAATTTTTATATTTGCATCTTTTAAATACTTCCCACCATCTCTGAAATGCCTAGTCTCTATTTTCTCTTATATTTGACCCACAAATGATACGAAACATGGAGTTGATGCTAGGAACTTGTTCAGTTTAACATTTTTAAAATTAATTAGCTAATTAATTAATTATACATCCAGACCACAGTTTTCTCTCCTTTCTCTCCTCCTAGTCTCTCTCTCCTGCACTCTCTCTCCTCCTCCCAAGTATAACATCTTATCTTTACTTTTTCATTAGAAAATTCTATATGACCTAGATTCCTAAGTTAAAAAATGAAATTAATCGACTATTTGACAGTTATATCCCGTGTGCTGTGGTTTCGGATGCATGAGCAACATCAGTTCACCTTGATCACGTTTTCCAGATTGAAGAAGGAATCGTGGTGATGGAGGATGACTCTCCAGTAGAAGCTGTGAGCACACCTAACACGCCTCGAAACCTTGCTGCGTGGAAAATCAGCATCCCATATGTAGACTTTTTTGAGGATCCCTCCTCTGAAAGGAAGGAGAAGAAGGAGAGAATTCCTGTGTTTTGTATTGATGTTGAAAGAAATGATAGACGAGCAGGTAAGAGTTCTGAGCCTTTTAAAAATTATTATTATTAAATTTATTTATTCACTTTACAGCCCAATATCACCCCTTCTCTCCTCCCAACACTCCCTCTTATAAGCCCTCCCTCTGATTTCCCTCAGAAGGGGAAACTCCCCTGTGGGTACCAGCCCTCCACACACCCCCACCTCACCACTTCCCCTACCTCCCACACCCCACCTACTCCCTTACCCCAGGCATCTAGTTCTGAGCCTTCTTAAGATGCCCATGGGTCTGTCTTTACTGAATGTAAACTTGTTGCCTGTAACTATTGATTGCGATTACATGTGAGTGTCCAGAACAAAAAGCAGAATGAGAGCTTAGTGATTCCTAGGTTATCTGCTATCAGTTAGCTAATTTGTTCAACCAACACTGAATGGGGTCCCGAGAGACACCTTACATCCCAACAAGGAATCTTACATGAACTTCCTTTACTAGTTTGTTTTTTAAGATTTATTTATTGTTATCTTGTGTGTGAGTTTTGCCTGTAGGTGCCTGGCCTGTAACTGGAGTTCCATGTGGTTGTAAATCACCCTGTGAGTGCTGGGAACCAAACCCAGGTCCTCTGGAAGAGCAGCCAGTGCTCGCAGCCACTGAACCCTTTCTCTGGTCCCTCTTCTTACTGTTACTGTCATCATTAGTTATTGTACTTAGTTATTATTAATGTATTTCCCCTACATTGAATATTACATCAACTTATTTACCACATTAGTGTGTCTGTATGTGGGTAGATGGCACACATGTGAATGTCACTTGTGGACGTTGGTTTTCCTCCTGCGATATGGTTCCCAGCTATCAAGTTTAGGTACCGGCTGTCCTGAGCCATCTCTCCAGCCCTTGTATTAAACCAATTTAAACAGCATTCCTTTTCCATATTCTTTAAGAAAAGAATTTTAACCACTTTTAAATTAATTTTTTCATACAATATATTTTGATCATGTTTTCCCCTCCACAACCACCCACGTTCCTGCCCCACCCCCAGGTTGTCAGTGGGTGAGTAGAATAGGCTGAAGCAGGATCAGACACAACTCTCCCGAGTGTCTTCTGTTTTGCTGGCTGTCCTTTGGCTGTCTCAGGTGTGGTTAAAATCAAGAAGTGAACAGCACTGACCGCACAGTAACCTTTGCGCTCAGCTTTGTTGAGCTGGTGTGGCATCCAGTGTAAAAGGGAACACAAAGTCTTACACATTTTGGGTCTGACGAATAGAAACTTAAAGTAAAGCTCAGGAAGGGGAAGCATCTGCGAGGTAAGAACGGGAACGACAGCGGTTTTTAGACTACGTTAACTGGGTAGCAGTGACACTAATTGTAGGTCAGGAACACAGCACAGAGTCAGGAGCAGTTGATTGCCAGTAGCTGGCTGTGGTGCTTCCTGTCGTAACTAAGCAGCGGCAGGCTCTTACTCCGTCCAGGTCAGAGGCAGTGTTTATTTTATGATAGCTGCTGTCAGTCTTACTGAATAAGCACACAGTGAAGTCATTGTCCTACTGTAGTCTGATTTGTGCTCAGGGCCTCATTTGGATTGGCTATATACTTTTGTTACTGATTTTTTAGACAAACATTTTTAATTTCTATGCTCTATTTTTTAAAAACGTGGCCTAATAATTAAAATATAAACATGATGTAAAAGTAACTGTTGTCATGAGCATTACAGAGCCCTGCTGTCCATATAATGTGCCTTTAGGAAGCCACGGCCTCCGAAGGAGAAAAGTGTGTATTCTTTTCATCATTTGCTGCACTGATTTTTTGGGGGAAGGGAAAGAAATAGTTTCCAGATCTTACGGGCTGGTGAAATGACTCGGGGTAAAAGAAGGTGCTGGCTGCCATGCCTGGCAACCTGTCTTAGAACTCTGTGTGAGAAGAGAAAATTGACTCCCAGAAGCTGTCTTCTGCTTGGGAGGCAGACACAGAAGCAGGTGGATCTCTGAGTTTGAGGCCAGCCTGGTCTACAGAGTAGTTCCAGAACAAGCAGGGCTACACAGAGAAACTCTGTTCTCAAAAAACCAAAAAAAAAAAAAAAGTTTTCCTATGACTTGGACATGTGTGTTATGGCATGACATGTATGTGTATACTAATCAATACACAAACATAAATAATTTATAATTTTTAAAAATAGTAATTGCATGCTTTTAAAAGTTTCTGCTAGCTTTATGATTCTGTTAATTGAAAAGCCACCTGTTTGACATCATAAAATATGAAATTTATCATTCTCTTCTAGATAATTTAAAATTAAAATATGGATGAAATAAGATAATGTGATACCTAAAATAAATATTGTAATGTAGTACCCTCCACTTTAGTAGTATTAATGTTTTACTTTTTGTAGTATGTTGAAAAATTACTTGTTTTTAATTTACAGTTGGACATGAGCCTGAACATTGGTCTGTCTATAGAAGATATCTTGAATTCTATGTACTTGAATCAAAACTAACAGAATTTCATGGTATGTTGCTCTTTTATAAAAAACATTATACTTCAGCGATTGGCCTTCTTAAAAGTTCTTACTTCAGATTGTTTTACTTTAAGTGTACCAGTTGATGTTGACAGTTGTATATAGTTCTGTTTAAAATAAGAATGTTGGTTCTCTGGTTTTTTTTTTTCTTACCTATGTCTTAAGTTTTTACAGTGCTCATTGACGTTTTTTAATGATAAGAGTTTAAAGGCAGCAGTTTGTACACTGGAAAAAGTGCTATTATCCAATTTGTTTTTTGTTTATGTTGATGTGGCAAAGAATTGGCATTTTCATTGTGTTAAATCTCCCTATTCCTGCTGTTGACCATGCTGATGTTTTATTTCTTACATTTAGATACAACTATGAAGCTTAGAATTTGTTTCTTTAGTGGGTAGGTCTTCTGTAAAATAAGAGTACTCTTTTGTCTCAGCTTTTCTGATTTGTAACCTATTTGCTTTAGTTAACATTTGTAGTCACTTTGCAATTGAGTTGAGGTGTTTTGTTTTGTTTTGTTTTTTAACCTAAACCTTTTAATACTGGGAAAGCCTTGTGGAGGGTCTCCTGATACAATTCATGTTGACTCTAAATTGATGGGGTGTATGCCTTCTTTACCCTAAGAACTAAGTCCTTGATGAGGTGATTATTGAGGAAAATAAAGGAACACACACTGACTGCATAGTTTTGCCTAGAGTTTGAGTGTGAGCTTGTGTCCAGGCTTGTGCCAGTCAGATGCATGGTTCCCTTGTATGTTCTTTCTCTGAGAACTTTGGGGTTTGGTTCAAGGCTGAGAGAAGATAATTTACCACCATACTTTAAAGTCTTGTATTGAGCCTAGTGGTGGTGGTGCACACCTTTAATCCCAGCACTCAGGAGGCAGATCTCTGTGAGTTCAAGGCTAGCCTTGTCTACAAAGCTAGTTCCAGGACAGCCAGGGCTCCACAAAGAAACCCTGTCTTGAAAAAACAAAACAAAACAGAAAACCTGCTATATCAAGTAAAACTGATTGAATTCTCCTTTTTGTTAATAAAATTGCTAATGTCAGACTAACTGAAAAAGCATATCTGTTATTTTAAAATTTTGTTCTGAAGCTTGTTTAACATGGACAAAACGCTACATTTTTTTCCTCACAAGATTAATGTGTATTTCTTCAGTGAGGCTTTATCTAATAGAGTCCCTCTTATTTCAAAATAATATTATGTTTTTAAAACTTTTAAATTTATTCCTTGTCATTTTATACATGCATCCAATGTATCTTGATTATATCTACCCCTTCTGCTCCCCAACACATCTCATGTCACTGTCTCACCGTTATGTCTTTTGTTTTGTTTGTAACTCAATGAGCCCAGTTTATGCTACCAGTTTGTACTAGTTCACACGCACATTGGTATGGGGTCATGCACTGAAGCACGGGCAACCAACCAAGGGCCATATTTACAAAGAAAATCAACTCTGTTTTGGCAGCCATCAACTGCCAATAGTTTTTCAGTTAGCAGTGGATGCCATCCCCGCCTCCATCTGTGCTGGGATTTTTACTGGCTTGATCTTACACAGGCAAGCACAGCAGCTGTGAAGTCATAAGTGCAGGGTTCATTCCCTGTCCAGAAGACAGCACTTCACAGCACTTGCCCCCTTCTCCAGCTTTTCTTCTTTATGTCCTTCCTTCATGATGTTCCCTGCACTCCCAGGCAGGATGGGAGGGATTGATATGGCAGTCCCTCCTAGAGCTGAGCACTCTGGTCACATAGTCACTTCTTATTCCCAGCACTTGGACTGGTGATGCATCACTGTACTGACTGCTGCCCACTATAAAAAGAAGCTTCTTTGACCAATGTTGAGTACAGGTATAAACACAAATACGTAGAGGGTGGATTGACAGCATAACCACTTAGCAAAGCCTTGGTATTAGTTTCTACCCTAGGACCTTTGACCTCCCAGTCATAAACTTTTCACTCGCTCTCTAATCTCAGGCACAAATTCCCTCGTGTGGAACAGGCCTCAGGTCCAGTAAAAAAGTAGTTGTTTATCCCCATAAGAGTTATGCCACTATTGTATTGGTGGGTACATCTTGGCCTGGCCAGTAGACATTGTAGCATGCAGCATCCAGCACTTGGTGATCCAGCACCATTGATGTCTTTCTCTTCCAGTAGCCTGCATAGTACAGTTTGTCACTATGAAAGCTAGCCAGCAGGAAGGAAGTTTCCTAATTGTTTTTTCTATGTCTTCAACCAAAGTGTGTTGTATTAGAGATAGAGAAATAGGTCCATATTTAAGAGCACTACTGTTCTTTTAAAAGCCCAGGGTTCAGTTCTCAGTACCCACATGGTAGTTTACAACCATCTGTAACTCTGGTTCCAGGGTTTCTGATGCCCTCTTCTGGCCTTATGGGACATCAGGCACACACAAGGTGCATATGCACATGTGCAGGCAAAACATACATGCATTTAAAACAAAGTGTGGTGTGTCTTCAGCAGTAAGGTCTCAGCATTTAGTTCTGGTGGACAACCTACAATATTGATAATGGCCCGTGTTGTGTGTCAGGCCTCAGGGTCCTCTCTGACCAGTAGCTCACAGGGAGGCCTCCCATGCCTGGTCTTTTCTGTAAATAACTGCTAGTCTTTAGGAACAGCATTGCCCACTCAGACAGGGTACTTCCATTACAAAGTAGTGGGTTTCTTTTTTTGTTCGTTTGTTTTTTATTTTGTTTTTGAAGACAGGGTTTCTCTGTGTAGCTCTGGCTGTCATGGAACTCACTCTGTAGACCATGCTGATCTCAAACTCAGAGATTCTCCTGCCTCTATCTCCTCGGTGCTGGGATTAAAGGTGTGCACCACCAGTGTCCGGTCAAAGAAGTGGGTTTTCACAAGATTTGTTCTTATATTAGTAATTTTGGTTAAGTGACCTCCCAACCCTGCCCTTATTCTTGCTTAAATCTTTTACCCTTGGTCTTCCTGCCCCACTCTAAGGCCACATATTATGCTAGTCCCTGCCCACTCTGTTAAGACCTCTTTCACGTCTCATGGACTCAGAGCAGCTTTTTAAAGCACTTTTACTCATGTAGAAGTGTAAAAACTTGATACAGAATATTTGGGAGAGTAACATTTTAGAAAGCTGGAGCTCTTTTTGATCTGAATTTCTAACTTGAAACTGAGTGTATGAAGATTGTTGAAAACATAATGTCACATCTCTACAAGGCAGTATGGCAAAACTGAATTTTTATGGTAGTTTCAAATTAAGTGTTTAAAGCAGCTGAAATGGTAAGAACTTTATACACCAATTTCAGGCACATTTCCCGATGCTCAGCTTCCATCCAAGAGGATCATTGGCCCCAAAAACTATGAGTTTCTGAAGTCGAAGAGAGAGGAGTTTCAGGAGTATCTCCAGGTACACTGCCAGCTCTCATGCTTGGCTGAGACACTGGTAACTCCAGTTTGCTGCTGTTCTTGTATGTGTGTGTGCTTTTCCTGGTTTCCTCACTTTATTAATATATAATAATTAATAATAATATTAATAGAACGTAATGTTCTATTATGATATTTCCACATGTGTAGATGATGTATTTTAATCATATTCACTTCCCTCATAAATCTGATCTAGAGAAAATACATGGTATTTGTCTTTTGGGGACCTTGCTTATTTGCTTAACTTGATTCCAGTTCCATCCATTTTCTTGCAAATGACATCACTTTGATTTTATGACCGAATGAAGCAGCACTGTGCATACATAACACATTTCCTTATCCATTTATCTGTCTGATTTTATAATTTGGCTATTGTACATAATATCACAATAAACATGGATATGCCGATGTGTCTTGTACACGTGTGCATGATTTGCTCTGTAATACCTGTCACTGTATAGATTTTTTTTTTTTTTTTTTGGTTTTTTGAGACAGGGTTTCTCTGTATAGCCCTGGCTGTCCTGGAACTCACTCTGTAGACCAGGCTGGCTTCGAACTCAGAAATCCGCCTGCCTCTGCCTCCCAAGTGCTGGGATTAAAGGCGAGCACCACCACCACCGCCCTGCTACACTGTATAGAATTAAAATATACTTTTTCTATGTGTATTTTAAAGTGAACTTTTGGCTGGGCATGGTGGCATATATCTTAAATCCAAGCATTTGTTGGACAGAGGCAAGAAGATCTGAGTTCAAGGCCAGCCTAGTCTACATGGCGCATTCTGGCCTTAAAAAAGAGAATTTTGACAGGAATATGTATTGTTTGCATTGCTGTTTGATGATACTGAGGATCAAACTCAGGTTTTTGCACATGCCAGCCATGAGCTATATCTGTGACCCTCAGTATTCATTTTTTAAATTAGTGATCAATAAAATACAAGATATTTCCTGGAAAGGGTGTTAATTAGTTTTATGCTAATTTAAAACTTGATATGGGAGATTTAAAAGAATAAAAAAGTTTTGGTATAAAAATGAAATATAATCTAAGAATTTTGGACTCTGATTTTATGCTTAACTTAGCTTGGGAAGTGTCCTTCTCACTTCATTCCGTCATCCCTTTTGTTATACAGTTGGTAGGTTTGGTTTTTTAGTTTCCTGGGATCAACTCTCTACCATTTGCCACTTAGAATTGACTGCCATTTTCTCTGTATATGTACATTGTGTTACATAAACTGTATAATTATTTACAAAACCATATCCAAAAGCAATGTAAATTATTCAGTGGAATTAGCTTAAAAGTCATTTGGTTAGAATAGGTAACCAAATTTTAATAGGTAAGGCAAATTTTAGTACCTTGTTTTGCTTTTTGTTTGTTTGCAATCATTTTAGAGCGGTTTTGATTTTCCTTCTTGATTTCTAATCTGTTTCCCTTCTGTTTCTGTTCATTGAAGAAACTTGTGCAGCACCCGGAGCTGAGTAACAGCCAGCTTCTGGCTGACTTTCTCTCCCCCAATGGAGGGGAGACACAGTTTCTGGATAAGATACTTCCAGATGTAAATCTTGGTAAGTTATTTGAGAGAAACATGTGTAAAAGGATAAACTGAAAACAATTTAGACTAATGTAGAAAAGTGGTTTTGATAGTAAGGCCATGTGACAAATTCCAAAGGACTTCTTTTGCCGTAGAGATACATTATCCTGATTATTTTTATGGTCACTTCTAGCCACTCATTCTATCACAGAAAACCGTTAGCCAGTAATATCCTTGCGTGTATTTGAATATTCAAATAAAGTCATAACAGTGCTTTACTCAGTGACAGATTGCATAAGTGAGAGTGTCCTATAAGATTATGTCTGTAGGGGCTTGGAGCTGTCCTGCGTTTGTGTAAGTGTATTCTTTGAAGCCTGTGCAACAAAATCACCTAGCAACAAATTTCTTAGCCCCATCCTTAGCTATGCATAAAATAAATAAGTGATAAGTATTTTCAGCAGATGCAGATGTGAACATAGTCATCATTCATTATATGTGTAACTTTAATAAAATTTTCTTTTACAATACATTTTATTTGAAGACTCATCTGAGCAGTTTTTTCTCACTAAAAGTAATTTAAGTTGTATTTGACAATTTTGACTAATTTGCAGGTTATTTTCTAAATACTTAATAAAGTGTTCAGATATTTAGCATTTTTGATAAGGGAACCCGGAGATACAAACAATAAGTAATTTGTAAAATGTATTTTTTTCTTTCTCTCTCCTTGTTTTGGAGAAGGGGTCTTGTTACATAGTCTAGGATGTCACTTGAACTCTTGATTCTCCTGCCACAATCACTGGGGGGTGACAGGAGTGTGCCACTATGCCTTCTAAATAGAACATTTTAATCTAAAAGTTCAGAATATAAACTATTCAAATAGCTTGAATGTTTCTCAAAATATTCTTAAATGTTTGGCTAACTTTATGTTTAAGTATGATATATTCTTCATTGTTTAAAATGTTTTGAAAACACTTTTAAAACTTTCTGACTTTATGTATGTATGTATGTATGTATGTATATGTCTGTGTGTGTGTGTGTGTGTGTGTGTGTGTGTCTGTCTGTCTGCTGTGTGAATAGGTGCCCACAGAGGCCATCAGATCCCCTAGAGCTGGAGTTAAAGTCAGCTATAAGCCACTCAACATAGACTGAGAACCAAACTCAGGTCCTCTGAAGACCAGCAAGTTCTCTTAACCACTAATCTGTCTCTCCAGCCCCGTTGAAACATTTTCAGAGAATTTTTCTGGGCAAAGCATGAAGCTAATGGTAGACCATTTGACCAATATGAAAAAGCCCTTGGTTTGGTTCCAGCACCAAGGAAGGAAGGGGGACAGGAGGGGAGTAGTAAACAAATGAGCGAACAAACACATGACTGTTAGTGCACATAGACCTCAGAGTAGAGACTCACTGCCCTCTCCTTACTGTACGTTTATACAGCAGCGAGCCTCTTAGATCCCTTCCATATACAGCCTTACGACTTACGTTTTCACAGTCAATCCCAATGTGTCTCAAATAGTTTGAAGTATCACCTTTATTGTAAATTTCTGCTCAGGTGAGGAATGAATTGTTTTCTGTTTCAAACCACCTAGTGAAATACTCATGTAAACAATTTCACAGCATATTATTCTTTCATAAAATTAATGTTTTCTTTTTAATTGCAGGAAAAATTATAAAGTCAGTTCCTGGGAAACTAATGAAAGAGGTGAGTTATGGATTAATGTATATTTATCAACAATGCTGACATATTTAATTACTGATGAACTATAGTGGCTTCTGTGACACTGAAAGTATCTCCTCTGTTGCCACAGAAAGGTCAGCATTTGGAGCCTTTCATTATGAGTTTCATTAATTCTTGCGAATCCCCAAAACCTAAACCGAGTCGGCCGGAACTGACGATTCTCAGCCCCACTTCCGAGAACAACAAGAAGGTACTGTTTGCTGTGTGAAGAGGCAGCGAGTGATGCTGGGGACAGCCGGCGGTGCGGGCTGCACAGGGGAGGCTGCAGGGTGGCAGAGGCCGGGGCCTCAGCCTGGCTTTTCTGAATAGCTGCCGTCTCTGCAGCCTTTGCCGTTTCCTCTGCTTCACCATGTCCCTTTCAACTCTGGTGCCAGCTCATTCTGTTTCCCACACCTTCTAATACAAAGCACAATACAGATACTTAATTTCCTTTTTGGTGAAAAAAGTAGAAAAACTTTTTTGATATGTTTTTTATTTTGCCTTAAATTAATTTTTCTTTTGGACCTGAAGACTAAACCCACAGCCTCGAGCTTGCCAGGCAGGCCTTCTACTACTGAGCTAAGCCTCAACTCCAAGAAATGCTGCTGTTTTGAACCTGAGTTATTTCAGATATGTTCAGACACTACACAGGGATATACAACAAGTATAGTAGGTAGGATTTTAGGGTGTTAAGTTTTCTCCCTCTCTTGTTTAGACTTACTGTAAGTATATTTTAATGAAAAATTAAACTTAAATGTAGGTGGGTAGGGGAAGACTCATCTTCAGATATAGTTGAATGCACTTTTCTCTGTGGTGGCCACTATTATTATTTCTTATCTTCTCTCCCCCTGTCCCCTCTCCCATAATCTCCACCCTACCACACCCCAGGCAGGGTTCAATGTGTAGTCTTGGCTGGTCTCTAACTCACAGCAACCCATCTGCCTCTGCTTCCCAAGTGCAGGGATTAAAGGTGTGTGCTACTAGGCCTGGCTTTGGTTCATATGTGGTGTGTGTGTGTGTGTGTGGTGTGTGTATACACACACACATATATATTTTAAGGTTTATTATTTATTTATTATATGTTATTATATGTAAGTACACTGTAGCTGTCTTCAGACACCCATAAGAGGGCATCAGTTCTCATTACGGGTGGTTGTGAGCCACCATGTGGTTGCTGGGAATTGAGCTCATGACCTCCAGAAGAACAGTCAGTGCTCTTAACCACTGAGCCATCTCACCAGCCTGGTTCATATATTTCTTAATCTGTTTCTATTGAATGTTAAATTTCTGTTGTATCTGTGCTAACTGCTCTGCATATTAAATTCTCTGGCACATAGAATTTAATGTTTGGTGGATAGGTGCATAAATGAATAGAACAATACTTTTGTTAAAATTAATTGCCTGACATATATCTGGTTGTTATAAAGATGCATTGCTTTCCATGATTTTTGATTAGTAGGGCTGCTTTTTCCTTTTGGGGATAGGGTCTTACGTAGTCTAGGCTGGCTTTGAGTTCATTTGTGACCAATTGGTGACTTTGTACTGCTCCTTCTACATTATCTCATGAGTACTGGGATTTCAGGCATGTGCCACCACACACAGGGTTGTGTGTTGCTGAGGACAGAACCCAAGCTTCATGCATGCTAGGCAAGTACTTGTCCAACTAAGCTACTCCCCAGAACATTTTTTCCCATATTGATAGTTCCTTTGGAAAAAAAAAAAAGAAAGAAAAAAGAAAAAAAAAAAGCTGGGCAGTGGTGGCGCATGACTTTTAATCCCAGCACCTGGGAGGCAGAGGCAGTTGGATTTCTGAGTTCGAGGCCAGCCTGATCTACAGAGTGAGTTCCGGGACAGCCAGAGCTATACAGAGAAACCCTGTCTTGGAAAAAAAAAAGATAATTCCTTTGGGTTTAAAACTATTCAAATGAACTTTGTATAAAGGTGAACACCTTTGTATCTGCACATTAGTGGGTAATTTGTGATCTTTTAATCATACTAATATTAAAATTAGCTATTTTTTTAAAGATTTATTTATTTTATTTATATAAGTACATTATAGCTGTCTTCAGACACACCAAATGGGCATCAGATCCCATTACAGATGGTTATGAGCCACCATGTGGTTGCTGGGAATTGAACTCAGGACCTCTGGAAGAATAGTCAGTGCTCTTAACCCCTGAGCCATCTCTCCAGCCCCTAAAATTAGCTATTGGTAATCTATTACACACATCACAAATTACTTTGTTTCTTTGGGCTTATGTTAGAAAAAAAGGGCTGAGGCAAGAGAACTGCCAAGAACTTGAGGTCAGCCTGAGTTACATACTGGATTCCAGGCCAGCTGGGGCTAAGAGTGAGACCCTGTCTTAAGCCACAAGCAAAACAATAGCAGCAGTAGCACAATGTAGATAAGTATGGTGCATGCCTAGAGAACCTAGCCCGAGGGAGGCTGAGAGAGGAGGGAGGTTCATGAGTTTCAGTCCAGTCTGGGTCTATATAGCTTTGCCCTGTCTCTGCATCTCACTGAAGAAACACAATAAAAATGAGGGTGCAGAGGTACAGCTTAGTGATAGCTCATTTGCCTGGCTTCCTCGAGGCTCTAGGTTTAGGGCATCCAAGCACCACGAAGAAGACAACCAAAAAATGGGGGAAAAATAAGGAGAAGAAAAGATATTCTTTATGGCTAGTGAATTAACTCGATGGCAAAGTGAATACAAGGTTTTATGTAATATTTTGAGAGAAATATGTGTTTTTTTTTCTGTAGCTTTGATCACCAATGATAAATTTTGAAAGCAGATTTTATCTTTCCTGATGTGGCATTTTGCTGTATTCTTTTAACCTTAGTGATTATTGTCAGTAAATACAATAAACTGTATGTTTCTTTGTTATTTCAACTTATACTTTAGCTTTTCAACGATCTGTTTAAGAATAATGCAAACCGTGCTGAGAACACAGAGCGAAAGCAAAATCAGAACTACTTCATGGAGGTGATGACTGTGGACGGAGTCTATGATTACCTCATGTATGTAGGTAAGGCCTGATGGTCCCTGTTGTTCATTAATCTGCCTCATGATGCAAATACAGCCCCGCCTCAGCTTTGTGAAAGAAATTGCTCTCACAGATTTAATACATTGGCCTTGAACCTGACCACCGTTACTTGTATCCATTTATCATCCTGAACAACAATAGATTTCAGTTGATTCTCAATTGGTTTTCCTCAGGACGAGTGGTTTTTCAAGTTCCAGATTGGCTTCATCATCTTTTAATGGGAACTCGAATCCTCTTTAAGAACACACTGGAAATGTACACTGACTACTATCTCCAGTGCAAGCTGGAACAGCTGTTTCAGGAGCACCGGCTGGTTTCACTCATTACGCTTCTCAGAGGTCTGTATTTGATCTCGTTTGTTTCATGTTCTGTTTGTGGTTTTAGTTAGGTCTGAAAGAATAGGGTTGTGGTTTTGGTTTTTTTTTTTTTTTTTTTTCAGGGTTTTTGTTTTTTTTAACCAGCATTTCTACTACTAGGACATACTTGTATATAAATTGGAAAATAATTGTATAAATATAATTGTATAAATGTCCTGTACTCATTTTTAGATGCTATATTTTGTGAAAATACTGAACCTCGCTCTCTCCAAGATAAGCAAAAAGGAGCAAAACAAACTTTTGAAGAAATGATGAATTACATTCCAGGTATAATATTTAAATAACTCAATTTTATATAGATTGGTACCCCTTTGAAGTTGCAGTATAATTATTGAAACTAATTGTTATTGTGAGTTTCTATTTTAGAAATAGTATGACTCATTAGAAAATGTAATTTGTTGTTGTGTTGATATTTCTAATATTGTCTGTCTGAGATAGATTCTTGAGCCGTAGCACAGACTGGCGTTGAACTTGCGATGGTTCTCTTGCTTTAGTCTTTGTAGTGCTGGTGCGTATGCGTAGGAGCCTTCATACTTGGCTCACCCTTAAAATTTAACACAAGGGTATTTCTACTCACACAATAATCAGGGGTTTTTGATTTGTTTTGTTTTTGTTTAACAAAACAAACAAAACAGGGTCTGCTGTGTGACCCTAGCTGGCTTGGAACTTACTGTGTAGACCAGGTTGGTCTCAGATTTGCATTGATCCTCCTACTTCTGCTTCCCAAATGATGTTATAGATGTCCACCACATCTGGTCATAGACATTTTTTTCTGTATGTTTCTATATGTGTGTACATAGCTACACAGACATCATTTGGAGGAGTTTAAATCCTTTTGCTTTGGTTGCTGAGGGATGGCTCAGTAGTTGAGTACATACTGTTCTTGCAGAGAACATTACATTAGGTGGCTTACAGTTGCCTATAACTCCAGCTCTAGAAAGTCCAACGCCCTCTTGTGGCCTCTGTGAGCACTTGCACTCATGTGCACGTCTGTGTTCACAAACACAAGATTAAAAGTAATAGTTTAAAAATTAGTTTTGTTTTACCTTAATGTGTAATAAAATACGTTTTATAAGTCTGTTTTATCACTCAGCAGTAGTTGATTTATATGCTACAGTACTGTGCATTGTGGACTTCTGAAAGGGGGTTAATAATAACTACTTTTTTTTGACTTGACCATAAGACTTGTTTCTAGGAGGTTCTTGCAGAAACTGGTTTGAGAAACACTGACCTGGAGCTTTTACATGGTGTCTGGGGACAGAGGCGGTTGGTGGTGAGTCATTGCGAGCAGTTTCATATGTGGCTTTCCTGTTTAGATCTGATAGTCAAGTGTATTGGCGAAGAAACCAAGTACGAAAGCATCAGGCTTCTGTTTGACGGCTTGCAGCAGCCAGTGCTCAACAAGCAGGTAAGGAGGCTAAGGTTGGTGTGGTTTCTCAACAACAGGATGTCGGGTTTATTACCTGTATGAGTCACTACACGAAATCTAGCCCACATCGAAATACTCCAAACATTCAGATAGGAAAATCTATATGTACTATTTTTGCTGGTTCTCTTTCTTCTTGTGACTTGCATGGTTGTTTAAAGTTAATATATCTTCCTACTAGAAGATTTTGGATGTATAGAAAATTTATAATAGTGTAAACGTTTTGGTAATTTAAGTCATAGAATAACCACTTAACATTTTTATATATGTATGTGTGTATGTATGTATATACATATATATATATATATATATAATATATATATATATATATATATAATTGCTATTTATTTGTTGAAATGTTAATATAATATTAATTTCATACTTGTTTATTTAAAATTTGTTCAAAACAATTTACATAGAATGGGTGAAGTGTAATAATGCCAGTTATTGTATTCACAAAGGTCTCTGCTGTGTATTTAAGGATGGAGTGGATGTCAGTGGTGTTAAATACACCTTTGTGCTTGTGTTACATTGCTGTTATGTTCTCTGCCTTCTTACATAGAGATTTACCATAGTCCTGGACTCTGTGCCTATAAGTTTTACTGTCTAATACCTTACATTTTATTACATGTCTTTGTGTTGCAGCTGACCTATGTTTTGTTGGACATTGTGATACAGGAACTGTTTCCAGAGCTAAATAAGGTAACTGGGAAATAGTAATTTATTCATTCTTCCTTGAGAAGTATATGGACATTTAATTAGAGATGAAAACGTTAGTAAACCATTGTGACTGCAACCGTTTGGAAGCTGAACAACTTGCTGAAAATGGCTTTTTGTATTGTCCTCATCCAACATGTCCAGATGTAGAGTAGACTTGAGGCAGCAGACTCTGACAGTCCCTGCTTTGAAGTCCTCCTTTCCTCCTTACAAGCAGATAAGGCCCTTTGCTATGCCTTCAGCTAAGTAGGTGACTAATCTTATCATCGGAATGGGCCTACCTGTTCAGATGATCGTCTGCAACATTATCTGCTGTATAAATCAGAGACTTGAATGCTTTTTAAATGAATCTGTGAGCCAAGAACACAAAATGATTAGGAGTTAGACCATGGTGTTCTTACTATATTTAATATTGAGGATACTGAGTTTTTCTTCTAAATATAATTTAAAAGCTTGTTCTAACATTTCATGCATGTATACCATGTACTACCTCTCACGGCCTAACTCCCTCTATACCCCCTCTCAATAATCTCCCTCTCAATTTCCTTTCCTTTCAAATAACCCACTGAGTCCAACTAGTGTACATTTTATGTGCATGGGTGTGGGGGCGTCCACTGGAGCATGAGCAGCCTCCTCTCGGACAGGACCACTCGCTCTCCTCTCGGAAGCCATCAGCTGCCAGTAGTTTCTCAGGAGTGAGGCTCATGAGCCCCTCCCACATGTATCCTGGAAGTTCTGCTGTGTTGGTTTTGTAAGATTTTTTTAATTGATAATTGATTGTGTATGTGTACACACATATGAACACATATATAAACACATGACAGTGTTAAGTGTGAAGCTCACAGGAAAGCTTGCAGGGTCGCTTCTCTCCTACTACGTGGGTGTCAGGGGCTGAACTCAGCCTGTTATTTATTTTTATTTATTTTTGAGATGCTGGGGATTGAACCCAGAGCCTTACGTAGGACTGTTTCATCTTGTCCAGGTGCCCACAGCTCTTGTGGGTTTGTGACTATAACAGCATGTCACAGCACTCCTCCCCACCTGCAGGCTCTGGCCTTCCCTCTAACTAGATGTGTCCTGAGCCTTGGGGGGTGGGAGTGTCCCCTTGATGCGAATGTCCCCTTGAGGGCTGAACGTTCACAGTCACTTACTCTCAGCACATTGACCAGCGAGGGGTCTATGCTGTAACTACTGCCCACAGCAAAGCGTAGCTCCTCTGAGTAAGGCCGAGCGCAGGGCTGATCCGTGCTACAAATACAAACACTTAGACGGTACTTCGGTACTTCGACAGCAAGGTTGTTTATTTAGCAGCAATACTAGGCTCCCTCCTAGGGCCGATGACTTCTCCACCCATTTATAGTATGAGGCGTGAGTTCCCTGCTGTGGAGCGGCCCTCAGATCAAATCAGAAAAAGGTTTTTAGCCCCATAATAGCCTTGCTACTACTGTCCTGAGGGTGTGTCTTGCCTGGCAGGTTCATATTGTAGCCTGCAGGGTCAGCATTTGTTGGTTAGTCTACCACTGGTTGCTCTTCTTCCATAGCAGCCTGTATAGGACCTTTTGGAACTTTGAAACGTAGCCAGCAGGGAGGACGTAGCCAGCACTGAGTTCTCTGTGGACTGTAATCAAAGTGTGTGGTATCCTGAGAAGTAGAGACTTACTGTCCAGTTACAGGTGGGCAGCTCTTGTGTGTGTGTGTGGTGTGTGTATGTGGTGTGTGTTGTGTCTGTGTGTTGTGTGTCTGTGTGTGTTGTGTGTGTGTGTGTGTGTGTGTGTGTGTGTGTCTGAGTGCACATGTGGAAATAAAAAGTCTTAGCTTTTCTCCTGTCTGTTGTCTTAGGAGCTGTGGAGAACTGTGGTCATAAGTGTGGTGTTTGGCTTGTCACATGGGTTATGGGGTCAGATCTCTAGTTCTCAGAATTGCACAGCAGGATCTGGTAACTGCTGAATCATCTCTCCAGCTCCTTCTCTTTTGGACTAATCCCTTTAGTTAGATGAAAAACAAAACCAAAAACTATTGGTTGTGGCATTGTGATGAAAACTCACTTCTGTAGAGTAGGGAAACCTGATTTGGGCTGTTCATCTATTGATTGTAAGTTTTAAAAGTTTAGTAATATTAAATATATTTTTAAATGAGGGTGTTAGGTGTTTTATGTTAAATTGCTTTGGAATGAATACCAGAAATCTTTTAGTTCTGAGGTTCGTATTAGGTCAGTGACAAAACATTGCTATTAATCGCTGCAAGTGCCAGGAAAAGTGTGGATTACTGTGTGTGTGTGTGTGTGTGTGTGTGTGTGTGTGTGTGTGTGTGTGTACCTTCACCTAGAGGGTTATTGTAGTAGAGCTGTTAGGAATTAAAAATGAACCCTGTGCTATTGTCTCCTATTAAATGGATTTATTTTTACTTTAGGTACAAAAGGAAGCTACCTCCATGACATCCTGGATGTAAACACTTGGAATAGAATAACATACCAGTATACTAGAAATGTACTTTTCACTTTGTATATATTTTTATAAATATCATGTACTTTAGTGTTTGAAATATATTTTTTGTTTTAATAAAGACTAACAAACTAATAGCAATAAAAAGTGATTTAGGTGTTACAGCTTGTGTTTGAGTACATGTGTGTGGATGCTCTTGCCCATGTGTGCACGTCTGTTTAGAGACCTGAGGAGGTTGATAATGGGTGTCTTTCTCTATTTCTGTCTACTTTGTTTACTGAGGCAAGCTCTCTTGCTGCCCCTGGAGCCTTTGCTGCTCATGCCCTCCCAAGTCACTGCCTCCTCAGTGCTGGGATTAATGGCATGCCTACAGGCCTTCTGAGTTTCATGTAAACACTGGGGATTCAAACGCTGGTCCTCACTCTTGCCTAGCAAGCACTTTGTCTATTGAGCCGTTCCCCCAGCTCTGAGTTGCTGGTTTTGAATGAAGGCAATCAAGTAAGACCAACAATCTTTGTATTCTTTTGCTTCAAATGCAATTGCATTTAGTGTGAAGAAGCAAGTGGGCCAAGGTTCAAAGTCTCTCCTTTGTGTGTCTAGCCATGCTGGTTCCTGTGTATACATACACAATACATTCTTTGACAGCGTTTAGCAAGACACTCACTTATTTATTCTAACGATGATCACATCTGAAATCATAAATATATAGTCTACTAACAGCAGTGGGCATATTCTGTTTATACTGTTAATTATAAAATTGAATATTTTTAGCAAGTCAATAAAGATTGTTTACTTTCTTTTGAGTGAGGTAACCTAGTCACCAAAGAACACACATGATATGAACTCACTGATAAGTGGATATTAGCCCAAAAGCTGGGAATACCCAAGATGCAATTCACAGACCATATGAAGCCCAAGAAGAAGGAAGACCAAAATGTGGGTGCTTTAGTCCTTCTTAGAAGGGGGAACAAAAATACCCATGGGAGGTAGAGAGCATGGAAGGCTTGGGAGGAAGAGAGGAGGGGGAGGGAGAAAAGGGGGGCCAGGATTAGGTATGGGAGAAGACAGGGGAGATATACAGAGGGTCAGGAATTTGAACAGAGTTGTGTAGCAGTGGGGGATGGGGAACTGGGGGTAGCCACCAGCAAGTCCCAGATGCCAGGAAAGCAAGAGGCTCCCAGAACCCAACAGGGATGAGATTAGCTGAAAAAACCCAACAAAGGGGAGGGAGAACCTATAGAGACCATATCCAGAGGTTAGGCAAGGCCCCAGGTTGGAGGATGGACCACCCACTCATCGCCAAATTTTTAACCCCAAATTGCTCCTGTCTAAAGGAAATACAGGGACAAAATGGAGCGCAGAGACTGAAGGAAAGGCTATCCAGAGGCAGCCTCACCTGGGAATCCATCCTATATACAGACACCAAACCCAGACACTTGTGGATGGCAAAGAAGTGCATGCTGACAGGAGCCTGATATGGTTGTCTCCTGAGAGGCTTTGCCAGAGCCCGACAAATACAGAGGCAGATGTTTACAGGCAACCGTTGGACTGAGCATGGGGACCCTAATGGAAGAATTAAAGAAAGGACTGAAGGAGTTGAAGGGATTTGCAACCTGATAGGAAGAACAACAATATCAACCAACCAGAACCCCCCCCCCCCCCCCCCCGAGCTCTCAGAAACTAAACCACCAACCAAAGAGTACACATGGAGGGACCCATGGCTCAAGCTGCATATGTAGCAGAGGATGGCCTTGTCAGACATCAGTGGGAGGAGAGGCCCTTGGTCCTGTGAAGGCTCAATTCCCAGTGTAGGGAAATGGCAAGGTGATGAGGCAGGAGTGGGTGGGTGGGAGGGGGAGCATCCTCATAGAAGCAGGGGGATGGGGAATGGGATAGGAGGGTTCTGGAGAGGAAACTGGGAAAGGGGATAACATTTGAAATGTAAATGCATAAAATAGCCAATAAAAAAAAAGTTTTTTTTCAACAGTTTTAAGGATCTTCTACCTGTATCTAAATTAGAGCACATAAAAGATAATATTATAATGCACTTTATAATATACTTTCAAAAGTTTTTCCAGCTAGTATTAACATTACTGTATTCTTCCAACCAGATAGTTCCCTCTAGTAATTCTGTCTGTAGCAACACATTTAAAACATGTTCTTTGTGAAGCTCATACATTAAGACACACATAAAAGCAGATGGGGAAGAGTGGACACAGTAAAGCATTTGAAATACACTAGGGGAACAGGCTTCTGAGAGGGGCCCAGACTGTAGCTACTTTTGGCAACAAATGCTTTTATTTTTCAACAGTAACAAGGGCACAGAGACTAGAGAGATCCAAGTGTAACTCCCACTTTGTAGTTACATCCTTGCCTACAAGACAAGGCAACACAGTTACCATGGAAACTGCAGTGTGATGCTGTATACAAAACATCTTGCAGATAGAGGAATTGTATTGTCATTTCTTTCTCCTGTTACAATATGAATGACTTATTTAGCTTTGTTTGACTAATATGTATATATGTATGTATACTATATACATATATAACATATATGTTATATATCACATTTTCTGTAAGTAGGTCTCATTCATTGTTATGGTCTGAATTATGTCTTTCCCAAATTCCTATGTTAAAACTGGAAATCCCACAGTTACTATATTTGGAGACACAGTCTTTCAGGAGGAAACTTATGTTAAAAGAGTCATTTGGGTGGGATCATACTACATACAACAGGATTGGTGGCCTTATGAAAAGTAAAGGAGAGCTTGAGAAGATTGCTTTGTAAGTAAAGTCACTTGCTGCTAAGCCTGGTTTGATCCTTGGAACCCACATGGTGGAAGAAGAGAACACCTCCAAGTTGTTCTCTGACCTCAACATGCATGTCATGGCATAGTGCAGCATGCAGAAATGTGCATCATCGTGGACACGGAGGCAAGACCCAACAGCTCACCATTGAAAAGGACATTGCCAAGGAAGGTACTTTATTTGGATAGTTCATGTTTTGGGTTTTGAGACAAGAGTTTTATGAGGTAGTCCAGGATAGACTAGAACTTGCTAGATAGCCCAAGGCTGCCCTTGAACTGTACTGGAATTAATATGCATGTGCCATTTATACTTCAAAAGACATCATTTAAAAAGTTCTTTAAATACACTTTATTATAAAAAAGTGTTGCAAAAAAGACACACACTGAAATTAACCAGATCCAAAGACTCAGTGCAGATGTATATAATTAAGATAGACATTGGGAACAGCGGCTATGGGGCTTCACATTCACCTTATACTTTCAGTATCAAACATATTTTTGTGTACTTATCTAGCACCAGAAATGAAAATTTTTCTGACAAAGTTAGACTTAGAAAAACATTTAGCTTTATATCCACTTCCATAACGCATTTCTTTTGCCTGTCTGTATTCAGTCCTTTCTTGGTGCCTAATACTTAGCCTTTCCTGTTCTCTTTTCTATACATTACACTGTACTCACACGCATATTTGTTTACATATAATTATTCCATTCATACTTGAAAAGATTTAATTAGTATAATTTTTAAGATTTATTTTATGTGAATGTGCACCACATGCATGCATAGTGCCTGAGGAGGTTGGAGAGGGCATTGGATTTCCTGGAGTTGGAGTTATAGATGCTTGTGAGCTACCGGATGAGTGGAAATTGAACCCTGGTCCTCTGCAAGAGCAGCCATGGCTTTTAACAGCTGAGTGAACTCTCCAGCCCAAGATTTAAAAGGTAGCACAAAAGTCTAGTAAAATGAGAGACATTGACATTAAATCTGCAAGGGAATGAGCTCCAAGCACTATGTGACCAATTTAGATAATTCCCTAGCTTTTCTCATACATTTTAGGAGTATGAGAAGGAAATTTGTATCATTTTCCCTGAGGGACTTGAGAGGTTTTACTTAACACCTAGAATGTGCAGGTTTGACTCCTACCTCTTAAGCCCACTTATATGTATGTTCAGGGAAGCTTTTTGATGTTGTCTCCGAATTGGAGCCAGTTTGGGTTCTTGGTGGCAGATGACAGAGCTGACGTCTTGCTGATAGAGAATACAAAGTGTATCCTTATGTAGTCCAGCCACAGAGGGGTGGTAAGAGAGCTGACCTTAGTATGAGCTTTCCAGCTCTTGAATCATATAGGGTCTCCACAGCATTTTTGCCTCAGCTTCGGATCTGTTGGCTACAGTTGTTTATTGTTTAAGTATCTTCATGTAGGGGAGACAGGTATAGACAACTATGGAATCACTGTATGGATGGCAGGGAAAAGTTTGTCTTACATCTATGTAAAAAAGGTCACTGCAGGCTTCTTACTGTCTTAGGGTAACATTCTTGTTCGTGGACCCATAACTTCAATCACAATGAATGGCACTGTAGTCATCAGTAGGTTGGACATTTCCTTCTGTGTCTGGGGGCTTGTAAATTAGCTGTCCTACTACAAGTAGATAGGCCAGGAGAGACACAGAATCTACCAAAGTAAGAGTGGAAATGCCTCCTAGGGACAGGAAGAAATAATGGCTAGACAGAGAGAAACTTGAATTTCTGGTTTTAGAATGAATGCTGTTTTCTGTCTCTTTACTAAGCTATGGACACAGAGCTATGTCTTACTTATCCCTGTGCTTCCTGTTTGTATCCCAGCAGTACCAGGGACAAAGGATGTGGTAGACAGAAAATATGTTATGGGAAGATACTGCTGAGACAGAGTCGACAGGAATTTGGAGGCAGGGATGTGGCCTGTGGTGACCTCTCAGTTTTTTGTATATTAACTGCCAGAGTGAAAGAAGTGTTTACACACCACAGTGCATGCCTCTCTGCTGACTGCAGCTATAGATAGGTGATTGCATAAGCCAACCTCAGCTTACCATCATAATTGTCATTTTATTGATTACTTTTATGTTTGTGGGTGTTTTGACTGCATATTTGTCTGTGTTCCACTTGCATGCCTGGTGCTCTCAGAAGCCAGAACATGGTGCTAAATTCCATATGGTTATGAGCTGGGAATTGAACCTGGATCCTCTGGCAAAAGCATCAGGTGCTCTTAACCACTGAGCTGGCTCTTCAACCCAGTATCATATTTTAGATTTCTAAATCAGGTCAATAAAGAGGCATATCAAGAAGACAAAGGGAGGGCTGGAGAGATGGCTCAGTGGTTATGAGCACTGGCTGTTCTTCCAGAGGTCCTGAGTTTAATTCCCAGCAACCACATGGTGGCTCACAACCATTTGTAATAGGATCTGATGCCCTCCTCTGGTGTGTCAGAGGAGAACTACAGTGTACTCACAAATGTACTCACATTCATAAAATAAATAAATCTTTAAAAAAAGAAGACAGAGAATGCCAGAAAAGAATGACAAAGGAGGAATGGGAAAAGGGACTGTTGTAGAAGTGTAGCCACTGAGAAATTAAGAGTAAGTACAGAGAAAGCATTGATAACCAGCCTGACCCAGCCATTTCACAGTGCTGGTACACATTTGAAGACATCATGTTATACACCATAAATAATCCAAATTTTGTTATCTGAAATAAAAATGTTAAATATGGTTTTAGGTTGAGCAAGAAAATTTGGATGCCACTTAAGCTCAGTGCAGACTAGTAACACGCATTTAAACAAGTTCAAGGACGTTAAAAACAAAGACTGATGTTGATTTTATTTTCCTGGTCTGTCATGATCTTCTTCTACAGTCATGTCTGGAGTCTCAGGTTTGAACAACCCCATCTCTAGTGCTTTATCTAGAGACTGGTCGATTTTCACTGAGGAGGAAAGCAAGACCAGATGGAGAAAAGCTGAGACTTCAGTCTTCCGGGGGGGTGGGGGTGGGGGAGAGAAGACTTTTCTCTCCTGCTTAAAAAATTGTATGCATTTTTTCTTCACAATTTTGAAGTGAGAGGAAAGAAGAGCTACCAGATGACAAGCTGTTTATGACAAAGAAGAATGATCCTGTTGAAAATTGTCTTTGCTCTGGTCCTGAGGGTAAAATGTTTGAGAGAAGTAAGACCGAAGACAAAGGAGCATATCTTGAGTTTTATTGTTTGGAACTTACAATTACAAAGTAGTCCAAGGTCAGTTCTCAATACTGCTGTATAAAATATACATATACACATATTTAGAAAAAAATTTTTAAATGTTCTTTAAAAATTATGCTATATAAGATTTCTCCTCATTTACTGGCCAAGCATAAAAATATGCCTCATATGCACCTTTCTTTATTTTTTACAGTCTTATTGACATTTCTGTTTATAACTGATCTATACATTCAAAGAACTGAAGGCATTGTTTCACTGCAACAAACTTCATAAAAGGATTAGAAAATTTTAAAACGATTTGTGCCAAGAGTCCTTAATATTCGTAAACACTAGGAAACAGACATGTTCCCTGTCCAAACTTCTAGCTGCTGGTTTGTAGTTAAGGTTTCTTAATTACTGTTACAGTGCTGACCGTGCTCACTTGGTCAAAGGACCGTCTGATGTTCTGTGGACATAGATCATTTCATCAGCGTGAGTATCTCTTGGTTGTCCTGTAGGGCTCACTGTCCTGCTGGTACTCTCATGTCTTGACTTGAGTACGCCTTACAGTGGTTGCTTGGGATTTGAGTCTGAGTGACTTCAGACATTTATGTATACTACTTCGTAAACTCACTCTTGCCTTCCAGAACATTGGATTGTACGTGGCGCGGCTAGAAGGAGAACTGTGTTGGCATCTTGGACAGGGCAGGTGCAGGTTTAGAATTACAGTTTATTTTAGGAAGTTCTCTCACGCACGGCACCTCCATGTGAGCCGAAGAAGGAAGGAGAAAGAGAGGCAGGGCTTTTGGATTCGCACAGGAGTTAACAAGGACCAGTGTTCTGCTTTGGAGTCATGCTCTGCTCCTTAGCCTGTGTTTATGTAACACATCTAAATACCCACTCTCTCTTCTGTAATGTATCAGTCCTGGTCATATTCTCCTTTCCCTTTCTCCCCTGTCCTGACTGCCCTTTGCAGTCCCTGGACTCACCTGTTACCTCCTTTATACAGTTTGTCTATGACTCATCAAAGGCACATGGTATTGTGGGAAAGAATCCTGTCCAGTAGCTACTCTCTCAAACCTGAGAGACAATAGGAACCCAAAGGAAAGGATAGTATGGAGGGCTGAGACAGATTTGTCATGTGGGGCTGTTGGCAGGAAGAGAGGAGAAAACATCGGACTTGAGGTAAAAAGACTTATGTACAGGTCTTAGATGTATTATTTGGAGATGTATGGCCTCGAACGAGTCAACCGTTTCTGCTTAACTTATCACAACACTTGCCTACAAAAATCTATGTGTAAATTATAATGTTTTTTGTTTGTGTGAATCTTGATGTCTACTTGACTTGCCTGAAACTCTCCATAGGTCAGGCTGGCCTAGAAATTGCAGCCATCTTCTCCTCCCTGCCAAGTGCTGTGACCATGGGCATGTGCCACCAGAACTGGCAGTGATAAAGTTCTATGTAAACATCAGTTGTTTGTTGGATAAGAAATGAATAGAAAGGGAAAAATTATTTTTGTGGCTCAATGGCAACCAGATGTGTTATGTGGGTATACAAACTACACCTAGTTGTTTCCTCCTACCCCCTACTTGCCAGAAGGACCCTGTTGGTTCACTTTGACTTTCTATCTGCTCACTGAGTTGCTGGCTTCAACAAATGATGTTATAGTCTCTTCCTTGAGAAGAGCCTTGAAGATGATGAGCACCGTTACAAAAGCCAGGTTTCCAGAGGCAGATATAAATATCACTGGAAGAAAAATGTAGTTTGACATCAAGGACAAGGAGACTTTCCGTTATTGGTACAAAACAAAGATCACTGCCCAAAATGAAAGAATTATTAAAGGAAAGCTTCCCTGATAATGACTTGCTGCAGAGAACTTGATCCGCCCTTCAACTGCTGGGTAAACTACTTTCATTTTTGAGATGTATTCAGAAACCACGCTGATATCTTGATCACCTGGAAAAAAAAACATATATTATTCTAACGCTAGAAAAAAATGACCTATTAATAGTAAGAAGGGAATTTAAGTCTTTAAAGTCCTTGGAATTGAAAAAGAGAAGACATCTCTTTTGATTCCGGAGATAAATCATCTCAGAAGACAAAAATGCTGGTAGTTTTAAGTTCAAAGAATCTGATTGCATTTTCATGTTCCAGATACAAACTTCAACACTGGGTGGTAGGGAGATGCGCAGTTGCCTCCACTCTGAGGTTTCTAAGAGGCTGTTGGCATCACGGCTATAATAGACTCCAGAGCCAAGGGCACTAGGGACCTGTGCCAAGAGTTAGTTGAGAAATAAAAGCGGCTTTCTTTCTTATGCTGTCTATTCAACATTATCTTCACATATTTGATGATGGGATACCAGAGGTTTCATTTCCAGAAGAGGACGGATAAAGAAATAAGACTTGCTGAGACAAATTCACAATGATCCAAAAGAATCTTATTGTTATTTAAATCATGCCATGTGGATTCATTAATTGAAGCTATTTAATACCGGGCACTGTTAATACACAGTAGTTTACTGTTTAAAAAAAAATCATGGGCCAGGTGTGACAGCATACACCTTTAATCCAATGCTTGGGAAGCAGAGGCAGGAGAATGTCTATGAGTTCCAGGCCAGCCTGATCTTCATAGCAAGCTCCAGGCCAGCCATGACTATCCAGAGAGACTCTGTCTCTAACAAAGTATGTCTTCCCTGGAGTTGGATAGATGGGATCATGTGTTCTGGGGAAGGGACAGAACAGATGATGCTTCTCGGTGCCATGTTGTTAGCAACCCCCAAAGCAGGAGAGAACTAGTAACAAAGGCATAGGGTCACTTCTGTCTTGCTCTTCTCTGCCCAGTTCTTATGTGCTGAATACCTTTGGGAATAGGAGAAAAGACACTTATGCTTACCAGAGTCATGTTTTAATAATTCATCTTTTATCATCTGGAATCCATCTCCACCATTGGCTAGATAGCTTGGGAGGATCACTTTATACACTTTATCCATTTCAAGAGGCTCATAGATAGGCACTCGACACTTGGTGCAGAGAACTTCTAATTGGATCACTCTGTTCCCGGGCTTTTGGGAAACATCATACACCACATGGATTCCTAGAAGAGAAAAAAGTCCATGTTTTTGCTGAGTCCAAAGGGACTTTTGACTATGAAAGAGATTTTGGCCAAGATCTAGCACTGGGTTACTAGGCTGTGCTACTTTAGTTATTGTTCGAGTAAAATTTCATTGGGAATATTGGTGATGGTGTAGCTACCCTCAGTTTCATCCTTGAGTCCTCCAGGAAAATTGATCCTCAGAAAGGCAAGTGTGATTTTGCTGGGACAAACACTATTTTTCGTCTTTATAATCCTGAATTAATTGGTCCCGTGATGACTCTGGATTTGGAAGTTAAGGCACACATCTTGCAATGGAGCACTTGCCACAGCTTTGAAGACTGAATGTGGTAATTTGGGATTTGGTGATTTACACAGACACGTGTGCTTGGCACTTGCTAGAACATGAGAACAACACAGGTCCTTGTCTTTGCCCTAGAGAAATGCTCTCTCTGTCAGGGTTACCCCACAGACAATAGGCCAGGGTCTCCTGCCAGACAGCAACACCCAGCATTCAGTTCCTCGACTAAAATGAAAACGAAGCTGGGTGTGAAGGTACATTCTTGGAATTCCCAGCCCAGAAGCAGGAGGGTTGAATCACATTTGAGAGCTACATAGTTTGGGTCTAGCCCAGAGTGGATATTCAATAAATTTTGACAGAGTAAATACTTTGTCAAAAAAAAAAAATGTGAAGCCAGGCACAGTGGGATGTAACTGTAATACCAGCATTTGGGAGATGGTAGATGGAGCAAGAATTGAAGGTCAACTTTGGCTACATAGTGAGTTTGAGGTCATTCTCGGTTATGTAAGATCACTGGGGTTGGCGCCCTGCCTTCCTTTCAGCAGGATTAGAGTAGATCATATCTTTTTTCTCCCTTAGTTCCTTTGAACCCTAATATGGTCACAGGCAGTTAATAATAATGGGGAGAACTTTTGTTTTTGTTTAAGAATGTTACCTGTGCCGTATAGTTGTAGTGAATGCCTTTAATCCCAGGACTAGAGAGACAGAAACAGGTAGATCTCTGAGTTTCAAGGCCAGTCTGGTCTACAGAGTGAGTTCCAGGACTGCCAAGACTACACAGAGAAACCCTGTCTCTAGAAACAAACAAACAAAAAGAATGTTACTTGCATCCACCCACAAGTAAGATTCCTACAGAAAGACCTCATGTCAGCTGATCTGATGAGTGTTTGAGAGGTCAGCTCCCATAGACAGATACCTTTTCTGATGTCCAAATCAAGGTTGGCAAGTACTACTCATTGCCAGGGACTTGGACCTTTGACCTCAACTGAACCTCAGTGACTCCAGGAGTCAGTCGTCATTGGAAGATGGGGTTGACTGGGAGAAAATCCAAAGCAGCCCAGCTACAGAAGGGTGAGTAGGGAGCTGAGAGGTCCTCATCTCCGTGGACAATGTGCCCCACAGGAGGTGCCACTTACCACCCACTTGCAGGAACTCCCCAGTGGATTGGCCATAACGATGCACACTGTGCTCAAAAGCCGCCTTCAGGGTGGACCCTTTTAATTGGACAAGGTCAAATGTCCCTCCGAAGGGCAGCACAGCAGCCAGGTTCTCCCAGGTGATGGTACCTTAGGTGGTTAGAAGTGAGACAGGAAGGGAAAAAGGCTTAAGAATACGCTTACCCAGAGACCAGCTCCCTTTGGGCTGAGGGAAGAAAGAGGGGATGGAAGTCACAGCAGCTGTGTTTAATTTTGGGAGGGAATGTACTGAAAGCTTCTGCCCTGCTATTCACTACTGGGCAAGGGGGCTGAACTTGCAAAGGACCAAGTCCACTGTTCTCGGCTTTGGATCTCCTGGTTTGGACTGAATCTGAAGTACTTGGTTAAACATTTCGTAGTTCTACACAAGCAGTGTGTTCTAGCCACCTGCCCTATTGTCTAAAATGACCTTGGGGTTCTATTACTAAAGGAGTCTGACAGTGTGTTAGGGAAGACTGCAGAAGGGCTTCAGTATCTGTCTAGCGGATTTGTTTTAATGTATAGTAGAACCTTGGGTATCTGTAGATTTAATAAAGTGTGTCTTCCAGCATAGAAAATTAATGCATTGATCTTTCTCTTTCCAGAAGTAAAAATGTTCAATACTTTTTATAAAACAGAAACAATAGCTTTGCAAGCCAGGAATTTAGCAGAAGCTTGGGTCTGACTAAGTTTGATGCTTGCATCTGTGTGAATATATATGAGAATTCATGTGTATTCTGTTGTCCAAGCACTGGGCTTGAATAACGCTAACACAAACTGATAGGACCAGCATTTTGATTTGTGGTTGGCAGCAGAGGACGCTGTGGGCACAGTTGGGGAAGAGACAACATAGACAGCTAAGGAAGCTGGGCCCAGGTGCATACCATTGTTCTTCTCATCAATGGGGGACCGGATGCCACCTCCATTTACAATGCACATGGATACGTGGTTCCAGGACATTTCATCTGGGTGTCTGAGGTTGTTGTTAATCTACAATAGTGGAAATTTAGTTACTTAGGTCTTCTTTCTTGGTATCATTTTTAGGAATCTGATTATCTTTACTGAAAAAACAAAGTATTCTTCCCCTACCCTCCGTGTCCCCAGAGATTTCCCAACTGTAACTAAAACGCATTGTGTACATTATTAATCATAAGACAATTAATTATTAGCTTATCTTCTATTAGCCTTCAATAAGAAGGTGACCAGACCCATGTCACTCTTTTAGGACAGAGAACTCTTTACTGACTCCTCAAACCTATCCCCCAGCTAGGTAGGGCACATAGGAGAAGGCCCTCACCAGCTGGGGTCAAGATTGCTCCAGGACAGCAAGCTGCCCCAGCCTGTCCATTGCCTACCTTATGCCAGGTACTGGCAATCAAATCAGGCTCATTCTTTTCTTTTACAAAACACATGTTCAGTTACAGCAAGTGACAACACTTGCTTTTGTTTGTTTGTTTTGATGTCCTAGCGCTTGGTGTATAAACCAGGCTGGCCTCAAATTTAGAGAAATCCACTTGTCTTTGCCTCCTGAACACTGGGATTAAGGGCATGCACCACTACATATAGCCTTAAATGTCTTATTTTTTAGGTTTGTTTATTTTACATTTCAAGTGTATGAGTGTTTTGCCTGCATATATGTATGTTCACCACATATGTGTCTGTGGCAGTCAGAAGAGGGCACCAGGTCCCCTGGAAATGGCCACTGTGAGTGCTGGGAATTGAAGCCCGGTTCAAGTACTCTTAAGCCAACTCTACGACCCCAAAGTGCATTTTTTTTTCTAATTTTAAAACAAGCACTAAAAGTAAAAGTTATATTTACTTCAGCCCTTTTTACAGATAGGGTAGTACCTTGTGGTGTTTCTTTCTAGATTTTTCTCTAGATGTTTCTGTCTGGTGGTTTCTCATACTGACTTCATGATATTCAGGAGCCAGCCTGGACCTCATGTCTGCCCTAGAGACCCTGGCTACACATAGCCCACAAAGCCAATTGATTAGTTGACCCCAGAAAAATGCTCTTCATGAATGATTTTGCTAAAGCCAGGGACTTTACCATAACTATGTTATTTTCCTTCTGTGCTTGGAAAAGAAGTCCAAGTTACATAGGCTCATGTTCTTTAGAGCCAAGAGGACAAACCAGGGAAACCCTGCCTGCCAAGTCAGGTCCAAGCAGATGTACTCTGTCAACATCTGGTACATTTCCTATCTTCAGATCATCTTAAAGAAACACCTCAAATTTGGACATCTAAGAAAGACATATTTTAAAAGATTTTCGTCTTTGTAAAGGAATAAAGTGATGCTCTCCTAAGCCCTTTGAGCCTCCTTGCCAAGTATTCTGTATGAAACCAGTCATGCTTCTGCCTGAGCGCTAACTGTACCAAAGTCCCTAATTCTATCTTTGTTGCATCTTCTCTCCATCTTTCTTTCCTCCCTCCCTAGATGCAGTTGCTTTGCCCCTGAAGAGGCCTCACCATGGCATCACAGATCAGGTTTCCCATGTTGCATTCCCTGAAGCGGCATGACTGAGTGGAGCCATCCAAGTAGACGATTGTTCTCCCGAGTTCCTGGGTAGAATAATTATCTAATTTTATCCTCCATTGGTTAATGTCTGCTTTGATGGTAGCATCTAGAAAGAAAGGACATCAGAAAGGCATGAGTGAGAGGAAGGGCCTGCAATTCAGGCAGATCTCCTAGTGGGTAGGTTCTAGAGAAACGGAGCATGGTCAGGCTTCCCTGCTGGATATATGCATTGGTCACACCTATGCATTTGGGTTGTGGCTATGAAATACCTTAGGAATGTTTATTTTGTTTGCTGACATTAATACCTGGGTGTGTCTTACCTAGAAGATGTTTTGAGCATCTCAGTATCAACTCAACATCTGGATGAACCCACAATGGAGCCTCACTGCCCATCCTTCTGAGCTGACGATGGTAAACAGCGAAGGGCTAGTAGAAGGAATCATGACTGTGGGTCCATGCATCATATGAAAACAGATGGCATAACAATATTCTTTTATTCTGAGTCTCAAAAGACAAGGTACTTCTTGACAGATATGGGGGTACAATATACCCTGGCCTAGGCTATATATGGAGAGGCTGCCTCAAAACAAACAAACAAAACCAGAAAAAAAGAGCTATTTGTTTGTATGAATGAAGATGCTGAGGCCCATTTAGCACACTGTCACTGCCTCTTGGTAGGTGGGCCCAATTTTGAGTGCTACTCTGTCCTATTTGAATTGCTTTTCTTTAGTTGTCTGTTCCTCTCTAGATAGGAGCTGAGGATTAATGTTTTGCAAAACAGAAGAAGCAGTAGTGCACTGAGCAGACTTGGAAAACACAGGAGGATTTGGGAATTTGAAATTTCCTCATGAGTAAAGAAAGTAAATGCAAGGGAGAAGCTAAATTCTTCACAAGTATCAGTCATTTCCTGAAACAAAACAAACATAAGAAGGAGATGGAAGATCTCGCTGCTGGGTAACTTTTCATTTGGTAGACTCTCCCCAGATCTCACCTTCATGAATGCTGGTGTTCAGAAGAATGGGATTTCCATAGGAAGTGATAACATTTCCTTTATCATCAAACTCAACTTTCAGGTAGCCCAGGTATTTGCCAAAGGCATAGGCCTGAACCACGGGAACTTTCCGTCCATCATCGGAGGTGACTATGAATGGATACTTCCCAGCAGGCACTTCTTTGGAAGGTGGATTTCCTGAAATAAAAGAAGCAAATTTGATCAGGTCAGCCTTTGCACATGGCAGGCCACTGGCAGAGTGACAGCGGATTTTGACTTGATGATTCACCATCTGTTGTTGTACATGACTGGTCTTTCAGAGCCCCATAGGACATTTGTCACTGACTCCAAATGCCCTTTTGGCATATAAATCCTGTCATTCTCTACTCAGTGGACATTCACTAAGCTGCTTCTAAGTCTGGGGCATTGTGCCTAATGATCTGATGTGTGTCATACAGAAGTAGAATACTGCTACATGCAGACTCTCTCTTTCCCCTGGCTGAATGAAAACTAAGCCATTTTGATGTACTTCTGTTTCTGTGTAAAACCCTCCTGCCTCTGCTTCTCAAGGATTACAAGCGTGCACTACAATGCTTGCCAAGCAATATAGGAAGGGTTGTCCAGACAATTCAGTGTCTTAAGTTCCTCAGCGTGTGCCGGCCAGGCATAGTAGGCACACCATTTTCCTGTATGCCTCTTCCCCTCATAAGATGAAGGCATTCTCTAGAAACCTTGTACACACACACTCAAGGGCCTATAGTTGTAAATGAGGACCAAGGAGGAACGACTGAGCTGTTTTTAGGGTGATTTGGGGCAGCCACATTCATCCTGGGGACCAGCAAGCAAGCACACCACCTCCCCAGCTCCTCACATCAGTCATGCTTGGCAGGTCTTTGTCTCCTGGAGGACCACAGGAAGACCTTGGGAGCGACTCATCACCCAGAAGCCTTGCTGTTTGCTTGAGGGTAAGTGGCGACATAAGAGGTATGAGGCCCAGCATCGAATCACTTGCCATGTCTAATTTCTTTCCAGGAATTGAATTTATTTTTAAGTTTTTATTGTGTGTGGAGAGGTCATATGTATGGGTCCTAGGAATCAAACTCAGGTCTTCAGGCTTGGCAACAGGCATCTTTACCTGCTGAGCCATCTCACTGGCCTGTACATTTAAGTTAACGGCACCCTTTCTCGATGTATACTGTGTGTAGTTCCAAGCTGGATTTGATCTTAAAATCCTCCTGTTTCAGCCTTCCACATAAATGCTGGGATTATAGGTATGTCCCATTACGTGAGTCATAATTTATATCGAATTTCTGTGGAAGTGACATAGTTTGGGTTGTTTAGAATCAGATTATAAAGTTGATACCCTTGGTCCACTGTGTTCCTATTACCTGCTACACATATGATCCCTACTGGATGTTTACAATAGGTCCAGGGGACTTCAGCACATGTTCATTCACACATGAATCAGTTCTGAGAGCTGGCTGTGACTATCATTTCATTTATCTCTCCAGGCCTCCCACGAGACAGGCCACATTACTAACTGTACTTTACACAAGAGAAGAAGGACTACCAGAGCAGATGCCTGAGGGCACACGCTGGACTGTGAAGAGGAGCTGACTGGAAATCAAAGCTGTGGGACACAGACCTTATGCCCTCTCTTCCACCTAGAGCAGCTTACTGTGGGTTACTCTGAGAAGCTGCAAGTTGGTTGGCACGGGCCACTCACACACTTACATGCAGAGCCAGGTTTGTGCCTTTGTGTTCCAAGTTCTTTCAGGGTCTTTTAATTTACCTAAGAAAAGCCAAGGCGTGCTAGGAAGAACTTACTCCAGGCCCTGCCCTGCCCTGTCAATGACTACAGCCATAACAGTGCAGGACAGAAGCACCCCACAAGCCAGCCATACACAAGAGGGGGTAGTTGCTTCCAGTGCCAGGGTCCCACTGCGCTTGCAGACGATCCAAGACTCATTAGAGTGCCAGGGAGGAGGGATGACTGATCTAATCCTCTTCTTCCCCTGCTGTGCTTCCTTGGGCAAGGACAGACCTGCCCTTCACTGCAGGGAACTAGGTATTTAGGGAAGCCCCCTCCTGGCTTTGCCAAGACAGTCTCTTCTGGGTAATGTTTGGAAAGTTGTAATTCCCTAACTGTCCACAGAGTGGCAGAGACTATCCCATCCAAGTGGAAAAAGGATTAACAAATCGCAGAAATCTGGCATTCTGCCCTTTCTTGGAAATTAAATAGAGTGGCAAGCCAGACTTCTTGAATTTATTTTTTCTTCCTTCCACGGTAATAGCTTAAACAGAATGTTAGAAGTTAGGAACCTGCCAGTCCTGTCAGATGCCCCCAATTAACTCAGCACACACTCTGCAAAACCAGTACCCCTCTGGCAGGGAACACCTACTCTCTAGTTCAGAAAGGTCTTGATGTTCTTTTTCTGAGAACAAAAGATGTGTCAAGGTTATCTCACACAGACGTAGTCGGGAACAGCAGCTTCCTTTGTGGCTGAGGTAATATGGGGTTTGGCTGCTAATCTCCGCCTCCACCAAGGCTGAGTCTCCCTCACTCCTCCAGGTATTTGGCAACTCCCAAAAACCACCGGCTGGGAAAACAATCCAGATCTTCAAATTTTCCACACTGTTCCACATTATTCAGCCAAAGGCCTAAAGGTTTGTTACTTTTTGCTGTGCTGGCTATTTTTCTTGGACATGTATTTCCAAGCCCACTTCTGCTCAGATTTTTTTACCTCACTTCATCCCTATGACAATTTTTTTTTTTTTTTTGAGGAAGCTACGCCACTATTATCATCACCTTTTTGTTAAAGAAAGCTTGGGCTCAAAGAGATGATGTAAATTGTTAGACAGTATTGACTGAACCAGGAAACAAACTGAGCCTGTAAGAGTATCAAGCCCTTTCCACAATCCCAAGCCAGATTCCAGTGAAGGAAAAATGAAATCCTGCACACAAGACCACCAAACTGCAGAGCTAAGATGGCACAAGCTTCCAGCCTGTGACACACTCAGTGTCCAGCCTGTGACACACTCAGTGTCCAGCCTGTGACACACTCAGTGTTCAGGGCACAGGGCCCGTCAGGCACGGGGCCCATGAGTTCTCAGGAGTTGACCGACTTTCCTTATAATAACCCTGCTCGGGGTTGGATCCCAACTGCCATTTATTTACGGTCATTCTCCTCAGAGCTGGGCTTTCAATAGACTCATTTCATCTTGGAAAGCAGCCTCTTGAGTAGCTACCCAGGACAACTGCTATGTGTGTGCAAAATGTGGCTTTCCTTAAAAGGAAGCGGGGGCTGAAGCTGGGCCAGGCAGAAGCTATCTAAAAGGATAAGAGTGAGTGGTCACTGGAATGAGGAACGTCTCTGTGCTGACCTAAGAAACACCCAGGGAGATCACTGCCAAGGCCACTGGTCAGGCCTCTGCCCTTTGGCTGATTCTCCAGTGCACACAGGAAACCCTGAAAGTCAGCAGTTCTTATCAAGTGCCTGGAAACAGTTCCTTGGAGAGTGTCTCTCTGTCCTGTGCATGTGACAAATGTTAGGGTTGTTCTGAAAAGACACAATTATTTAAAGCCCAGCTTTCTTTTCTTGGTGCTTTTGTGCACACATATATGTGTGTGTTGGAGCAGAGGGTTAGGGGGTCTCACTGTTTATTCCTGGATGGTCAATATACTATAGACCAGGCTGGCTTCAGAGAGTTGCCTGCTTCTGCTTCCCAAGTTCTGGGATTAAAAGTGCTTATCTCTACACTTGGCCCTGTTCTTTTGTTTTCTTTTTGTTTTTGAGATGTGCTCTCCTGTAGCCCAGGTGAAAATGACCTTGTACTTCTAATCTTCCTGCTTCTACGTCCCAAGTGCTTGAATTACTGGCCTGTGCCACATCTAGCTTAAAAACCTAGCTTTTTAAACTGTGGGTCATGACTCCGTATGAGGGAGGGTATTGTGACTGAATGGCAGGTTTCTGAGCATACAATGACCAGAAATTCTACCCATGCCCAGAATGGACCTTTGTCTTAGAGTGATTATCCACACTGCATCTTAGACTTCATTGTAGCCTTCGTTTTGAACACATATGTGCACTTTGCACTACACATGTGGTTACACTGGGCAGTGACAATATTGATTGACTCTGACAAAGCATTGAAGATGATGAAGTATCAAATATTCAGCCAAGACTTAAGTCTCTACATAAAAATAAGTAGGAGCAGGTTGTGTGAGCCATCTTAATAAGAAAATTTGCTTTTGTCTTTAGTAAATGGTAAAAATATATACACACCAACTAATTACTTGAAAATAAAGTTCCTTGCCTTGGTGAGATGGCTCAGTGGGAAAATGCTTGGAATACAAGCCAGAGTTCTACCCCAAGGAACCCACAGTACAGAGAGAGAACCAGCTCTTCAGGGTTTTCTCTGACTTCCACACGTGTGCTCTTAAATATACATATCCATGCCTACAAATGCACACGTCATATGCATATATACAATACGTTTAAAAAATAAAATACTTTTCTTTCTGATTCATTATCTGCTAAATTTTGACATTTATGCCTAATTTAAAATATTCATATACCCATGATCATGTAAAAATATCCTGAGCGAAAAGGGGTCATGAGCAGAAACAATTTCAGAAGCCATTCTCTGAAAGTACATCATGGAGTGATGAACAATGGCTGCCGGGATGAGCATGGGGCACAGTTGGCGCAGTACCTAACGAGCATGCACAAAGCCCTGAGCTTGATTCCAAGCACGCCTATAATGCCAGCATCCAGGAGAGGGAAGCATAAGGACACAAGTTCAAAGTCAGCCTTGGCTACCTAGCAAGTTCTAGGCCAGGTATAGAACCTTATCTTTAAAAAGGTAGGGTGGGGGACACATCCCACACTGACTGAAAGGACCACCAGTCGTGTCTCTATCTTTCCTAGTTACTCTAACACAGCAGGGTTGCATCTAACTCTCTCCAAGGACAAGAACAAATAGCAGTTTCCAATTCAGCTACTCTATAATTATTTTGTGAATTCCCATTTATTTTAATTCTGTACTCTTGACAACATTTCTGCTCCTTAAGTATATGAATAATGTGAATTTCACATTTAGTGAATGCGTGCTTAAGTCTAGAATCAATCATACTGAAAATAAAGTAATTAAAATAAAAACCTAAGCAAGCCAATATTCTAAAAGAGCTGTACAAACTCCAGCATGGTGGTGCATGCCTTTAATGATAGCACTTAGGAGGCAGAGGCAGGTGGATCTCTGTGAGGCTGAAGCCAGCCTGATCTCTAAAGTGAGACACTGCTTCAAAAAAAAAAAATTAAAAAAGGCTGTACTTGTTAACATTCATTTAGCAACATTGCACACCTGTGTCTCACATGTGAGCCACTCAGGCTAACGAGAGAAGACTAGGAAAGCAGCCAGACTGGTCAGGAGACATGAAGCTTCAAAGGGAACACGGTGAGGAAGCTCTAGAAACCAGAGGGGTCCAGGAGTGGAGTTCTGAAGCTGTCTGCCAATGACCAAGTCTCAGCCTTGTCTGAGAAGTGAAGTGGCTGAGGTGGAGTGGAGGGGACAGCCATTCAGGGAATAAGGAAAAGGATTCTGTGAGCCTAGGGTACTGAATCTATTGTCCACACAGATGCCCTTCCTCACAGGGTGAAGGCAGGAGCTGGGGTGCAGACATAGATAGGGAATTGGGTACTAAGCACTTGGTGATATGGGAGGGTGCTGGGAAACCATTGGTACAGTGGTAAGACGGGAGCAGGTTGTGTGAGCCCCACACTTTACTGTAGTAGCTTGCAGATATTATATGTTATTCTACCAAAAAGAAAGGAAGGAAGGAAGGAAGGAAGAGAAGGAAGAAAGAAAGAAAGAAAGAAAGAAAGAAAGAAAGAAAGAAAGAAAGAAAGAAAGAAGCTTCCTAAACTCTTGAAGAATAAATAGTTAAGTTCTATGCATGGTTGCCTTTCTAGAAAGCAGTCTGTCAGAAGGGAAGGGTCACACGTTCCCAGTACTGAGCCCTTTACTGAACTGCAGATTAGAAACTGATGTCCAAGAGAAGAACCAAATGTTCAGTTCAACTATTGGCAGGCAGACAGGAAGCAGCACCCTAGGAGTCTCTTCAAGAGTCATAAGGCCAGGGCAGTCCTTTGGCATGCCTGCTGCAGGCTCCAACTTGAACTTACTTTCCTATTTTTTATCGTGAACCGTTTTGTAACTCTAGAATGTAACTACTTCAGAGACACCATTTGCCTCTTGGGCCTCATTGCTGAAGTTCTTACACTTTGCAAGCCTGGCTGGGAGGGCTTCTACTTACTCTTCAGTGTGAAGTCAGGCCGTACCAGGGTTAGTGGAAGGACCCTGGACAGAGTTTCTCCATTGGAGGGGTAACACATGCACTATTAGTCATGTTTCATTTAACTTGGAGGTTTTTAGAATGTAGGTTACAAACAACAAACAAGAAGGAAACTAACTTAGTGGGCAGCAACAAGCACAAAAGACTAAATAAAAGAGCAGAAAAATATCAGGGTGTTATCCAGGTG
The DNA here is from genome assembly GCA_021653895.1 of Mastomys natalensis. NCBI lineage: Eukaryota > Metazoa > Chordata > Mammalia > Rodentia > Muridae > Mastomys > Mastomys natalensis. Next base: position 282,000 of record JAJTUV010000619.1, read on the forward strand.
CTCTGGAAACGTTTTCCTTTGAGTTGTGTTGTATACTGAGACATTTCTTAAACTTTACACTTCCAGCTGGGCATGGTGGCTCATGCCTGTATCCCCAGCTCTTGGGAGGCTTCCACAGAAAGACTGCAATGAATTACAGTCTACAGGTTACAGAGTGAGTTCCAGATCAGCCTGGGCTACAGTGACTCAAAATATAGAAGGATCTACACTTCCCAGAGCTACGTTCTTTTTACTACATTTACTAAGTAATGTTTAACAGAATATTATTTTAGCTTCTTGGTAATTTCATAAAATGGTTTAGTGAAAGATTGTTTAAGTTTTTTTCAGTGTGTGTGTGTGTGTGTGTGCATGAGAGAGAATAAATATGAGGATATGCTGTGGTACACATGAAGTTGGAGAACAACCTTTGGGCTTCAGTTTCTCTCCTTCCTCTATTATGTGGGTTCAAACTCAGGTCTCCAGGCTTGTATAGCAAGTACCTTTATCTGCTGAGTTATTTTGTCAGCCTGCCTGAAAATCTTTTTTTTTAAGGCTGGCAAAAATTTCTTTAAATACATAAGTAGGCTTCATCTCCTATTATGTCCTTTAATTGTTCAGTTTAGTCCTCGAAAGAGAGCCAAAACACATCTTCTTGGGAACAAATTTAATTTTCGTAATCTATTCCGAAATGTGAAACAGATGACTTAGACTCGTTTGGGTTGGTGTTTAAGAGACTGGATTCAGGAGTTACAGATGAGCAAGCTACAGCTACCCTCAGATCTCTCATCCTATGTTGCAGGACTCTCTGGCTGGGGCAATAGTTGTAAGAACAAAAGGATAATCGCCATCCCCGCCAGCTTCTTGGCTTCTTGGGTTAGCAGGGTACCATAAACAGTAGCCACACAGCACGGCCTGTGGTGCCCAAATGGTGCCATAAAGTGGTACAGATGAAAAGGTATAAAGATACATCAAAGTGTCAAAGGGGAAATGATTCCATCATCTGAGTAAAGGGTAGCACTCTGAACTGTTCATGCCATTTAAAGTTTGTGTGTGTGTGTGCATGGCACACACACATATATAGATAGATATCAAAGTCACACGTGGCATGGTATTCTTGTGACATAGTGCTTGGTGTCATACTACTAGAAAGGGGATCTTACAGTCAAGGTTAGCCTAGTCAGTACATAATGTCCTTGCCAGCCAGGACTACAAAGCAAAGTGAGACTCTGTCTCCATAAAATAACAATAAAAGAAACAGTAGAACAACACCAATGCAAGCAGGATAGGCTGGGTGCTTTGGGAATTTTCTGTTTACTTTATATGTATCTCCGAGTGTGCACACGTTTGTACACGTACCTGTTAGATCCTCTTGTAAAATGTCATGTTTACTATGGCTCCCAGCCAACCCGTAAAGGATGACGTGGCAGGAACGCCAGCTTGCTCCTGCTATGAGCTGTAGACTTCTAATCCTACCTTGGAGAAGAGCTACAGAGCCCCCAGGGTTTGAATAGATCACATTCACAGGGATGCCATAGAATTGTAATAGAGCAGGCAAGTATGAGGCCCCACCTGAAACTGTTGTGACTTGGATGTGGCTTCTCCCTTCTGTGCTCGTGTCCTAGCAGCTTATTAGTCCTCATGGTGGTGACACTGAGGTACAGTGGACCCTTCAAGGAGTGTCTAATGTGAGGTGACGAGGTCACTGGAGTCATCACCCTTGGAAGAGATTAGTTCTCTTGAGACCACAGCTAGTTCTGTGAGAGGGAGTGGTTGTAATGGGAGGGCCACCACACACACTTGGCCTTCCTTCACATGTCCATTTCCCTTCCTGATTCTCTCCCATGTCTGAAGAGCCAAGGGGCTGTTCACCCGAGGCCGAACCAGTGAATTCAACTGTTCCCGGACTCTCAATTCTCAAAACTGTGATAGACTCCTTATTAGGAAGCCAATGTGCCCAGAGGGTGTCAGGCGACCTACCTGCTCAAGGTCAAGTGAGTTAAGAATGAGGACTTTTGACTCAATATCGTGTGTCTTTTCTTTCTATAATTTGTACTGTATCTCATTTTCTGATACCACATGTAACATGTATTCAGCACTTAAAATTCTAAGACATTCTATGAAAATAATAATAGTAGTGATGATGATGATGGTGATGATGATGATACTTTCCTATCCAGATACAGAGGTGCATGCTTATAATCCTACCATTCTCCTCAGAAGCAGAGGCAGGAGAATCACAAGACTGGGGCTAATCTGGGCTAGATAGTGAAACTCTGTTTGAGAAAACCAAAGGCTGGGGATATAGATATTTAAAATACACACAGGCCTGGATTCAGCTCCAAGAACCACTGAAAACATCTAAAAATATGTATTTATCTTTTAAACATTCTACCATTGTGTGACCTTTGTTTGGAGATTAGTAATGTTTTCATTTCATTATGTGTGCTATATGCTGGTCGCATTGAGTTTTAATCATGAAATGAATGGTTAGGAACACCTCCCTGTAAGATTACCTGTCCTCACCCTATGCAGATCATGCATATACAGTATATATTGCAGCGTATACCTTGTATACTGTATGTTACAGCTTATACATTGTATATTGCACACTGAATGAACATCCCAGCTTGCAGAAAGCATCAAAACAGTTACCTGTGTAGAGGAAGGTGTTGGAGTGCCCTCCCACTACGACGTCCACGCCTCGCACCTTCTGAGCAATGAGTTTGTCCATCTCAAAACCAGAGTGCCCCAGGGCAATGATCTTGTTCACATTGAGAGTTTTTAGTTTATCTACTTCAGGCTGCAATGCAGTGATTTCATCTTCAAAGACTAAATTTGTCCCTAAGGAAGAAAATTAATGAAATGGATATTAAAAGAACTTCATTGCACTACGTATATACCAACACACTCAGTATGATTTCTTGTTAAAGCTCTTCACTTACTGAGAGCAAAATGTATGAATACCTCTGATACAAAAGCCTGAGCAATCAAGAAGAATGTAAATCAATGTTCTTGGCTGCATTTACCTAATATTGCATTGGGTTAAGGTTGTAGATGATACATAAAATTATACATATATACATATATATTAACATATATAAAACATATATATATGTGTGTGTGTGTGTGTGTGTGTGTGTAACATTTATTTTTCTGTGTGCACACATACTACAATACATGCATGCAGGTCAGAGGACAGTTTTGTTTCTCTTTGTCCACCACGTGGGTTCTGGGGATCGAATTCAGGACATCAGGCTATGTGGCAAGTATCGTTATCTGTTGAACCATCTCATTGGGCCATGGATGATATATTTGCCTAAACTGAATCTCATACTAAGAAGAGACTTCAGGTACAGTTTGTTTCCATCTCCTTTTACACTTAGGCCTTCACACTAACCATGAAAACCATGTCTGAGCACAAAAGCAAGCATGGGCTCTACAACTGCGGCCAGCTCCATTGCCTTGCCTGGAAACTTAGGGTATTCTGTCTTCAGAACTAAAATGTCAACAAGTAGGCTTTGAAAGCCAATTTCAAATAGTGGTTTTTACATTTCTTTTTTTTTTTTATTTTAGTTTGTGTGTGTTATGGCATACTTATGGTTAGATCTCTCCTTCTACCACGTGGGTTCCAGGGATTGAAGTCTGGGCATCAGGTGAGGTGGCAAAGTCCCCTTCCTTACCCTTGCTGGCCCTTGGAAACTTATTTTGGCATGGTAGATGATAACTGCTCACTTGCAGGTAGGGAGTGGCAGCATTAGAGTAGAACTGGGAGCTGCATGGCCTAGAGACCTCATGTATCCTAGGAAGGCGAGCCAAGCTCACGGAGCTCACTCTACCACCCACTGCTAATAATGAGGGCCTCGGGCTCTGGCTGGCATAGCTCCTGGGAATCCTATGCTGACACATGAACCAGGCCTCCCAGCCTTTAGCCCAAACCTAGCAAGTCATTAGGTCTTCAGTGGTCAAGAGGGGACCACAGACATGCCATCCTGAAGTCTCACCCAGCACTATGTTGCCAGGCAGTCCTCCAGTTGGCCTAGATGCTCTCAGGCTAGTTTCTAAGAACTGATGCTAAAACAAAGGTGCCCCAAATGCACCAAATGTCTCATAAAGAGGTTTCAAAAGGGAAGTCTGCAAAGCCCAGTGTAAAAATCGAGAGTTTCTCCAAACATCAGCCGACTAGTGGAGAGGCAGCCACTGCCCACTGCCTTCTTCTCAGGACTCTACTTCCCTGATGCAACTATTGAGTTCCTACATGCCAACTCCACAGATGCAAAGTATGGAAGACAAATCCCAGCATGAAAGCACCATGGTGGTGAAGGCTCCAGAAAAGCAGCTGGGAAGCTAGCAGCTGGCTCAGCAGTGCTGAAGTAGCCTAAGTCAGCACTGAAAACTTCAAGAGTGCTAATGTTCTGCTACCATTGCCCGTCACAGGAATGCCAGGGATCATATGATTCTTGTCTGTAACCCCGATAAGCTTGGGGCTCCCTGGACAGTCCTCGACATGGAGTCCTTGTCTTGGTTTCTTTTCCTATTACTGTGATAAAATACCACAAACAACTTACAGGACAAAGGGCTTAGGTTGGCTCACAGTTTGAGGTACAGTCTATCATTTGGGGGATGGGGGGACGTCCTGGTGGCAGGAACTTGAGGCAGCTGGTCACACAGCATCCACAGTTAGAAAGCAGAGAGTGATAAGAGCATGTCCTTTTCGGTCATGCAACCCAGGACTCAACCCTAGGGAATGGTGCCATCTTCCTTCATGGTGGATTGTCCCACCTTAATTAAGACAATACCTCACAAGCATTCCTGGGGACTTGTCTCCTAGGTGACTCTTGCGATGTTGGCCATTAATTCTAAGCATCGCAGTCCTCTTTTCTGTCAGCCTTCCTTAGGTATTCCTCTGAAAGAACAAGGTGCACCCCTCCTTCTGCTATGCTGCCCCTTCCTCTCCTGTCTCGTTTCTCTTCACTCTATTCAGTATCTTCTGACACAGACTTATTTATCCTCTCACTGAATATGTGAGCACAGGGAGAAACAGACTTCTTGACTGGCGTTTCTAGTGCCAAGAACAGTGTGAGGCACAGAGCTCCCAGGGGAGGGGTGGGGAGGAAGGGTGTGGACAGAATGTTGCTATCCAATTCTTTGGTTAGTCCAGCAACAAAATAGTTCTGAGAAATGCCTCAAGTCACCACATGTGTAGATTTCATGGGATGTATTTTAGGATGCATACACGCATGCATGCAGGCACGGGGCAGGGGGTGGATTTCAAATTAAATGTGCTAGGAGTTGATGTTATACGTGTGTGCACGCTCTGAGTACTAGAAGTGGGAAAACTGTTTTACTGAGGACCAGAGATCTATGGGAGCTGCTTGTGCCAGGCTTCACTTTCAGTTTTGAACACACAGAATTAAACAGAGACGCTGTTTAGTCAACAAAGAAGTTCACCGAGCAGAAACAGTGATGCCCTTCAGGGGATAACGGAGAATGACACAGAATCTGCCACCTTGGCTTGCTAATCACCATCCTTCATCTGCTATAAACTATAAAAACATGGCCGGCCAAGCGATGCTTTACCACATCTATTCCCAAGTTACAAGTACCGTGAAAGTAGAAGATACCTGGGTTTGAGAGGAAGGGGGTTTCCTTGGAAGTGTATCCAACAATCCCCACAACCTCATTACCGACAGAGAGAACTTTAGATGGCAAATAAAGTCCGGATATCTGAGAAGCTAGTGGTCCCCGTGCCTTAATGTTTGCACTCAGAATCGGAAATTTGACATTTTTGAGGAGGGGATCAATCAGTCCTTCCACACCGTTATCAAATTCATGATTTCCCAGTGCCTAAGTAAAATGGAAAAGAAAAAAAATAAGTATCCTGAATTTTCCAATAAAAGCATATTTTTAAGTATCATGTTAGCCCAGTGGTCCCCCAAATGGGCTGGGGTCTATGAGACTTGACCACATACATGTTCTGGTGTTCTCCTTACCTCCAAAGGTGATCCTTGGGCTGAGCCCAGAGACATGTAGATCACAGGTAAGTACAGCATTGCTGCCCTGGGCTCCTCATCCAGTGAAACTGCTGTGAATGTGTGCATTTGCAACACCCCAAGCACACACTGTGGGTGGGAATTCCTGTCCCAACCTCCTCCAGTCAGAGAGCTCCACAGACCACCTTTACTAGGCCCTCCTACCCAGCTCATTCCCATGGTTTTCTAGAGTTAGCCCACAGGTAAGACCCAATCATCCAACCCACCAGCACCTTAGTAGAATGCAGACACCCCAGAACCCCCTTTTCATTTGCTTCCCTTGGGCCATGTCTCAAGTCCTCGTAACTCAAGGACTTCTCCACCTCATCAGGCAATCAGAACTGACAGAAGTCTCTGTGACAGTGGGTGTTGGCTTCCTGCTCTATTCAGCCCCAGGCCACCCTGCCCCTTGAGCAGGATAGAAATCATGGAAACAGTACGGGTAAGTGGAAAGAGAAAGCAGTCCCTTGCTTTGGAGCCTGGTGGAAGATTTCTGTCAAGAATTTCAGCACAGTGAACACCATTGGCTGTGAAGGTTGCTGACAGACAGACAATATTCCTTCTATATCGAAAATTCTTTTGTTATCAAATGGGAATGTTAAAACAGCAATGAACTGTGCTCAAGGCTTGCTTTTATCCTTTCGTAGGTATTTTCTGGAAGTCTCCCAAATAGAACTAAAACTTTGTTTACAGTAAAGATAGCTTAATGTTCCCTATAGCCCTCGTGATCTCCAGTTTTACCATGTCAGCTGTAATCCTAGCCAGTACACATAAGAACCACCCTATGATCTCACTTACCGAAAAAAGGAAAGTTTCCTTAGCTACCTTCGGAGCTGCAGCTTCTTCAGAAGCCACCAAAACCAGTATGTGTGGCTGTTGCAATGACAGGACATCTCTATCTTGGGCAGCCCACACCCAAGGGTGCATACCCTCCTCCTAAGCATCTGCTCTCTCCCATGCTTACATTTATACAGAACTTTCTTCCACATATACTAATCTACCACAGCCCTGCTTTACACTTGTAAAGTGTACACTTTACACTTGCCTTGTCCTAGAATTCTTTTCTGTCTTTCTCTGAGTAGAAGTCTCTAAAAGGAAGCTCTCTGACTGCCCCATCCCCAGCAGCTTATGCTAAGGAAAGACTTTCTGGTGAGGTGACCATGAGACCTCAGCAGGTTCTGGATTCACTCTGTGCACAGGGCTTCGAGTGGAGCAGGGATGTTGTCATCCATATGATGTTCTCTCCCTCAGAGTCACAGCAGCTTTCTTCAGAAAGTCCTGTCTACCCCTTCCTCAAGTGGCCTCCTGGATAACCTGAGCTCTGGGCAGTTGCCCACTTGGTTTGGCTGTACAGGCCATTTTACTTCCTTGGTACCTAAATTCACTAAGATTGTTAGCACAACCTCAGTCTGCTTCACTTTCTTCATCTGAGAAGAGACCTGGAAGCATTGGCTCCTGGTCATTGAAGCTTACAAGGGCCATGGGACATTCTCTCCAGCCTCAACCCCTCTTCCCAGTGAGACAGGTAAGTAAGCACAACAAATAGTTTAGCAATGAACCTGGCTTGTGCAATGCACACACTCCTCTAAACACTGCACTTGGTAGCCTGCTACTGCACATACTATGTGCACACACCACCCTCCAAACAATGCACTTGACAACCTATGGCCCTGCCTTCCCTGAGCTGCACATACCGCTCTCTCCAGACAATAGAGTTAAGTTCCTTTTCCCCAAACAACCATCAAACAATTTCTATTCAGTCATATTCCAGTTATATCTAGGTATGAAGATAGGGAGGCAATTTGGCCTGAGCTACTTTGGGATACATGTTGAGTAGGGAAAACTATTCTGTAAGTGAACTTTTAGGGAGAAATTTGAATGTTATTTTCTTGCTATTTTGTAATCCCTGAGTACCTTTATTACAATGTTTTACAAGAAAAACCTAGAAAACCTTGGCTGGATATGACCACCAGTCATGTGACATCAGTATATTCCAGGGCTATATTGTGGGGTCATTTGTTGTCTGTTCCCTGGCTAAACTGAGTGCTCCCAAACTGCATTGGTCTTGACAAACCTGCTGCTGATTGCCTCTGGCAGGCTGAGGCCAATAAAAACTATGCCACAGTTATGTAGAAGGACCCTCTTAGCTTTAAATGGAATAGCCCAGACCCAGTTTTCATATGAGGCCAAGGATTGATATGCCTGTTTGATACCAAAGAAGGCACAGCTAAATGGCTGCCGGAAAGATTAATGAAATAAATAGGTACCCCCATAAAGCCAGGCCCAATTATAAATAAGATTAATAACAATTGATATCCAGGGAAGAGAAATCTCCCTGAGAATTCCCTTCTTTTTCCTTTCTAGGTAAAAATGAATCACCCGTGATGTTTGTTATTGGCGGTTCTAATCCTGATGCTGGCCTCCGGACTTATACTACTCAGACCTTCGATGGACCATTGACAAGGACATCAAACAGCTAAAGACTGACATCATTAATCTGGAGAAATCCCTCGTTTCTCTGTCTGAAGTGGTCCTCCAAAAACGCAGAGGACTTGATTAGACTTGATTTACTCTTTCATAACAAAAAAGACTGGGTGCAGCTCTTAAAGAAAATGTTGCTTTTACATAGACAAGACAGATGGTTAAAGAAGAGAATAAGGGAGAAAGATGAGAGTTGGTACAAGAATTGGTTTTCAACCTCTCCATGATTCTCAACCCTACTTCCTTTCATTTTGGGACCATTAGTTGGGTTATTTTTGCTTATTTCTTTTGGTTTCTGGGCATTAAATAGGCTCACCATTTTGTGAAACAACAGATAGATAATTCGGCAGCAAAACATATTTAGGTACATTATTATAGGTAAGCTATAGAGGACCATGAGACTCAAGATGAGGTTGTGACTCCGTCCAGGGTGTTCCCAAAACCCATCTCCACCCAACCTAAAAGAAGGGACTTCTTTCCCTAGACCAAGCAGAGAGAGACCTCCCAGAACCCCTTTAGACTATCGATCTAAATTCTTGCTTAGGCTGTGAGGCAAAGCACTGCAAAGGAATATAAATAAGAATTAAAAATATCTTTCTGGGTTCCCTGAGGGACAAGCCTGACTGCATAGGGGTTGATGTCAAAAGTATCCTTCTCCAGGAAAAAGACATCAGGATGGGTATGGTACCCATGCCTCACTGGACAATGACAGGAGGACCGGAGCCATTGCAAGGTCCCTTTTAATTACTGGAGGTCAGGCCTCTATCCCCACCTTGGCAAGATTAGAATTGCCATGGTCCCTCTTTACTGAGAGAAAGGGGAAAGTCTCAGGCATTTTTTTTTCTTTGAGTCTTAAAACATCAAGTTTTCTTCTTATGGTGAAGTAAATACTCTGTTATATAATAATCTTAAGGATAGAGTTTTGGTTTTGGTCAATGTTTCTACATTCATTAAATTTAAAAAAAATGTGGTTGGTTGTTTTGGGGTCTTTTGAGACAGAGTCTCACTGTGTAGCTCAGGATGGCCTCAAATTGAGTCTTGCATTAGCTTCCAGAATGCTGGGAACAGACATGCTCAACAACATCACATGGCTCCACAGTTTTCCATGGAAGACTGACCAATTCATCACTGCTGTTCTATCCTTAGCGTGTGACGAATGTTCAAGTTTTCGTTTGTTGCTTCTTTAATAACTTGTTTTCCCCCCGACCCTGACTTGAGTAGTGACTGTGACTGTCTGTCTTGATTTTGTATCCTTTGGGGAGAGCAGCCCTATTCATGGACACCAATGCTCTCAACAGAGGACCAAAAAGCTTTAGTCACCTTCACCTTCAGCTCCAAACTTCAAACTTCTGTTGGTTCTCTTGGTCTGTGTGTCAGTTGTCATATGTCCATTTTCCCTTGGTGTTTCAACAGAACACCAGCTTTCCATGCCCCAAGAAACTATCTCTGAGGCTAGTCATCTGGGCCTGTGGCCTCAAGTGTCAGATCCAAAGCTCCCTTTCCCCACATGGCAGTTCTGGGGACATTGTTCTACCGAGAAGGACAATCTCAGTCAATCGAGCCAGAAGCACAGGCGTAAAGCCTTCCCTGCTCCTGTGGCCTTTTCCCCTCATAGGGCAGCTAATCAGAGGACTCTACCATGTGTGTGCCTGGTAACACTAACTTTGAGGAAGGGATATTGTGACAAATTATCCCCTCCCCTTAGAATCTGAAATACCACATGAAAGGAAGGAGAAATTGTCACAATTACCACATGGAAGGGAGACAGAAGTATTTGGGTGAAGCTCATTCTGGGAAGGCTGCTTTCTTGGTAAAAGCATGACTGTTGTTCTGCTTTGTTTTGTTCTCTCTCTCTCTCTCTCTCTCTCTCTCTCTCTTTATTGTAATAAACACAATGACCACAGCACAACATGGAGAGGAAAGGATTTATTTCTTCTTCCAGTTGACAGTGTATCATTGAACAAAGTCAGGCCAGAAACTCACAACAGAAATCTGATGCAGAGGCCACGGGGGAGTGCTGCTTACTGCCTTGCTTGTCTCATGTCACCCAGGCCCACCTGCCCATGGGTGACACCACCTACAGTGGACTGGGCTTTCTCACATCAATCACCAGTCAAGAATATGCCCCACGTATGTGTGCACAGCCTGGCCTGCTGGGTAATTCTTCAGCTGAGGAGCCTCTTCCCAGGTGACTCTAGTTTGTGTCAAACTGGCATATACTAACCAGTGCAACTATTGCAGTAGTTTAGTTTTATTTATTTATTCTTTGTTGTTGTTGTTGTTTCTCTGTGTAGCCCTGGCTGTCCTAGAACTCACTCTGTAGACCAGGCTGGCCTCGAACTCAGAAATCCGCCTGCCTCTGCCTCCCAAGTGCTGGAATTAAAGGCATGCACCACCACTGCCCAGCTGTTCATTTATTTTTATAATAGAGTCTTACTATGCACCTCTAGCTGGCCTGGAAGTCTCCATGCAGACTAGGCTAGCCTTGAACACAGAGATCCAACTGTTTTTGCTCCTCATTATTAGGACTAAAAGTGGACATCACCAAACCAGGTCTAGGTTTTTGATTTTCTTTTCTTTTTATCTGCTTTGAATCTATACTATTCATGATGTTTAGTCAGAAGAATGGAATTTGAGTTGTACCTTTGACCCTGGCTAGAAGCATGACATCCCAAACTACCCAAAAGGCTCTAAGATCATAGAGATTTTCTATTGTCTCTTCTCTTAAATCAATCAAAATGGTCCTGCCAATCACCTGGACAGAAAAAAAAAAGCCCCTCAAAAGTCCTCACTTCTAGAATCATGGTAACACCTGGAAACATGTCTAAATATATGAACAGGAGAGTTGCCTCTTAATGAGGAATAAAATTAGACACCCCAGAAGCCACTCTCTCCACACAGTTGCCTACAGACCATCATTGCTAAGTCTGCTGGCTTTCTGACTTCTAACTCAGAAAGTGTAACTTCTGCCCACCCACCTCCCCAACTCCATCCCTCCCTCCTTCTCTTCTTTCTCTCCTTCTCCCCTCCTCCCACTCTGCTGTGTTGATGAGGATGTGTGTGGGTGTGGTATGGGGATGTGGTGTATGCATGTGACTGTGGAATGTGTGTCTGTGCACATGCATGGGGAGGCCGGAGCAGGACAAGGCCAGGCACCTTCCTCTGTGCTTCTCCAGCTTATTAGCAGAAGAGATGGTCTCTGTTTTTGGATAGGCTAGTTGGTCACCGAGTTTCCAGTATCTGTCTATCTCTAGCCCCAGTGGAGAGGAAACATGCACATGCAACCATGCCTGGCTGGTCCTCATACTTGCAGAGCAAGGGTTTGTGTCAAGGCCATCGACCCAGGTCCCTTTCCTCCTCTTTGCATCTCCAGTTTTTAGACATCAGTCAAAATCCTAAATCCAGTTGACATGACATCAGACATTTTATCCTGGAAGACAATGCCCACCTACCTGCTCCCTTCACTGCCTCACTCCTCACTGGCAGCTACAGCTGAGCACATCTTTTTTTTTTTACATTTAACTCAGAAGTGTGATTCTTTTCCTCTTATCTGGCTCCCACCTGCCAGCAGCCATTAAGATCTCTATCTTACCTGCTATGATGTTTTATTTTTCCTCTCAAATATTTCCTTCTGAGTCTGTTTTAAAATTCATTTATCACTAGAAGGTGTTAATGCATGCCTTTAATCCTAGCACACGGAAGCAGAGGCAAGCAGATCTCTATGAGCTCGAGACCAGCCTTGTCTAGAGAGCTACTTCTAGGAGAGCCAAGGCTACACAAAAACCCTGTCTCGAAAACAAAAGCAAACCAAGAAATTCATTCTAAGATCCTACAAAAGGGACCCCAATTTCTCTCTCTCCCATTGCTATGATCTCATTGCAGTCTTGGCCTCTCTGGACTAGATAGTGGCTTTCTAATTAGGCTTTTGGCCATCGTCATTCTCTTCCCTAAACCATCCTCGGTATTGCTGCCAGAGCAAACTTTCTGAACTGCAGGTTAGATGGCTCCACTCACCACTTGAAGGCCCTAAAGAGACGCGAACCATTTAGGATTCCACCCATAGCCTTGGCAGGCCCCACAAAGCTCTTCTTTGTGCATTGGTCTCCTCTCTCTCAGCCTCACTTCTGGTACTGTCTCCCCACCCCCCTCCACTCATTGCCCTGTACTCTGTGAAAGGAAGCATGTGAGGAAATCATAGCATCCTCTGAATGAATCAAATGAAAGTGGTAACTAAAACATGCCAGCGTTTGTTATGCACTTCCTGCATACCATAAAGAGGAAATGAGGAAAATGGGAACTTAAAAACAAACAACAAAAATGAGGTGTTTGCTATGATACCATCACTTCGCTAACTTTACAGATGAACAAAAGGTGAGATGTTGTCAAGTGAAAGGACCTGTAGGCCACACAATCTGTTGCTTTGTGTCTGGTGACAGATGAATGACAACAGTCATACACACAGATTCAGCAGAAGAACCTGGCTGCTCCCTGTTGTCCTTTACTGCTTTATATACCTAATGCTCTCCCAGGAGGGATGCTCTGATGGAGCCTGTCAACTCAGTGAGCCCCAACAAGTCTCTCCCCTGCCCTCTGGGCAGTCAGTTTCTTTGATGACAGATCCTTGGATCACAGCAGGATGTCCTGCTGGGGGTTTGGGGGAAGGAGGGTAGATGAACAGAGAACCACTCACAAAGTGCCTGCTTTTCCTCCTCTGACAGTTCACTTTTCCTACAAATGTACATGTAGAAAATTCCCTTTGTAAATATTTTGTATTTCCTTTCCCTCACTTGAGATTTGTCCTGCTGCCTTATTTCTTTTGCAGTTAGGAGGAGTTCATAATGTATCAACTCTTCAGTAGTAACCTGCTTCTCATCACATTCCCCACACTGCTAGCTTGCAGTGGCAGGCACTATAGGAGTGGAAGTGGATGGATCTTATTATTTACCCCTTGTTATCATGTGTATTACCAACAGGTCTTGGGAAAGAGCTGCCCAAAGGAAGAACATGAAGCAATATATGATGGAGTGACATACAGGAGGAGACAGCCACCCCTCAGTGCATGGGGAAATGGCATGGGATTTGCCTCTGCTTATACACATGTTTCCGTGAGTTCTGGATCATCGTTAGGCTGTTTAAATCACCTCGCACAATACACCTGCTATATTATAGTTGTTGGACTCTAGTTTTTGGAAATACTGATAAGATTATCTGTGTATATTCAATATGGATACATTTTTTTTTCTCCAAATACCTTGGATCTGCCGTTGATGGAATTCATGACTTTTACACTCCCCCGTGATGGTCCTTTGCCTTTTTTGGTCTTTTCTGGAAGTTCTCATTTACAAACCAAAGCTCTCTGAAGCCCCATCTACACTGAAGGACCCATGGACTGTTTGACCTTGGCTGGGTAGAAGATTGTGATTATGGGGTGATGGAATGTTGTGGCTCAAGAGCCAAGGTCATCTTGGGCTATCTTTAGTCTTTTAATAGTTCCTGACTACGAACCTCTATATCTGACCTCATATCCTCTTGATAAAAACCCCTGGAATTTATCATCTTGCTAAATTTGACATTTCTAATCCTAATAATATGATTTCTTTTCCTTTGAGACAGGATCTCTTGTACCACCTGCTGACCTTGAAGTTGCTTCATAGCCAAGAATGTCTTTGAACTTCTGATTCTTTCTGCCTCTACCTCTAAAGTAGTAGGATTACAGGTCATGGCCAGTTTATGTGGGCCTGGGGATGCAACTAAGGGCTTCCTTAGTTAGAGACACACTCTACTAACTGAGCTACATCTCCAGCTCCAATATTAATTCTTAATCCTGCGGAAGAGACGTTTCCCAATCCACTGAGGCCAACTTCCTGAGGACCACGTTCCATACACTTCGCAAGCACACTGACTTATGACTTTAATTTGTTCCATGACTATAAAATGTCACAAATCCTCTTCCATGTGGGACATGCCAGTCAGGGTAATCTGAATATGTGTTCCTGAGGCCTTGATCACACATATTATTTGCTCAAAATAAACTATTTTCTCATTTTTCTTTAAACCAGAGTTGTAACTTCAGATTGACACAGTGAGACTTCACATTGACATTGTGACATTGCTGCTAACTGTTTAACCATTATCTTAGGCAAACACCTGCCGTGATTGGAACCACATTCCCCTTTTGTTTTGTAAGACAGTGAACAGACTTGTAGATAAATAACATCCAGGACTTATATCTAGTAGTCAAAAGGATGTGAGGTCAAATATAGAGGTTGATAGTAAGTTGCTATTAAGAGAGACTAAAGATAGTCCAAGATGACCATGGCTCTTTTAGTTCCACAGCATTCCAACACCTCTTAATTACAATGCTCTGGTCAGCCATGGTCAAACAGTCTACAGGCTTCTGTACAGATTGAACTTTCCTTATTTGCTCATCCTATTAATTAATTAATTAACCTTATGACAACCTTGTACATTCACCAAATAAGAGAGATGAGTTTAGCAAATTAACCTTCTGTACTTTCAATATTAAAATCATAGGTTTGTGATGTCAACAACTAACTGGTTCAGTCCTGGTTTCTCCCCTCCCTCACTGTCTTTTGAAGAAAACACCTAAAAAGAAAAGAAAGTTCTCTATCTAACCTGGTGTGGTGGTTTGAGTAGGAATAGACTCATGGGCTGATATACTTGAATGCTTGATCATTCGCAAGTGGCACTGCTTAAGAGGGATTAGGAGGTGTGGCCTTGTTGGAGGGTATGGCCTTGTTGGAGGAAGTATGTCACTAGGAAAGGGTGGGTTTTGAGGTTTCAAGAACCAAGCCAAGACCAGTGGCTCTCCCTTCTTCCTGCTACCTATGGATCTGGGTACAGAACTCTTAGTAACTTCTCCAACACCATGTCAGCCTACATGCCACTATGCTCCCTTCATGATAACCGGACTAACCTCTGAAACTGTAAAGTAAATGTGTTTCTTTATAAGATTTGCCACCATTGTGGTGTCTCTTCTCAGCAATAGAACACTGACTAGGATACCTGGGATGTGTGACATTTCAACACCTCAAACTGCTTGCTACTTAAAATAAAAAACAAATGAAAATATTGGAAACAGAGAGGGACTCAGGTCCTCTGTGACTCAGGCTTCCATGGCCACTAAATGGACTCTGAGGAATACTGTCATATTTCTCCTGCCTTCTGCAGGTAGGTAGTATTTACATAGGCTGTGGGTGGCTTACCAAAACTCTTTGGCCTTTGAGAAAGTTTCTGTTGACTGTAGGTAAGGCTTGGAATGTTGTGTGAGTTACCAGCAGAGGAATGAAGCTATTTTAAGGCTTCTGATGCCAACTTTCTTGCTTGAGCTATTAAGAATACCCTGTAATTAGGGGAGATGAAAAACTTATGCTTAAAGTTTGGCTTGGAATTCACATGTATTCTGTTGCAGGCCATGCCTACTTTCCCTCTGAGGAAAAGCTGAAAAACCTATAGATTAATTATGAAGTTACCACATCCGAATTCACTTATTTATTTCTAATACACTATATGTTGAAAGAACCCCAAACAGTAAATTATTAACTTTTGAATACTGATGAAACAGAAGGAAAGTAGCTCAAACCCACATAAGTTGACAGATAAACAAATACCAGGTAATATAATATGCCACACCCCTTTCTTTGTCTGTGGCAGATGCCAATTAACTGACTGGGTCAATCTTTTCTGATGAATTTAGAACAAGCCTCGAAATATTCTTAACCCAGCAGTAAAGAGAACAGCTGTCAACCAACCAGATATGTCATTTTTCATTGCTTCACGAAGATAGTAATTATGAGCGTAGAATCTATTTATGAGTAACAGAATGTACTTTTAAGCAGCAACGAATGCTAGAGGCATAATTTTAAATAAGGGCAGAGTCCTTGTGACTTTTCTTTCTGAACCACATTTGGTAGCAACACTCAGATGCAGATGCTGCCCACACTGGCTCTGAGGCAATGTTCCAGTGGCTCATATACAAACATCACTGATATACAAGCCCTCTAGTTTGTGCTGAATAAATGGATGGGTGGAGAGGATACAGAGAATGCTTCTCAGAGAACATGACCTGAGCCTCATGTTGTCTGCAGTCCGAGGAAGGAGGCACAGAGGTCAGTGCTCCCTGACTGTCCACTAAAAGATCCTCCATACTCTGAAATAAGTTAGCAAAAACACCTATTTTCTGATTCCTCCAGTTGCAGCTGATGGATGAAAACAATCTTTCTCCTTGTTAGTCAATAACCATGTGCACTGATTTGTCCCTACAGCCTATGAAATGTGCGTAACATTGAGGAAGCAATCACTGGGCATCTACTAGTAAGTGAGGAATTAAACAGCTGGTGGGGAAAAGGGGAAAGAAAGAGAATAAATACATTAACTCCAAGGCTGGGCATGGTGGTGCATTCCTTTCTTCCCAGCAATTGGGAGGCAGAAACAAGTAGGTCTGTACGAGTTTGAGGCTAGTCTGGTCTACATAGCAAGTTCAAGGTCAGCCAGGGCTACATAGGAAAGCTATGTCTTAAACAAGCAAACTCTAAGACTGCAGTTATTGGTTCAGTTGTCCAGGGTGGGGGTCTCATTTGGGAGACACAGTCCCAGGCCCCAGCTACCAAGCAGAGTTCTGCTTTGAAAGATTTTGGGGAGTGAGCCTCACAGCCACAAAATGGAAACAGAGCAGCACAAGCGAGGAAAAGCCACAGAGCCCCCAAAGGTAAAAAACAAACAAAACAAACAAACAAACAAACAAACGCCAT
The DNA here is from genome assembly GCA_021653895.1 of Mastomys natalensis. Lineage (NCBI taxonomy): Eukaryota > Metazoa > Chordata > Mammalia > Rodentia > Muridae > Mastomys > Mastomys natalensis. The sequence continues at coordinate 299,260 of JAJTUV010000619.1, forward strand.
AGCTAAAAACCCTGAGGTGGTTTGATCACAGTGGTCAGTTCCTAGGAGCTCTTGGGACAGCTTTATTGCATGGTGGTCATTTTGCCTTGACTGCTGGATGGAGATCTTGTTTTGGTTTTCCTTATTTTTTTTTTTTTTTTTGACAGTCTGGCCTCCCACATGCTAAGTAGCCAAGGATGACGCTGACCTTCTGATCCTCCTGCCCCTATCTCCCAAGTGCTGGATTGCATGTGTGACCATGCTTGCTTTTTGCAGTGCTGGGGATGATCCCCAGGGCTTCCTGGGTGCTAGGTAAGTACTCTGTTGATTGAGCTACATCCTTAGCCCCGCTGGTAGAATTTTTCTTCCAACTGTACCAGAAAATGTGGCCTTTTACCAGCCATTCAAATGGCTGCTTCTCGCTTTTACCCTGCTCAGCAAAGTAGGTTACAGGCAGGAGATGAAGAAGTGAAGAGGTGATCTGTCTCCCATGGAATCAGCTGGAGTACTTTAGCAGCCATTCTTCCATCCCTTCCACTCTTCCTCTGCTCCCAAATATCCACTTGACCAAGGATGCGCCAGCTAGGTTACCCTCCAACAGAACATGGAACCTGTGAAAGAACCACTCCGGAGTACACGTGGCCCCAGGTATGGGAATGAATGACACTAGACAGCTCCATCACATCCATGTTCGACCCCAGTGACCGAAAGCAATGCTGCTTCCACAGATGCCCTGCTTCTCTGAGGTCTCTACTTCTACCATGCCCACCGTCTGCGGTGCCAAGTTGCCCCACATATAGTCCAGTTCGAAGTCTTCTAGCTAGCCCATCTGCAGGCCTGTGGCTTCATCCACGCGCTAGCTGCAGGCCACCAGAGTGAGCTGTGCCCCAAATAGCCCACCTACCTCTTGCCTCTGAGTTGAATCCACCAGACTTCCTGAAAGAAGCATTCCCATTTCCTTGGATAGCATACAGACTCTTCCTGCCTCCTGTTGATGTCCTTAGCTGCATATTCATTCTTTTAAACTTTCAGGTGCCCTAAGCTCTAGGGACACTAAATCCCCCAGATGCTCTGAGATGCTCTTGAATTGTGTTCATCAGACCTCATGCACATCTCTTATGGCACTTGTCCTCGTTGTGGCAATGTGTTCACACATCAGCTGTCTTTATACCCTCTGGGATACCGGGTGAGTCATACCAATGTCTATTGAATGAGGAATAAAACCATTAGCTCTATCTTCTCCTTTTAAATGAATTCTATTTTACTTTGCCGTGGTGTGTGAGTCATTAAAACTTTCCAGAAGGCAGGATATGAAACAACAACAACAACAACAAACAACAACAACAACAACAAAAACCCAGCCAGGCAGTGGTGGCGCACGCCTTTAATCCCAGCACTTGGGAGGCAGAGGCAAGTGGATTTCTGAGTTCGAAGCCAGCCTGGTCTACAGAGTGAGTTCCAGGACAGTCAGGGCTACACAGAGAAACCCTGTCTCGAACCCCCCCCCCCCCCAAAAAAAAACAAACCGCAAAACCCTTTGTAAATAGTAGGCACACGATGCCTTAGTTTTATAGGGAAACCAGGTTGCTAGGCAACTGGTGAGAAATCTAGCCAACTGCTTTCCCACCTCCCAGCTCCTCACTAGACAATTGTCAGGTTCTTGTATTTTTGTTTCTTATGTTTTAATTTACAAGTTACCTCTGTGTGTTTGTTAATACCTTTTTGGCACTTGTCTATTAATGGAACACACACATGCACACACATACACACACACATGCCACACACACACACACACACACACACACGTACACGCACACACATACACACACACAGTACAGAAGAGCATGGAAGTACATACTTATCATAATTCCAACACCTAGAGTTTGAAGCCTTGCTGGGCTACATACCTCCGACTTATCTCAAAACAACAACAAAGTGTTCGTTGTTCTCTGTGCGTCTGGGGTGTGAGCATGTAAACACTATTTGGATTTCACAAAGGGAATTAGGAAGGAGATGGAACCTTGTAAAAACTCTATTTTTATTGGGAATTTAAGGTAACTGTTTGGTCTATCAAAGGCCACCTTTATGTGAATTGGATAATGGGTATCTCATAGCCTTGATTTTGTTCATAGAAGAATACAAAAGTATCAATAAATGTAAAATATGGGAATTTATGAAAGAAAGAAGGAAAACAAGACAGAGTATGATACAAGAAGGTTCATGTTTTTGTGTGGCACACTAGGCCTGTTCACACACTAGGTCATTTTATTTGATAGTGCTATGACAGAGGTGCTATTATTTCCCCTTTTCATAGATAAGGAAACTGAGGCTCTGATTCCTACAACTAGCAAGTGAAAGACCTGAAACCTGAGAATTGCTAGTGAGGCTTAGGCAGCAACAGAGCCTTTTGTATGCACAACTGTTGCCAATCTGCATGAATGGGAGAGGTAGGCATCTCTTAGCTTCTTGCTAGTATTTTACAAAGCTCTGGGATGCCAAGTAATGGCATCATCTTTTTCCTAAGAATACCTGAAGGACAGACTGAAAGCAAGCATAGATCATCATGTCTATGCATCCACTCACCTGAGCACCACCCACCTACACATCCATCTACCAATGCACCATCCACCTATCCATCTACCTGCCTGTCCATTCATTGCTACCATCTATCCATCCATACATCCATCCCTTCATCATCTATCCATTTATCTGCCTTTTTACCTAACAAAGTATCTTCCATCCATCTATCCACATACCATTCATCCATCTACACATTCACCCATGCATCAAACATGTGGGAAACACATGTGTTGGAGATTGGTTCTAATGTTTTGATTCACTGGAAATCTGTGTGTCCAACCACTAAAGGTCCTTGTTCCCAATTGGTTTTTGATCAATCATTAAAGATGCCAGTGGCCCATTGCTGGGCAAAGGGAGATGGGGTGGGACCCTTAGAGTTGCGAGGGCTGGGACACAGGGAGGAACAGAGGAGAATCACCATGACTTGAGGAAGAAGGATGGGATACAGGAGAGGCAGGAGATAAGGCAAACCAGCCATGTAGATTTCGGAGAAGTAGACACGAGCCACTGAGAGATCCAAAGATAGCTCCTGGGTGGGTTTACACAAGCAATCTGCTGAGAACACAAGTGATATAGCCAAAATTCCCACTAGATACATGTATGAAGATTCTGGTACATGATGCATCTTAGGAACTGCAGAATATCAGAGGGTGAGCTTTAGCTAAGGGAGTAAAGGCTCACAACAAATAGCCTTAATGGTATAAACGAATAGGGACTTGAAAACAAGAGGAAGAGAGGTGGTGAAAACGTTCCAAGTGAAGAAAAGAGGCTTAACCATGCCAGGCGAAAACAAGGCAAGAAAAGCTGATTTAAGAGCAGTAGAACATGCTTGCTACAGAAAAAGAAAAGAACCTCTTTTGGAATCTATCAGACAATTGTAATAACTTTAAAAGTATCTTTATCAGTCAGAGAGTGGAGGCATATTTATTTAGTGAGTGTGAGCCCTACAATGTAAGACTTAAGGAGACATATTTGTGTATTATACAGTGGGACACAGTTGCCAATCACTCAGGGACCCTCAACAACAGCCCTCTGAAGCATATTTTGTTTGACTGATCCATATCTTGTATCATGGACTATGTTTACCCTCCATTTCCACAGCCACAAGCAAGGGGTTGGCCCTTGTAGGTTAATGTAATATCGCTCTGGATGACAGAAAGGATCCTGGGATCTGGTGCTCTTACCTGCATTATCAACATCAGTAGAAAGGTTTAAAGAAAAAAAAATGTACAGAACACAGAAGGGCCAGAGGGATCAAGGACACCACAAGAACCAGGCCCACAGAGTCACCTGGGACTAGGACTCAAGTGGGCTCACAGAAATCAGGGAGCCACTGTATGTGTCTGACCTAGGTCCTCTGCATATATGTTATGGTTGTATAACTCGATGTTCCTGTGGGGTTCCTAACAGTGGGAGCAGGGGCTATCTCTGACTTTTTTGTCCATCTTTGGGACCCTTTTCCTTCTACTAGGTTGCCTTGTCCAGCCTCAATGTGAGAATATGCCAGGTTTTGTAGCTTGTTGTGCCTTTTTGGTTGATGTCCCTGGAAAACTTGTTCTCTTCTGAAGGGAAGGGTAAGGATCTGGGGTGGGGGGAGGCTGGGAGAGGAACAACTGCAGTTGGGTTGTAATAAATGAAAGAATTCATAAAAAGGAAAAAGAGAAAAAAGAATCAAGATTAACAACCCCCACCCCCCCAAATAGCACCTCATACTGTCTGTATCATTTGAAAATGTACAAACTCTTTACACAGGCAAAATATGCATGGCATAGTCACATTTAGAATTAATTGATCAATTCATCAGGTCCAGGCAGGCTTATCTCTCTGGAGACAGAGAACACCAGCTAATTATTGTGTACATTATATGTAGAAGCAATTATTTATATGAGGGAATAGAAGCATCTAGAGAAATTTTAATTAACTTTATTTTATGCATACGAGTGTTTTGATGTTCAGTATGAACATCCATCTCATGTGTGTCTGGAACCAGCGTCTGATTCCCTGGAACTGGACTTACAGGCAGCTGGGAGCCACCATGGGGGTTTACTAAGAATTGAACCAGGGTCCTCTGCAAGAGCACAAGTGCTCTTAACTGCTGAACCATTTCTGCAGCTCATCTAGAAAGCTTTAAAATCTACTTATGGGGCGAAAGCAAACAAGTGCTAAAGGAACATAAACAGCACTCAGCTGTCCTTATGGATGAAGTTCAGAAGGCTGCCGAAGTGATGTGTGAGGGATGGGCTCTTTCCCAAGTCTTAGTTGGTAAATCTAGAGGCCAAGACAGGGCAAGATGAAGTCAGAGGCTGCTTCTGCCTCCTCCTTCAGCTATCCAGAGTCAGTGTCACCCTGTCCCACTCTAGTCTGGGACTCAGATGACAAGGAAAAAGACAGAGACTGTGGCTACCGCTAAGGCTCCCTTAGGCCTGAGGCGTGAGAACCAAGTCTCTAACTCAAAATTCCCCTTACCACAACTCCTGTAGGCTGGGCTCTCAGCAATAATTAATCACAAATTTAGCTGGTCATACTGATGTAAAGCTTTAATCCCAGAACTCCAGAGGCAGAGGCAGGTAGATTTCTGTGAATTCAGGGCTAGCTTTGTATACAAAGGGAGGCCAGCCAGGGCCACAGAGAAACGCTGTTTCAATATATAGTAAAAATACATTTTTTAGTTCATTGCATTTGTAATTTACGTGTGGGCACATGTGTGAGGTCAGAGGATAACTTGTGGGAGTCAGTTCTCTCCTTCCACCATTTGAGTTCCAGGGAACAAACTTCAGGTCCTTAGACTTAGGAGCAAACACCTCTACCCACAGAGCCATCCCACAGGCCCACTTTTATTTCTTAAACAAAACAGTTATGTGGGTTTGGCTCTTAGCATGGGGAGGGAGTTGGGGGCAGGGATCAAGCTGTCATCTAGAACTAACTCTTTCAAGCTTCTTAAACTAACATTGTTAATTTACATTCCCTCCAAACATTCTGGGAGTGTCATTAATAAGAGAGGCCTAGGAAGCACTCAACTATAATTACTCTCTCTCTCTTCATGGTCTCTACCCCAAACACCCAGGAGAGTGAAAAGTAACCCACTTAGCAGGAATGACAAGTAGGGGCAAACACAGTGGCTACCCTCCCACCCACCCATGTCTCTCATGGGGACAGGCCACCATCCACTGACCCATGCGAAGTGCCAATGTCCTCCCCAACCAGAGACAATCCCTCACTTTTCCCAGGCCCACAAGTGAGATTGCACATTAACTACTGTACAGGGAGGAGCGGTGTTGGGAAATGTGAACCCTGAGAATCAGTGATACTGATAAGAATAAACAAGATGCGTTTGTAACAAAAAATCAATCAATCAATCAATCAATCAATCAATGTGCTCTCTCTCTCTCTCTCTCTCTCTCTCTCTCTCTCTCTCTCCCCCTTTATGTGTGTGTGATGTGTTGTGTATGTGGAGATATGTGTACAGGTCAGAACAGGTCAGAAGACTGCTGTGTAGAGTCAGTTCTCTTCATTTTCCTGGGGCTTGAACTTGGAATGTTAGGTTTTTTGTTTTTTGGATTTTTTTGTTTTGTTTTGTTTTTTGACAAGTGCTCTTACCAGCTGAGCCATCTTGCTGGCCCTTGACTCTCCATTTAATGCTTTAGTAATTCTAATCCTGTCCTGCTCTGTGGTTAAAAAGAGCCTGAACGGGCACTACCTACTGGAAACAAGCCCTAAGCACCAAGTTTCACCCCCTGTACATCACTCTCATCACTTGGCACCCAGAGGGCACTCAGTGACATCCCATGAAGATCTGTGGGGCAGAAGGACTAACTTCAAAGCACTAGTCTGGAAGTAGGCTGCTGCCTCCCTGTTCCTCTGTGCATCATTTCTGCAACCTGGAGAGCAGTTCTCTGGACACCTTCTTCACTTGAAGACAGTGGCCAAAAGGAGGCACCTGAGAGAGGAGGCTCAGGCCATCTCTCCACCAGGAAATGATTGCCTCATCCCCACGCATCTGTGAGATCTATGAGGCAGAAATAAGTCACCAGGGGTAAGTCTCAAACTTACCCTTAAGTGTAAAATTAAGTTCAAGGACACATTAGTTACATTGGTAGGTTAGAAACAGGCAGAGGGCTGGGCAGGAGCTAAGGTGCTGAGAACCCACATGCAGGAGACCACACTCTCTAAACCTAGTTTATAGATGGAAAAACCTACCTCCAAACTCACACAGCTGACAAGTGCAAGAGCTGAGACGGGAAAACCTGGCAGAGTGTTGAAGCTGGAGCTTAGTACCCGGATGCTTGCCTAGCCTGCTCACCACCTCAGGTTAGAACTTGAACCAGCAGGCTCCACTATCAAAAGCGTCTGTGGCCTGACTGTTCCCACCAAAACTCAAATTGAAATTTCATCTCCACTGTGTGGTATTAAGAAGTAGAATCTTTAGGAGATGTTGGGTCATAAGTCGATTATTCCTCATATAGCTTAACAGATTATCCCAAGAGAGGCTCTGTAATAAAAACCACTTTGGCTGTGTATCTTGCATGAGTCCCTCTCCTCATGTGAGGTCTAGCATTGTCTCAGGATCCTGTAAGTGAGTTCCTACCAGCAAGGAGGGTGGAACAGCCTGACCCTGAAATTCCCAGAGGTCAGAAATATGAGTTATAGTGCTTCCTCTTTTCCTTATAGAACATCCAATCTCAGATATTTTATAACAGTAACAGACAGCAGAAGAACACAGGGAGAAGCTTAAAAAGAAGAACCAATAGCCCTATATAGGAGTATCAAAGGCTACCTACCCAATACCCTGATGCCACAGGCCCAAGCCCTCTTAGGCATCTTTGCTTTACACCTGTCCTGCTGAGGTGGCTTTGGTTTTGTTTGTTTTGGCCAATTTGACAGAAGTTATCTGGGAAGAGGAACCTCAACTAAGAAAATGCCTCCATTCAGATAGCTTATAGTCAAGTCTGAGTAATCCAGGACTAGCAAGCCAGTAAGCATTGCTACTCCATGGTTCATGCTTCAGTTCTTGCCTCTAGGTTCCTGCCCTACTTGAGTTCCTGCCTTGACTCTCCCCAGGGATGGACTGTTACCTGGAAGTGTAAGATCAAATAAACTCTTCCTTCCCAAAGTTTCTTTTGTTTGTTCATGGTATTTTGTCACAGCAACAGAAGCCATAACTAAGACAAGACCCTCTTCTGAGCCACCCCCTACCACAGTATATGAGCAAAGACCCCTCTCCCTGGATGAGCACTGCCAAACGGGTCTCATCATGAGCTCTTCTGCACCTATGTACCTATGGAGAGAATCACATAGGGTATATATGTGGCTATGGATACAAATGTTTAATGGCATTAGCCAACCTGGTAAGGGGATGGAGAGATGGCTCAGCAGTTAAGTGCACTGGCTGCTCTTGTACAGACCCTTGCTTCCATTTTCATCACCCACAGGGTAGCTAATAGGCACCTGTGGCTCCTGGGGAATCTGATACTCTCTTGTGACTTCCACAGGGACCAGGCACGCACCTGGCGAACAGACATACATGCAAGGCAAAACATTCATACAGGAAAGGTAAATAAAGATAGAAAAACAAAGCAGCCTGATAACTGTCCTTAGATGCTAAATGGGAGGGAGAGAACTTAGGCTAGCCAGTGTCACTCACCAAGTCCCCAGCGGTGGTTAAATGAAATGCAACCTTCATAGGTTCACATATTTGAACACTTGTCCCCTCAGTTTGTGGTGTTGTTTGGGAAGATTGCAGGACAGAACATTTAAGACAAGGAACCTTTGCTCCGGGCAGGGCTTTGAGGAGTTTATAGCCTTGCCTCACTTTAGTGTTTCTTCTCTCTCTCTCTCTCTCTCTCTCTCTCTCTCTCTCTCTCTCTCTCTGTTTTGTGTGGTCACTCAGCTTTCTTTTTTAGCTGCCTGGTGACATGCTTCTCCCACCATTTGCGACTTCCCTTTGCAACTGTAAGCCCAAACAAAGTCCTCTTTCCGTAAGTTGCTTCTGGTCATGGTATTTTATCACAGCAACAGAGAAATAGTAGATACACCCTCTCAGCCATAGTCCAAATTGCTTTCCTATTAAAATTGGTTCTAGTGGATCCAGTTTTTCAGGTGACCATAGTAGAGCCATTACTGTGCCTCTAGATTCCTGCCTGACCTACTTCCATTCCCCCTTCTTACTTCTCTCGTATATTTCTGCTCATCTTTCCCAAATGATTTCTCCAAGCAGTTGAGGGTTTTTATTTCTAAGTTAGTTTATTATTATCATCATTGTTATAGTGTGATGTGATGTAGTGTGTAGTGGGGGGAGGATGACAATTGTGGTGAACATGTGTAGGTAAGAAGACAACTTCTGGGAGTCAATACTCTTTCTGCCTTGAGGCAAGATTGCTCTTCCTGATTCTTCTATGTGATGTGTTCCAGGCTAATCAGCCTGTGAACTTTGGGCCATTATTCTGAGTTCCACATCCCACCACCACCACTACATGAAATTTTTTTTCCCTTTTCCACTCTGCCTCCCCCCCGCCCCCCCCCCCCACTGCCGCCCCAAGTTTAGGGGGCTCAAACTCAGGTTATCACACTTACACGCTGAGAACTTTGGATAGCTGAATCACTTTTTGTTTTTTGTTTGTTTGTTTGTTTTCTTTTTGGCATCAACTAGTTTTCCAATTTTCTGTAACACTATCTAGGTGTCCAACAATTCAGTCCTGACACTATCTTAACATAGTGCCAATTCCCACAAGTTGCAGGGCTCCATCACACAAAACTGTGCCCACACTAGCACCCAGGCCAGAGGCCTGGGGTCATCTGTACTTCTAATGGACTAATTGTTAGTATTCTGTCTAAACTTCACCCCTATAGTTACCTGGCAACAGCTTGCCCCCTCCTCTCTCTCTTGCACTCTTGCTCTCTTTTGCTCTCTTGATCCCTCTGTCTCCTCGTCCCTTCCCCCTTTCCTTCCCCCTCTTTCCACGTGCTCATGGCTGGCCCTCTACTTCTTCTTCTTCTTCTTCTTCTTCTTCTTCTTCTCTCTCTCTCTCTCTCTCTCTCTCCTCTCTCTCTCTCTCTCTCTCCCCCCCGCACCTCTCTCTGCCTCTACTACCTTCTTAACTTCCCTCCCTATGCCCTGAATAAACTCTATTCATATTATGCAATACCGTTGTGTGGCTGGTCCCTCAGGTGAAGAGATGCCTCAGCATGGGCCGCTGAGACATTCCTTTCCCCCATACCTCACCACACACACCCATAGAACATATTCTCCTTTTCTTTATTTTTTATAAACACATCACTAGTTACAAATCAGAGGTCCCCATGACCCCATTCTCCCATTGGACAATTACCTAGAGGAATTCATGGAACCTCAAAAGTTATCATTACTGGTTTATTATGAGAGATACATCTAGGAATAATCAAATGGAACAAACGTCCAGGGCAAGGCACAGAGCATAGGACAAACAGACAGAGCATAGGACAGACAGAACCTCTGTGCCCTTTCAGACACCCCACCCTACAGAAACTCCATGTGCTCAGCAACTGCAGAGCTCATCAAGTTCTACTTTTAAGAGCCTGTCAGAACTTAATCTCCAGACCCACCCCACTTTCCTGCAGGTGGGTGGATGAGGTCATAAATTCCAACTCTCTAACTTTCCAATCTAAGCATTAGGTACCTGGGTTCCACCCTGAGACTATCTAGAGCTCTAGTTTAAAAGCAACTTCATTAGTTTAAACTATTAGCCTCAGCTATTATCAAATGGGCCCATTATGAATAACAAAATACTTTCTGCCACTTTGGAAACTCCTGCTTAAAGAGCAAGGGGCCACCAACACCTTCCACCGAGAGGCCGCCCTGATGGCTATGACAAAGGAGCTTAAATGTCTCCCAGGTCTGCCAGGTCTAACTCAGTCTTATCTCAGTTTCATTGGTCCAGGACTCCACACCTGCATTTTACAGCATTAAACCATTCCTCAGGACCACATATCTTTAGAGAAGAGCCCCAGGGGTATGCTGCTTCAGCCTCATTAACCCGGTGGCTGGAGAGGGAACGGACAAGCAGTTCTCTCTCACAGGCTGGTGGCCTAAAAGGCAGAGAGAGGGCATGATTGCTTTTCCAGTGAGACCCTTGGCGATTTGCACTTTAAAGTAGCAAGATATAAACTTTCTAGAACACAGGCCAAAACAGACAGACAAACACAAATTTTTTTGATTATACCCAACGAAGGGTTTCTGTTCTAAGAGGCACAGAGTTGAACATTGACAGGCATAGTTGCATCATCAAATTTATGTCTAAAATTGACCATACATCAATAGTTAGAGTGCTTCTAAATAAAGCAAAATCCAATGAAAAAAGAAAAGAAAAATCTGCAAACATGACATCAGATGACAAGGAAATCCAAAAGATTCACAAACTTACTTATCAAAAGAAACTTTTGATACGTCTAATTATTAGAAAAACACAAGCTACTGACAAGCTGGATAGGTAACGGTGTGGGCTGAGGAGATGGCTCAGCAGTTAAGAGCATTTGCTACTCTTGCTGGGGACAGGAATTTGGTGTCCAGCATTCACATTAGATAGCTAACAGCTTCCAGTAACTCCAGTTGCAGAGGATCTGGCTTCCACAGGCACCAGCACACATCTGGTACACATACATAAAAAGAAAAATATCTTTCTTTTTAAGAAGTAATGATACAGAGGTTAATGCTCTTGCCTGGGTGTCAGCTGAGGAGCAAAGCAGTGGGTGTTAAGCCTCCAAGAAGGCAGCTGGCAATCCCTTGTGAAAGGTAGAACCAAGCATACACATTGTGACCAGTAACTTTGCACTTGAATATGAAAATCTTCACATAGGAATCAGCAGAAGACATCTGGAGCAGCTGAATTTGTGAGGCAGGGGGATTGATTAGAGGCCATCTCCAAAGTGACCAGAGAATGGTGTGTGAAGAGGTCACCATGTACCTAGATACATAGGGGCACTGCACATGTAGAATGGGGTGGGAAAATCATAAAAGCAAGACTGCTGTGGTGAACTGAATGAGAATAGTCTAATACGTTTGAATACATGGTCCCCAGTTGGCAGAATTGTTTGGGAAAGATTAGAAGGTGTGGCCTTGTTGGAGGAGATGTGTCATTGAAGGAGGGCTTTGAGGTTTCAAAAGACACACACAATTCCCAGTGAGCCCCTCTTCTGTCTGCCTTCTACTTGTGGATCAAAATGTGAGCTCTCAGTTGTTCCTGATACCATGCCTTTGCTCTGCCATCATGGACTTTGACCCTCTATAATCATAGGCGTAATTAATTGCTTTCTTTAATAAGTTGCCTTAGTCATAGTATTTTGTCACAGCAATAGAAAAGTAACCAAGATAGGAACACAGAAGTAGCATTTGGGAGGCAGAGACAGGAGGATCAGAAGTTCAGGGACATCCTCTACCACACAGAATGTTTGAAACCAGTTTAGGATATCTGAGAACTTAAAAAGAAAAAGAATTCTAAAGGGAACAGTCTAGACGGTGGTACTTAGAAAAGATGGTGGAGGAAAGGCTGTCAGACTCACATAAATGACAGCTGTCATGTCCTCTTCTTCCCAAATCCAAGGTATAGAGAATTAAGCTAAGGAGTTCTCACTGTACCTTGTCCATAGGCTGGGAAATATCTCTCCCAGTTAAGGAATATGAAGCTCAGAAAAGACCAGGCCAAAAAGAAGAAAAAAAAAGATTCTCCAAGCAACTGAGTTTCCTCATGTTCTTTTCCTGTCTTCCTTTCCCCTAGTTTCGAAAGAAAAAATATCCAGAACTGTGCTTTCCTGACCTCTGAGCTGGTTTGTGCAACAGCTTGGTCCGTCTCCTCCTCATACCTCAGGGCACATTAGTCTTTCCACTAGGATAGACAGCTGTACTACCAGGCTGCTTTTGTCACCTTCTCTCCGTTTCTGCCTAGCAGCAGAACCCAAAGGGTCTTCAAGCTCATCCTGGTCCTCCATAGCCATCAGAACGACTCTCAGGGGCGTGGCAGGTCTAGAGAGTACAAACTGTGTTGGAACCTCCTGCTCTAGTTTCCAAGGCTACATTGGCTTCCATTTACAGGGAACTGGAAACATCCCTGTAGAGCAGCTGTTCACGCTGATCTGGCTCTCCAACATCCCAGAATCAAGACACAACAGGCAACCGAGAGAGGGAATTTTTATAACAGAAAATCACCAGGCTCCCAAGGTTTAGTAAAATATAAGCAACACAGCAGTGTAAACCCTCTGTAACAGAACCATATGCTGCAGCACGGAAAGCTAAGGTCCATGCAGGTCAAATCCTGTGTATTAAACCCACCCACGACTCACCCCACGCATCGGAAAGTGGACCTACAGACTTTGTTATCCCCTCTTCTCCCACTCTTGACACCAGCCAATGTAGCTTATATTTCCTCAGGCCTCACTTCAATGGCCTTGACAGAAATTTGTAAGAAAGCAATTCCATCCCACAGAAAGTATTCTAAACATTCAAGGGTAATAGGCTCTGACTTGTAGTCCATTCTTGTCGCCTCATCTAACAACACAGAGATCTCATTCTGTCTTAAAGAGGGACATTTTTTTTTTTTTTAAACTAAGGATTATTTACCTGACTGAGAAGAGTGTTAGAAAAAGAAAATTCTGTAAAGTTGTGGTTTATACATGGAATCAAAACAAACTCAGATGGTGTTTATCCTACCCTTCTAGGAGGAAGTAGAGATGAGAGCTAGTTAACCATCCAATTATATAAATGTTTGTATCGCCTACTGCTTGCAAAGCTTCAAGCAGGTCTAGCTGTGGAAAAAGAAAGCTGAGAGGCTGCAGAGTTCTTGAGGCTGGAGATGCTTCTGCCTAGCAGCGCTGAGCACTGCCTCCCCCTGTCAACTCTGGAGGCTTAAGGACCATTAGAGCTGCCCTTGCATTGAGAGTCCCTAAGCCAATATTCAGTAGGAAGGGAGTTTTCACCCTTCTCTGACCTCTGAGCTGTTCCTGTACACAGTGGGCAGTCTGCCTTCCGCACCTTACTTTCCCTTCCACACCCTCTGGTTTCACAGAGTTCTGAGAACCCGCCCTGTTGTTTCTCTTGCAAAGCCCTTACGGGTTTTTTTTTGGTTGTTGTTGTTGATATTGTCTCCGATTTTTTTCCCTACAACGGGCAGAATCTTTTACCCTAGGCATCCACACTGGGTTGAATGTGAGTGCTGGCTCAATTAATTTTTACATCTCAGTTATGTTTTATTTGATTATTCTTTACCCCTTCTCAACAAGCAAGGCATCACCTCCAATGGAGTATTGGGAAGTGAGGACCAATTCCCCGCCCCCCCCGCCCCCGTGTGTGTGTGTGTGTGTGTGTGTGTGTGTGTGTGTGTGTGTGTGTGTGTCTGTCTGTCTCCCTAGCCCCCTTCCTCCTTCCTTTTGAGACAGGATCTCACGCTAGGCTTGTCTCTCTTGTAACCAAGGATGACTGAACTTCGGATCCTCCAGCCTTTACCAGTCCTGCCTTGCAAACCTAGTTTGAGCAATGCCAGGGATCAAATCCAGATCTTTGGAGTTCTAAGCAAGCAATGCTTGCTGCATCCGTAGCCCCCTTATCCCTCCAGTTAGGTTTTCAGAATCTCTACATTCAAGTGGGTTTTATTGAGCCCCTGAAATCCCAGCTTTTCCACATTTCGGTTCTCTCTGACATTTCCTTTTTACTTGCTCCTTTGAGGCAGTGCCTGGGAGTGGCAAGAACTAACAGAGAGATTATATTATGTGCACACAGTGCTTTGAGGTCAATATTCTTCTTCTCATTTTAGAAGATTTGGTCACCGAGGCCTAATAAATAACTAGTACAAGGTCACAGAAAATTAGCTATACTGTAAATCGACCTAAGGAGTTGAGTTTGTTGTGCTCAGACTTCAGAGCCTGAATGGATATGTATTCCACCTTGGGGGCTAGTGACCTAAATAGTTTTGACCCGATTTCCTTTCAGTAAAGTAAGGAGGAGGCATTCATTGGAAGATCGAGCAGATGGGAGAAGATGTGGAGGAAACTGAGATGGCTCTCCAGCCCATGATAATTTTCAGTGCTCCTACGTGTCCGAGCTGAAGCACCCTGTAGGGTCCCTCTTCTAATAGTCTCAGCTCGCTACAGGACCCCAATAACATCAGTTTAAGAAAATAATCTAAGGGACGCCCGTCTGCATCCTCACTGCACACTGGCCTGGGTCGTTCCACCTGCACATCTCTGAGAACTATCTGTGCTGGGCCACTAGCGAGTTCTCCAGTCTCTCTCTCTGGGTCTGGGACTCCTACCCCAGCAGCCTTCTCCTTACCATGGCATCGTAGCCCAGATTGTTCATGAAGTGTGCCACTTCCAGGCCTTTGTAAACGGTGAACCAGATAGTGCCCTGGTACTGGTCGCCGGCATCCAAAAACAGCACGTTGGGTTCTTCCTTCGGATCTGCTGCACCTTGGTGAAGAGCCGGGCCACGCCGCCCACGCACAGGCTGGCGTTGAGGCACTTGGTGGAGTCATCGCTGGTCTGTTCTAGCCGGCTGTGCAGGTCGTTTGTATGCAGGATCGTGAGCTCCCAGCCTCTGGCTGTGGGCCACAGTGGTAGCAGAGCGTTCAGTGCGAGAAGCAGCCACTTGGGTGCCGTAGCGGCCGCGGGACGCATGGCTGGCTAGAGCGCGATGAGCGGGTGGACTGGCCCGGAGCCCGGTGAGCACCAGCCACCAGAGACTCTACTAAGCTGCTGGGTGGACTAGGGCGGGGCGGGGCCAGATCCGCCTCCTCCAGCCCCAGGCCCTCCCGCCGGCAGGCGCACTCACCGAGTCACCCGAGACGACCCTGGCACCCGAGGCACCCGGGAGCTACTGGCCTAGCACACGGCCCGCAGGGAACAGAGAGGAGGTTGTTCGCATGGTGAGAGAACAAGTCGGAGAGGCTGGGTGCCTCTGTCCCTGGGCGCCGGTGACAACTGCAGGAGCCGCGTCCCTGATCCTCACTCTCGAGGGCACCGATTTCTCTAGAAGAGTGTACAGCTGCTTGTGTTGCTCTGTGGCTTGTCGCCGAAAGAGAGGGGCGGAAAGGAAGACGAACGTGGGAGAGAGAGGGGTCCAGAGCCCGCCCGGGAAGTGCGCTGTGAGGTCGCCTAGGTGGCACCGGGATACACCACGGGCCGAGAGGCTATGTAAGTTTGAGGACGCAATGGAGCGTCCTCAAACCTACAATCTGTTCGATCTGTAATCTCAGGAGCCAAGCAATCTTTGGGATGTAGCCTTTCATTTATCTACCATGGAAACCTTAGTGTTAAGACCCCGGCGACACATGGCCATCTCTGAAAGCTAAGGCGGATCCAAGGGGTAAATCCCTGACAGCTGCGCGGGGGCGCGCTTTTGTGGTGTGTGTGTGTGTGTGTGTGTGTGTGTGTGTGTGTGTGTAAGCTTTTAGCAGTAATAGTGGGAATCCATATTTGTTATGAACAAATCATTAAATACAAATCGCCACAGCACAAATTTCCTGTCTAATGGATTCCTTCATTTGAATGAAGTATAAGGAACAAGCTAGCAGTTCTGAGAAAGGAAAGAGTATTAGTATTGTTATGGTTCTCGGGTGTTCTGCTAATCGTATAGAAGTTATTAATGCCCACACATCTTCAGAATGCACCAGGTCAGCGTTGTTACACACACACACACACACACGTCTTCACACTGGGGCATGCCTATAATCCTAGCACTCAAAAGACTTAATAAGGAGAGTTGAAAGTATATGAACAGTCGGGGCTACATAGCGAGACCCTATCTCACCCACAACCAATTTGATTTTCAATTGCAGTAAAATATACATTATGTAAATATACACGATGAGTATTACCACTTACTGTCCTAAGCATACAGTTAAGGATATTTACCACCATTCATTTCCCAGAACATTTTCATCTTTCCAAGATAGTATTCTAAACTCATTAAACAGTGGCTCCCACCCCACATGGGGGCAATCACCTGTAATTATAGCAATTGGGAGTCCAGTTTTTAGGCTGTGTTAGTGAAGCCCTGTTTCAACAACAACAAACAACAACAATAACACAAACCAAACTACTAACCAACCAAAACCAACTCTCCATTTTCTTCCTTTCTAGCCCCTGGCAATCAACATTGTATTACCAATGTGTATAGATTTGATCATTCTAAGCACCTTGTATCTGTCCTTTTCTGACTGAGTTTGTTTCACTTGGTGTAATGTCTTCAAGACTCGTATGTCAGCATTTCCTTTCCTTCAAAGGCCAAGTAACATTTCCCACTAGGTGTGTATTTGAATACCCGAATTCACAGCAGCTTATTCACAAGAGGTGAAACCAGAAACAGACCAGGGTTCATGGCTGATGAAATAATTTAGCTGGGAGATGAGGTAAGGACCTGCTGGGTTGCCTGTTCTCACGTGCAACGAACAGACTGCACATTTTCACCAACGCCATTTTCTTTTGTTTGTTTTAAATGATAGTCATCATACAGCAAGTGCAATATCTCACTGTCATTTCTATTTGTGTTCCCCCTTGGTTTGGAAGACTGAGTATCTATCTTCTTATGACTTTATGGA
This sequence comes from Mastomys natalensis, assembly GCA_021653895.1. Taxonomy (NCBI): domain Eukaryota; kingdom Metazoa; phylum Chordata; class Mammalia; order Rodentia; family Muridae; genus Mastomys; species Mastomys natalensis. The sequence continues at coordinate 316,377 of JAJTUV010000619.1, forward strand.
CCATTTGTGTCCTTTCTTGTTGACATGTCCTTTAAAATTTTTTATTAGTCTAGTGGTGATGGCATACCCTTTAATCCCAGTACTTGGGAGGTAGAGGCAAGTAGATCTCTGAGTTTGAGGGTAGCCTGGTCTACAGAATGAGTTACAAGATAGCCAGGGCTACACGGAAAAACCCTATCTCAAAAAATCAAAATCAAAACAAACAAACGAAACAAGGGGAAAAAGACAAACTTTAAAAATTACATTTATTTATTAATTGTGTGTGTGTGCGCATATGAATACATGTAAAAGTTGGAAGACAATTCTCAGGGTAGATTCTTCCTACAATGTTAAGTCCTGACGATCAACTCAGATCACGAGGCTTGCAAATACCTTGACCCATGGAGCCATTTTGTTGTTCTGGCTGTGTCCTTTGCATCTGTTCTAACTGAGTTGTAGGAATCTTTCTCCTCTTCTTTGACAAGGTTACATGCAGCTCAAGATGCCCTGCGGCTCATTACACTGCCAACTATGACCTGGAGCTCTGGTCCTCTTGTGTCTGTCTTCCTAGTGCTGGGATTAAAAGCATGTGTTACCACGCAGTTCACACAGTAGTGGAGATTGAACCCAGGGCTTCCTGTATGCCAGGCAACTACTCTACCAACTGAACGATGTCTTCAAGTCTGTAGGAATTCACTATATGCAAATATTTGAAGATATTACTGCACGGTCAGTGTATGTGTGATCATGAAGGGAAATGGAGTCAACATGTCCCTGAAACATATCCCTTTCATTCCCAATTCTTCTACCGACTCAAGGAAACAATGAAGGAAGACATAGAAATAAGAAAGAACATTCCGAGAAGGGCTATCTGGAGGACCACTGACTCCCTTTCATGAAGTCTGGGTTTGGGGAAAACTAGTGTTATCTAGAAAAGAACCTACTTCCTGCATGTATACCAAGTCAGTGACCCCTTGACATGCTGAGCTAGTGATATCACTGCCTGAGTAGTCTAACTTACAAAACTTTTGTCTCTAAAGTGAGCAGGGTGGAGCAAAACACTATGAAAATAAGGCTGGCTCACTGTCACCAGACTGTGAGAATGTGCCCTTGGTTCAGCTGGTTACCATTGGACCTTCGCAGCCCACAGAGCCTGCTGGAACTCTGGGGTAGCTTTCTATCTGGCCCCTTGCCATAGGATGCTACCTACCTGCTTTGTTCAGCCACAATTAAACAATCTTTACATCTCACATATGGCTTCTAGACATTTTTCTTTTTTTTATTATTTTATTTATTTATGTTCCAGTTGTTGCCCCCCCCCCCCCCCAGTCCCCTCTCCTACAGTTCCTCATCCCATTCCTTCTCCTCCTTGCCTCTTAGAGGGTGCTTCCTTGCACTGTACCAGGCCTCCTCCTTCCCTGGGGCCTCAAGTCTCTCAAGGATTAAGTGAATCCTCTCCCACTGAGGCCAGACCAGGTAGACCTCTGCTACATATGTGTCAGGGGCCTCAGGCCAGCCTATGTATGCTTCTGGTTGGTGGCTCAGTCTCTGGGAGCCCTCTGGAGTCTGGTTTAGTTGAGACTGCTGGTCTTCCTATGGGGTCGCTCTCCCCTTCAGCTTCTTTAATCCTTCTCCTAATTCAACCACAGGGATCCTCAACTTCAGTCCAATGGTTGGGTGTAAGTATCTGCATCTGTCTCAGTCAGCTGCTGGTAGGGCCTCTCAAGGACATCAGGGCCAGGCTCTGGGGCTTCCAGACATTTTCTTCTCTCTCCATAACCTACCCAAACACTGCCCTGGGCACAGGACACTGGTACTTCATGGATGCTACAGATACCTGGCTTTTTTCACTGCGGAAACACACAAAGTTGATACACAAGTGCTTCTGTTTATTTACTTGTTTGTTTAATTTGTTAGTGCTGGAGATTAAACCCAGGATCTTGTGTATTCGCAATACGTGTGCCACCACCAAGCTGCATGTCAGCTCCAACAGGTTCAGTTTAGAAGTCTGATTCTCCCCACCCCCACCCCCACCCCTTTTTTTCCTTTCCTTTTCCCTTAAAGTACTTTTGATGTCATAGCCAAGAAATCATTGAAAGGGTCTGGAGAGATGGCTTAGCGATTAAGAGTACCTGCTTCTCTTTCGTGGAACCTGGGTTCAGTTCTTCTGCCCACATTGGTCGACTCACAGCCATCTGTAACTCCATTTCCAGGGGAGCCGATGATTTATTTTGGCTTCTTTGGTCACCTAGAGACATGCACTGAATATATATATGTTCAGGCACATACACATATACATGAAATTAATGAAACAAATGTTGGGATGATCTACACCCACACATATTGTATCAAATGAAGGTGTACCCCCTGTATTTTCAATTGTTAATTGCTGAGCCAGCACCACTGTCATTTCTATGGCCCATTAACCTCCTTTCTATGTGTCCATGTTTGTCACTTCCTCACCTGCCCAAAAAGAGGATTCTCTGAGATTATCAAGTTAAAGAGGAAGCTGCCATGGGAAGTCACAGAAGGTCATGCTACTCTGGATCTGACCCAAAGGCAACACTACGACATGGACTGGGCGTAGTCCTGCTCCTGATGAGCTCAGAATGGGAATGCTTTGGAAATTCATCAACCATGCTAATTGCTTGCTTTTTGTATGAGAAAGAGAAGAGCTGGTGGCTGGGACTAGAACAGGCAGACGGAGGAGATGAGAGATAGAATCTCAGAGGAGAATGGAGCAGGGAGATAGGACAGTGAGAACCACATGGAGTGATACAATGGCAAAGAAGCCGGGTTAAGTTAGAAGAAGCTGAGAGACTGCCCCAGCCAAAAGGCCAACAGCTTGAAACTACATAGATGTGTCTGCGTCTTTATTTTAAAAGCACAAGTGGGACCCCTGGAAGTGTCTAAACAATATTTTATTTTAAAAGCACTGCCAAATATGACGCTGGGAGGAGCCCATTCTCCTGTTCTCCAAATGTTCTATTGTTTGGATTTCACATTTAGAGCAGCAATCCTCTTTCTTTCTTCTTTCTTTCTTTCTTTCTTTCTTCTTTCTTTCTTTCTTTCTTTCTTTCTTTTCTTTCTTTTTCTTTCTTTCTTTCTTTCTTTCTTTCTTTCTTTCTTTCTTTCTTTCTTTCTTTTTCTTTCTTTCTTTCTCTTCTCTTTCTTTCTCTTGCCTCAGTTATTGTAAAACAGCATAGGACACTGGTTATCTCAACAGTGTGTGTCACAGCAGTTCATCGTCTTAACTAGCAGGATCCTTTTCTATGGGGCCTTCACAGGGGCCTGGGCACCTTTAGGAGCCTGAGCTGGAGCTGAAGCCTGGGCCTTAGTGGGAGCTCCGGCCTCTGCCTTGGTTGGCTTGGGCTTTGGGGCAGAGCTTACGACCCTTGACCATGTAGCTTTGAACCTGTTTCCCAAGCTTGGAGTGAGTGATGTAAGCCAGAAGGCTGAGTTTGTGGCTGGGGCCCTTTGGCATTTTGGGCTCGACGGCCTTAGGTATGATGAGGGCCATGATGGTCTCTGTGCTTGCCCTCACTACCTTTACATTGTTGGCCTGCATCTTCTTCAGGCCTTTCTTGTTATGCTTCTTGGCATAGCCCATGTTCCTCAGGAACCTGGGGTCAACTCCCATAAGAGATTCGTATCTTTGTGACCCGGGTTTCTTGATGCCATTTCTGTGCTGTTTGCAGACTGGTTGTATATGGTGTGGTTCTTGGACTTGGCCATGTCTACATGGTTTACCCGAGGCTCCCGCAGCTCCTAGGACTGAAAGAGAAAGACCCGCTTTTATTTTTTAATATGACATAAAGCAAAAATTCATGATCTATTGTTTTGCATATAGTTTTTCAGGTTTTATTTGCTGGAGTGACATCCTTAGTAACCCTACTTTCATTTTTGGGGTTTAGAGCTCAGAAAACATCAATACCTGTACATGAAAGACACTACAGATTCTGGTGCCAACAAGACATCAATTCTGTAACACCCTCTTGGGATCAGACCCTGCAAGGTTTTGTCCCACTCCTTTCAGACTTTCTGGAAGCTGATGTTGGGATTCAGAGCCAGGGCAATTGTCTGAGGTATCTATCTAACATACTAAGGCAAATCTAGCCTACCCCACCCTCTAAAAGAGAACTTCCCAGACCGGACTTCTTCTCACAGAGGTTCTTCCCTAGATATTCCAGACATCTTGGCTTTCTCTGTTCTCTCTCTGCCCTCTCTGACTTTCTCTCTTTCCCCTCCCCGTTCTCCATCTGCATGACTGCACTGACCCACTCCTGTGTGGTTGAACTGTCTTGATAGCTGCAATAAACCTGCCTTTATATCTTAATTTGGCTTGAATTGGCTCATTTCTTTGGAGGAGAATACCTGTCAGCTGAGGACTATTGTTTGTTTTACTTTTTTTTTTTTTTTTAAAGAGGTAAACGCTAATAAAACAAACCCACATTTAACAGAAGAGTTGCCTTCCATCATTCCCTGTAGTCTTTACTGTTGGAAACTCATGTGTCTGTGCATAAATGTGTGTGTGTTTGGATGTGTATATGTGCTTGCACGTGTCCTTGGAGATTGATGTCATGCCCGACTTTTGTGTAACCCCTGAGGATCAAACTCAGGTCTGAGCAGCAAGGACTTTAGTGACTGAGCCCCTCCCTGGCCCTCAGCTCATATAACATGAATGCAAAGCTATTAACTATACTTCTAATTTTCATTTGGAGTTCACTAGGCATGCCTCTAACCTTCCCTTTTCTGTCCCAGGATGCAATTCAAGACGGTATTAAGTTTGCTCACGTGTTTAGTCTCTTCTAACCTGTGATACTTTCTCCGCTTCCTCTGTCTTTTTATTTAGTATATGTGTGGAGGAGAAGTCGTAGGAACCAGTTCTTTCTCTTTACCATAGGGGCCCCGATCATCAGGCGTCGTGGCAGGCCCCTTTACTCACTGAAGCATCTAGCCAGCCCTAAATTGACGTTTTGAAGGGTCCTGATACTCATATATACTTTTCCTCAGTTTGGGCTTGTCTGAGGTTACCTCATGATTAGACTGAAGCAGGACAGGTTGAGCAGAAACACCACGAAGGGGAGATGCCGTCTCTTTGTTGTATGTGTACATTAGACTAATGTGACATCACTGATCCCTCCAGGGTGTGCACATTCTTCTGTGATGTCCTATGTCTTTCCCAATCACTCTCTCCCTGCCATCATTGGATGTAAGTCTTTACTGAACTGGAGCTTGCTGATTTGGCTGGCTGGCCAGGAAGCCCCGGGCATCCTCCTGTCTCCATCCCCTAACTGGATTACCGGTGTACAACTGCATAGCTTTTAAAAGGTTTATTTATTTATTTTATGTATGTGAGTACACCGTTGCTGTCTTCAGACACACCAGAAGAGGGCATCAGATCCCATTATCGACGCTTGTAAGCCATCATGTGGTTGCTGGGAACTGAACTCAGGACCTCTGGAAGAGCAGTTGGAGCTCTTAACCACTGAGCCACCTCTCCAATCCCATTACACAGCCTTTTAAAATGTGGGTCCTGGAGATCTTCACTCAGGTGTTCAAGCTCGCCTGGCCAGAACTTTACCACTTCACCAGCCACCTGTATATTTAAACCTAGGCCACATAACCCTTTCTGAAATTCCTGCTTTGCTGCTTCCAGGCTTCTGCATCCTTGCCATCCCTAAACCATGTTCGCACCCAGATCTAAAATGACCTTTGCTTATTTATTGGAACAAGTTCAAGCTTGCTAATCTGGCCTTTAAAAGTTTCACGCTACCCAGCCGCCAGCCTCACCTTTCAAGGACCTTCCATAAGTCCTTCCTTCTCTCTGAGCTACTCCTGCCTGCCTCAAGCCAAGCCCCAGGCTGCCTCTATTGTCTGCTCCAGGTCAACAGGAAATTTCTGTGCTGCTCAGACCAGAGTGACAGTCTCAGACTAGTCCTACAAATTCACCTTAATGTGGTCTTTTCTTTTGCCAGGTATTTAAAAATCCCTTTTGTCTGGCCCCCAAGCCATGCAGACAGATCCAGTACAGTGATCACAGCCACATCCTGCACCTGAGGTTTCCTTTAGAGGCTGTGAGGCACCCTCTGAGAGCAGTCAAACATATTTATCAAAAAGCCACCAACAGAAATCAGATTACAAAGCAAACTAGAATGAAGAACCATTACCAAAACATTTTGAAAATTCATGATATACACTTATGACAGGATTATACACATATTCTTTGTTAGTATAAATACCAATACAATCATCATATTGGCAAACTGAGCTAATTTCATTTTTGAAGAAGTTAGTGTAAAATTGTTTATCTTGAAGTCAGAGAATTAAACTATGGCCACACAGAGCTCATATTGGATAGCCAGTTGCTTTAGACGATTCTTCCTCAGAGTGGCCAGAAGTGTTGACAGCCACAGTCTACACAATGTATTGTGTGAATGGATTGATTTACAGAGTTGATGTGGGCTGACTTCTTTCAAGGAAATACCACATTTGGGTTGCGGAAGTAGTGTGGTGGTAGAGTACTCACTTAGCCGGTGTGATCCAGGGCTCAAAAGACACCACCACTTTCTTTAAACTAAACTTTAATTCTAGTCCTGTCTTATCTAAATATCATTGAATTTGTCTTTGGTTAGTGTGGTGGCATGAAGGTATCCCTCAAAATTCATGTGTTACTACAACTGCTGGTGCAAATGCATTAAGAGGGGAGGCCTTGGGGAACTAACTGTGTAGGTCCTGGGAGCTGAGCCTTCACGGATTAATTAGCACAATGAAGGGTGTTTTGCTCTCCTTTTGCCTTTTACTTCCTTCTTCCCCATGAGGATATATTGTTCCTCCCTTCTGTACAGTAACAGGTACCATCTTAGAAGCAGAGACTGAATCCTTATCGAACACCAAACCTGCCAATGTCTTGAGTGGACTCTCCATTTTCCAGAACTCTGAGAAATGAAATGTTGTACTTAATAAATTATCCAGTCTGTGGTATTTTGTTATAGGTACACAAATTGCCTAGGACAGTTAGGTTATTATTTTCGACATAGTTTATCAGTGCTCTTTATTTTATGCTTTTTAATGTCTTGTAAACAATGTAGGATTGGCAACTATTTCTTCTACAGTAAATTTCTAGTATAATATTTACTGGAAGTGATTGGTAGCAGGTCTCTCTCATTATGTTGTTCTCAAGACTAGGGGGAGAGTATTAATTGTTTTCACTGGTTAAGTGTAATGTTTTCAATGGGTTACTTGCATATACCTTTATAAGATTAAGGAAATTCTCTTCTCCTTCTGTTCCTCCTCCTTCATCTTCTTTTCCTCCTCTTTCTCCTCTTCTTTCTTCTTCATCTTCTTTTCCTCCTCCTTCCCTCCCCCTCCTCCCCCCTCTTCCTCCTCCTTCTTTTGGGGTAATCATTTTGTACACTGTGTGAAGGTGTGTCTCTGTCCTTCCTCACTGCCTAAAGCATTCTCTAATAAAGAACTGACAGCTAGGCAGAAAAGGAAAGGATGGACTTCTGGGAAGAGATAGGAACAAGGAGAAGGGTTGAGAGGTATGAGATTTGCCAACCAGACTTGGAGGAAGTTGGGCCTATGGGACTGAATAAGAGGTAATCGGCCACGTCCCAAAAGTGGATTGGCACAAACATATTATTAAGTTATATAAGCTAGTTGGGAACAAGTCTAAGCTATAAGGTCTAGCTTTCATAAATTTTAAAATGTCCCTAGATCATTGCTGGGAGCAGGTGGATACAGTCCGAGGATATTCTCTTTCTCCTCCTCCTCCTCTTCCTCCTCCTCCTCTTCTTCTTCTTCCTCCTCCTCATCCCTTTCCTCCTCTTCCTCCCCTCCTTCTTCTGCATTTCAGAAGTGTTTGATAGTGTCAAATATTTTTCTCTTCATGTGCATATTTGTTGCACAGTGTATGTGTGTGAGAGTGTGATGGTCTGTGCAAGTTCATGTGTAGACCTGGGGTTGATGCCAGGAATAATCATTTAGATTATTCTTCAACTTTATCCTTTGATGCAATCTCTCTCCCTCCCCCTTCCTCCCCCTCTCCCTCCCCTTCCCTCCCCCTCTCCCCTCTCCCCCCTCTCTCCCTCTCTCCCTCTCTCCCTCTCTCCCTCTCTCCCCTCTCTCCCTCTCTCCCTCTCTCCCTCTGCCCCCTCTGTTTTGTTTTAAAGAAAAGCCTGGAAAACATTCAGAACACTTCAAAAGTCTACCAAATGTTATTTAGATATTACAATTGGAAAAGGATTCCTAAGCTTTTTCTTTAAGATGTACAATATATCTTCTAGCACTTAAAATTAAAGGATTGGGCAGACCTATAGGATATAAAGTTGATATCTAAAAAATCAGTTTTCATATATATATATATCAGCAAAGAACGAATAGATTTTGAAATAAAAACCCAGTATCATTTACATTAGCACTTTCCCAAAATAAAATCCTTACATACAAATTTAAGAAAATAAACTTAGACTGTGAAAACATAGCTGGATGTAGATCTTTCAGTTACCTCTTCAGTACCAAGTCTGCCCTGCATCCTGACATGCCTCCCTCCATGATAATGGACTAAACCTCTGAACTGTAAATTGGCCCTAATTAAATGTTTTCCTTTATAGGAGCTGTGGTCATGGCACCTCTTCACAACAATGGAAACCCTAACTAAAACAGAACTCCATAACTTTCTTTTTTTTCTCTTTTCAAAAAATTTGAGATTGGGTCTCAAAACTTGCAATCTTCCTCCATTGTCTTCCGAGTAGTGGGATTATAGGCATGCACCACCTTGCTTTTGGAGAAAGAGCTGCTGCAAGCAAGCCTGATACCCCTCCTGAAATGGTGATGTCATTCGCCATTAAACTTTCTCCAAAGCCATGTAGATGATAGCAGCATGCTCTTAACTCTCTAGAATTATGACCTAAGTTTCTCTTCTTAAAGAACTAATGAAGCACATCCACTTAGGTATTATGTTACAGAAACAGAAATGGACTAAGATGTTTACACTAATAAAGAAAGCACAGCATTGGCAAAAGAATAAACAGGTCTACAGAGTGGAATCATTAGCCCAGAAACGGATGTAGATGTTCTTGACTTACTATGATTTGACTTATAACTTTTCAGCTTTGCAATGATGAAAGGCAGTGCCCGTTCATTCAGTGGAGGCTACCTTTCAGTTTTGATCTTTTTCGATTGTATGTGGCAGGACACTTTTTCAAGGTGCTGGGCAGTAGTGGCAAGATGTAGCTTCTGGTGAGATTGCAGAGGTTCATAGGGGATGCTGAGCAGTGAGCTACACCACTAAGCTGTGATATATGGTAGAATGGGTATATTAGGTACAATAAAAGATTACAATGGGCTTATCAGTCACCATATCATAAGTGAAAGCGCATCTCTCTGGTCGACTAAACTTGGACAAAGAGACAAAGGCAAACAACCTAGAAAAGGTAGATTTCAGTGAACACATTGGAGCAACTAGACGCTCACAAGCAAAAGTCAACCCTGACCCTGTGTTTTTTACTAAAGTAACTCAAATGTGTGTGTGTTTTTACTAAAGTAACTCAAATGTGGGGCACGTAGACTGTGTCTCAAGAGGGACTGGCACGGAACCGGGGAAGCAGAGCATGTGCAAACCACAGAAATTTCAAAACGTGAGACTAGCAGTGGAACTAGCTTCATCCACATTTCTGTTCCTGCCTTAGAGCATGGAACCAGGCTACGCGGCAACCCCAATCAAGTAGTCAGTCACAGTACCCAGCACCTGGAACACCTCTCGATGCTAATGAGGCATCTCAGTGGCCTAGCTTTCAGCCAATAACCTTTTCCTACCTTGGATAATCTCACCCCCAAACTATATAACCCTTGGTTCACCAGACTAAAGAATACACATTCAAACCCGCCCAGAATAAAGAAATATGAACAAGCTAAGATTGTCTCAGAGAGCTGCTTCATTAAAGATCGTGGTCTGAGAAGGCATTAGACTAAAACAGCATCTTCTCTCCCTCGCTCCCAACCGGACCAGGAACCTGCTTCATCCCCTGACGGATCTCAGAAGAGGTGGACTTGGGACCTTACCACTTAAGACTTTGCCCTGTCCTCTCTGAGCAGTGCACTGGCAGTGTCTGGACACCCGGAGAGGAGAGGAGGAACCTGGAACCACACTCAAAGTGGGCGGCAGACCTAAGTGTAGATTCTATGAGCTGTTGGCTCATAGAAGATAATGGCAGAAAATCTAGGTGACCCGGGATGTGGTGGTGAAAGGCTCAGTCTATTGAATCTGCATTTTGTGAAAATGGGAACTTCTAATTTGAGAGATATGCTACAGACTGAACAGTCTCAGACTAGGAGAAAATATTTGCAAAACTGCTTTTAGAGGATCAGTACTCAAAATATACAAAGCACCCTTAAAACTTAACAGTAGAAAGACAACTGTATTAAAAAAGATCTGATAGAGAGAGACTTCATCAAAAGAAGACACCCAGAGCCGGAGGCTTCTCCTCATTTCCCAGCCTTAGGGCAGAGGAAAAGCTCTTAACAAGAATGTCACATCCTGGGACAATGACGTCACAGCTGGAAGTTCTGTGTGATCCAGGGCAGATAAGCCAATAGGAAATGGTCCTCTGTACAGAAGATATGGGGTGCACTGTACAGAGGATATGGGGTGTACTGTCTGCCCTCACTCGCCTTTGCCAGGAGTCTAACACTGTTCTGAAAATCCCCTTTTAAAATTTTAAAGGAGTGCCAGCCCCCACCTCTCTTTTAACTTTAATCTTATCCAAGAAGGTGCAGCATCTACACTGGCAGCTGAAGATTTTTAAGTAAAATTTTGCTTTATGCAAACAATTTCAAACAAACAATAAACTTTGTAATCCAACTAAAGACCCCTTCTTTTTTAATAAAATAAAATAAAAAACTGTTTCAGTTTTGACTTATAGAAATAGTTCCAAGCACTTCTGCAGCTTGGGGTCCTGAACCACTGAGTTGTGCCCTCCCAGACTATCAATTGTTAGCAGTGGGTCTGAGCTCTGCTTCTGATGAACTGACGCCTCAGGCTGTGGAAAGCTCCTCAGGGCACAGCTAGTTTTGTGCTTCAGGAGAGAGAGAGAGAGAAAGAGAGAGAGAGAGAGAGAGAGAGAGAGAGAGAGAGAGAGAGAGAGGAGAGAACCAGTCTTTTACTGGAGAGTGGTACCCTCACAGAGCCCCATCAGTATGTGAACCACAAAGAATTTCCAGGTCCACCCCTCTTCCTGTCTGTCATCTGTCTGTCTCGCTCCCCCAACCCTCTTTACTCAACTCTCTCTCTCTGTTCTTTTGTTTCCTCCTATGGTACCATTTCCAAAATATTGATAGTGTTTGAAAATTTCTAACAATGAGTAAAGAATAAGAATTTTTCTTTGATGGCAGGATCTAATGAAAAAGGCAGTAGGGTTTCCTTATGGAGATGTCCTACCGTTTCAGCCAGATGAAACTAAAGACAAATCTTGGTGTCTCTAATTCTTTAATGTGTGCTTCAAATCTATCATGCAGTTGGTAAAGAGATGTTTGTAGACTACTCTCCAGTAGACATTAGGAACTTTAAATCTTTTCTCATTAGACTGGAAGAACTACCTTTTGAGATATTAGAGGTCAGAGATACACACTGGACTATCCATCCTCAGAATGCAGATGAAACATGATATCTAGCTTTTTTTTTTTTTTTTAAGATAGAGTTTCACTGTAGCTCAAACTTGCTATGCAGCTGAGGATGGCCATTTCTGATCCTGCTTCCTCCTCCTAAGTACTGGGATTACAGGCATGCGTCACAGGGCTTTAACATCAAATATACAACTCCGTAGTAAATTCAACAATCATTGAAAAAGAAATGTGCGGGGGTAGGCTGCCTCAAAACTGTGTTGGAAAAATGAAGATCCCCTGCTTTGGCCATGGGTGAGGGAGACTGGTGCTCCTGACACTATCTGGCTGTCATCCCCAGAAGCACTGTCCTCTCTCTCTTAAAGTCTTCCTTCATGTACAAGAGTCTCAAGTTGCATTTCGCTTCCTTTCTAAAGGAAGAGTGCCCTGGGGGTGTTGTTAGATTGCAGGTGTCTTCACAATGTCGCTGGTGTTTATTCTCATTGTCATTACATGAACAATTATCAACACTGGAGTTTTCATCTGCGGACAAGGATGTTTACCCTGTAACACCCGTGTGTGTGTGTGTGGTGTGTGTGTGTGTGTTGTGTGTGGTGTGTGCGTGCACATGTGTATTTACGGTATGTGTGTGCATGTGAGTGCATTTGTAGGAAGAAGATGGCATCTGATCCTCTGGAATTGGAGTTGGAGGCAGTTGTGAAACCTCTGACTTGGCTACTGGGGCCCAGACTCCAGCTCTCTGCAAGAGCAGTATACACTCTTAACTGATGAGCTATTTTTCAAACATCAGTCTCTATGTCGTGCATATACATTTATATAGCATTTTTTTCCCTTGAGGCAGGACCTTATTGTGTAAACCAGGCTGGCCTTAAAGTCAAGATCCTCTTGCTTCCTTTCCTGGCTGGGATTACAGGTTTGTGTCGCCATGTCTGGCTCCATATTTTAAAGTATAGGAAATACGAGGTGAGGCAAGACTTGCAGTAACTACTTCCCCCTCATTGTTTAATTCGCACAGTAGTCTTTTCAAAGGTATATAGAGAAAACACTTTATTCAATATGGCATATCCTGATCTGTCTGGTTTGCTAATCTCTGGCAAAGAAATGTGGAAATTCAATGTCACATTTGCATTTCATTTGATTGGGAGCCAGGACAGATTAGAAAGGGGTGTAGTTTTGGGATCTTGGTAAGACCCTTCCTTAGCTTGTGTAAGAACTACTGTAAAGAAGTCACTCTTGAAAACTTGCAAAACAAGTTTGTGATGCAATTATCTTCCATGAAGGGCAGAGAGCTGGCTCCCTTCAGGGGTAGTAGAGAGCTGGGTAGGTTGACATCATGGTCCTTAGAATATTGACCATGTAACTACAGAGGTAGTTACAGTCACTGAGACCAAGAAACACTTCTGTGGAGAGGGAGTCAAGCGTTCTCTTCAGTCCCGTTAAAGTTCCCCCCTTTCTTTTGCAGAATGATATATATTCAGCTTTCCAAGGGCAGCCAACACCCATCAGGTATTTGTGTGTACCTGGTACTGTGTTCATAGGGTATAATAATCTCAACAACCTATGAACTAACAGCCATTATATCTGCTTTGTAGAAGGGGTGGGGCAACATCTTCATAGAAGCAGAGTTTCAAGGGTAGGGGGACTGGGAAAGGGGATAACATTTGAAATGCAAATAAAGAAAATATCTTCAATAAACAAACAAACAAACAAACAAACAAACAAAAAAGGGGCGACTGAAGATTAGAGCTACCATGTGTTGTTCAAAACCCTGCAATTAGTAGGCAAAAGAATCACAGCACTTAATTTAGTAAGCCATTTGGACAACTTCTCTAGGCTTCTGCTCGTTTCTACAGAATTGAAGGGACTCAGACTTCCTCAGCTGGGAGGTGTTCAGCCTGCAAGCTTTAAAGTGGGTCAGAAATAATCCCATTTTCATGGGAATCATTAATATAAGATTAACCCGGTTTTATCACCTCAGCTCTGTCCCCTCTTAATCTCCAGATCAAGACAGCTCATCAATCTTTCCCAGACCCAATCTCCAAAGAGCCATTTTTCCATTTTGCCTATCAGCACAGGCCTTAAAAGGACACAGAAATGTCACCAGCACTCACTAGGAAATCTGCTTTTAAGTAACAACTTCACCGAGATGACATTCACAAGCCACAAAAATTCACCTTTTCAAGTGTATAGTCCAATCATTTTTAGGATAGCCACAAAGTTGTAAAAACCACTGAAAGATCAACCCCACAGCATTTTCATGACCCCAGACATTCCCAGAGGCCGCCCCTCCCTGCTGGATCATTTTCTTCTTGGTTATGTCATACAATGCTGCTAAGAACATGCCAGGGGAAGTTTTTCGGGGACGTGTGTTTTCAGTTCTGTTGGATTACTTGGTCATGTAGCAATCCATGCTTATCATTTTAAGGAACTGTCACGTTATTTTTCAAATAATGACTTGCACCCAGCAGCTTATGCTGCCGACCTGACTAATGTTTCTTGTGCTTACGGGTCATGGAGAAGATCCAGATTCTTCCCCTATTTTAAAACTGATTTTTTTTTTTCTAAGTAATTTGAGTTGTGTGTTATGAATGCGAGTACCCCTGTAAGACATGGGATTTGCAAATATTTTCTCTTCTGTGGATTATGTTTTAGCTTTTGTGGTTTTTTTTGAGACAGGGTCTTTTGTTATACCATCCAGGCTAGCCTTATATAACTCTTGATCCGTTTTCCTCAGATGGCTGAGTCTGGGGACTGTGGGAGTGTGACACTGAATGGAGTTTTCTGTTCACATCCTTGATGGTACCTTTCAAACGAAACACTTAGAACGTCATAAGGAGGTGTGTGGCTGAGAAGTGCTGCCACTGAATCACAGCCTCCTGGGTAGTGGGCAAACAATTCCCACTGTTTATGAAATACTCAGTCTGAGGTGTTTTGTGATAGCAGCCCAAATGAACCAACGTAACCATTCTGGTGGAAGTGAAGATATTCTACAAACAATTGGATCTCTTCCTTTACCTGTCAGACTATTGAAATGACCATCCCTTAGGGACTGGAGCTTCTTCAGAAATCTCATGCCTTCGGAAGGAAAGGGATAGGGCTGAGAGGTCTGTCTCCCAGGTAGATGACTACACAGTTTTGACAACTCACCACATAGATTGGAGCCAAGACAATGACCAGCTAATGATGAGCAGGACCCCATCTAGACCAGGATTGATTAGTTATGTCTAGCTTTTCCTCTCTAAATCCAAACCTCTCTTCAGTACCCTGGAGTCGGGCTTGGGAAACATTGAACCTTTTTATGTGTTCTTTTTCCTAATGTGGTCATAGTGAATACATTTCTTGCCATTGCTACTTGTCTGTCACTTTAATTGGCATATTGGGGACGATGGCCTAACTAGGTTGTTAAGGCTGCAGGAGTCCAGGCTTTAGCCTTTTAAAAATGCCAGTAATGGTAAGAAAGCCACAGAAGTTAATGTTTTTTTGCTCAGAGTTTTTCTGAGTTCTATGCTTGTCTGGGATTGTGTTCTGTGAGGACTGGGTTTCTGAAAGTGCCTGGAATTTGAAGCAGTATGCTCATCTAGAGTCTACATGGATCATCCTGTTTGTTGTTGCCCATGATTTACTCTCAGCTAGCACAATAAAGCCCCTCGTTACTTCTAAATGGGAAACAAGCATAACACTGTATTCTAAGGGAACACTCCTTTTCCTGTTGGTTTCACCTTGGGTTCTGTTTCTTGGCAGCAGCTGAGTAAGGGGTCACTGGCGATGTTGGTCGAGTAGGCTCAGCTGACCTCAGACAGTGCCGTTGCTCTGGGACTCGGAGACATTTCTGGATATCCTGGAAGAGAGGCTCCAGGGAACTGAGTTCTGCTAAATAATATTATTGTTTGTCTTTGGTGCTCTCCTCCCTGCTTTGGCCAGTTTCCTCTCTGCTTGCGGAGTAATGCCTCATATTTCCCGAGCTCAGCTCCTGATGGCCCGAGCAGGAATCTCACCAGTGGAGAACACTGAGAGGCTTTTGGTGTAATGTCCTAAACACAGCGTGTGGGCTGGAGTCTAAAATAGAGAAGTCAGAAGCTGACCAAAGATCCTTGTTACTATAAACATGGGCTTCACCCACTTTTCAGAGAAAGAGAAGAGAAGAGGAAGGGGGAGGGAGGAAAGTGAGAGGGGAGATGGAATGGGGTATTTCATCTAACTTATATACTCTATTTGTATTCTCCCAACTATTCTTTTTTTTACTCTCTCTCTCTAATATGGTTTCAAAGTAAGTGCTTTTAAAAATGGTCACACCTGTCATCAAATCATAAGCAGAACAGAGGCTCTGGTGCTCTAACAAGAGGCTGCAGTAATCACCAAGTATGAACTACTTCTGGATTTGTGACCTAATGACCTAATGGCAGATGACAGCTGCCACAGCGCCATTTGAGAGCGAGCTCCCCTCCTGCCAAGGGATTCCCTGGACTGCCTCAGAACCCACAGCACGTCACGTGCCTGGCATAACAAGAGGATGCACTCTGGGCTGTGCTTCAGCCTACCCTCCTCTACACCCTCTGTCTCAGCTTAGCTGGTGGCCTCTTTGTGTACTAGTTATTGCAGATTTTGATGATCATTTTCTAAAAGCTAATGCCACTTAACCCAGAGTATGTAGTTATTCAGACAATGTTAGTTCAGGGATTAAGCCGTAATTTGAGAAGGTTGTGCAAGAACCCCTGATCTGTGAGAAGAGAGTGCGTGAAGCTCAGACACCGTAATCCCACACACTGCTCTCAAGGAAGAACCATGGGATAACTCGGGTGGTTTCAGGACACACCCAGCTATATTGACAAGGTGTAAGCTTCCTGTCATTAAATATAACCTTGAAGAGCTTCGTTCAGCCTAATTATGTGTAAAAAAAGCAGCATTGTGAATTCACACATGGTGTGTATCTAGTATGTTACACATGGCACAGAGAGAGATACATGAGCAAAGAAGAGGAGCTGGAACAGGGGATTTGCCTGTTCTGGGTTTAGACATGGGATGGTTTCAGGAGCCAGTGAAAGCATGCAGAGACCCATCATTATGAATGTTTGCTTAGAAGCCTGGCTCATGCATGGTGACCAAGAGGATGTTGGGTGAAACAACAGTATGTGTGGATTATCAGGATGCTGAGGAGGGAAGAGGTTTGATTTGGGGGAATAAAACACTTGAGGGTTCGAGTCACAGTGACGGCAGTGAGGGGAAAATGTCTTTTCTGAGACTTAACTGGAATGGAAGGGATGCTCTGTCTCCTGAGGTGCATGGGGCAGCAGTTGCTATGGGTTACTGAGGTCATAACTCCTATACACTTTAGCTGACTCTTGAGTTTGGAGTCTGGGTAAAGTGTCTACTGCAGCCCTAGGTTAGCCCTCTGAAGAGGGTGGCAGGCTAGAGCCACTGGGAGCCGGGGAGTGGTAACAGAGTTACTGGAGGAGACCTCAGTAGATCAATGAGGCTCCTGTACAAGTTTCTGGTGAGTTATCTAATAAGTGTGCTTCAGTTCTTCTTCCACAGATGTGGAACAAAATAATTTCGTCTTGTGCCTTTTCTTAGCAATTAAGCTATGTGATTTGTCTTTATAAGTGTCCATAATAAATTTTGGTAGGAGAATTAACTCTGAACATGGGAAACATCCACAGGGCCTCTGCCCGGGAATGCACAGCTTTTTGAGTAAGCCTGCTGGGTTATATACATAAAACAACAACAACAACAAAAACTTTAAGAGAATTGAAAAACAAAACAAAATAGCAAACCAGAATAATTTACACCCATATACTGACTTCCTAAATGTATCTGCTGTTAGCATTGCTTCGTTCACGCGCCGCGCCCCCCACAACACATATAGACACATACACTACTCTCTCCTTAGTCAATTGTAAGTAGTGTGATGGCATTGTTGTCAATTTTCTGAGTTGGCATTGAGTTTCTTGCTTCATGTTTGTAAAGAATGCTGAGCAAGGAAAACAGAAGAAGGGCACAAGATCAAGGCATTATTGGCAAGAAAAATGATGTCTTTTAGCAGCAGTAAAAGGTGGACTGCTGCATAAGTTTTGAAGCAGGGATTTTGATATCCTGGGAATGGACAAATTTGATCCCACTCATATGTAAATTAGGCATCTATTAGGGATTCATCTGGCTGGTTAATTTGCATGTGTATAGTGTATTCTGATTGGCTGATGAGTCAAGTGAAGGGAAAGAAAGACCTGCCAAAAAAGTCCTTAAGGCTGGGCAAGATCAGGAAAAAAACCAACCAACCAACTAACCAACCAACCAACCAACCAACCTACCAACCAACCAACAAACAAGGGCTGATGGTTAGTCTACATCTTGATGATTCAGAAAATTTTGGATTTTAATACTTTAAATAGCAGGATCAACTTCCTTGAAAAGTCTCTGGAGTTCTGGAAGCTGACTGCTGGTTCCACCAGGCATATAAATGGTTTGTTTCCCTTCGGTCTGTAACCCTGACTGTCTACTTGTTCCTAATTCTTATCATCCTCATGACACTTTACCCTATGTGATACTAAGTAATGTTTTCTTCTATACAAAGACATTTTTCAGCTTCATATTTAGCATGCACAATGTCATTTCTACTGTAAGAAACATTAATATCCAGACTCAAGGACAAATTCCCTAAACAGTGTAAGGGATGCCAATAAAGTCAAGCTGTTGTTCTTGTTGGTTGTATTCTAAAGTTCCCCTTCTCCCTCTGTTTTTGCTCATAAGCTCCTTGAAGTATCCAGGTAGATCTCTTAAAAGCCTTTCATGGATTCCTACCAGTGAGTCCTTGTTGGTTGTGTTTCTGAGCCAGCATATGTATCTGAATATCCCAGAAACCAGTGTTTAGACAACTCCCTCCCTCACTTTCTTTTCTCTTTTCCCCACCTTCTCCCTTTCTCTTCCCCTTTGACAGTGTATAGTCTAGGTGGTCTAGAACTGAACTCAGAGTTCTTCTGCTCAGCCTTACAAGTGCTAAGATTACAACATGCACCATCACACTTGGCTAGCTCGCTATTCTCATTCCTCCATTAATTTAAAATCATCAGGAGTGTGTATGAGACAGTGAGGGCCCAGAGAGAGAAGTGGTTTCACAACATCACCCATCTTGCTGGCAGCCACACCCTGGATTAAGGCTTACATCACACATCTAACCCTGAATTTTGTCTCCTGTGGTGAACTATGAGAGAATCCTTACATCTATGCTTTGGATGCTCAAAGAAGCAGTTCTGAGATACCTGGATGCTGGGAAAGAAGAGAATATTGAATCCTCTGTGCAGACACAAGAGACACTGTTACATACAGAATGGTATGTTCTGTGGTCTATCCTGACTCCTGGATAATATGCTCTTTTTTTCTATGAAAGGACAGAATTTATTACTTATTGAAAATTCTTTCCCCTTGGCCTTATAAAATTACACTTTTGTCACCTTCAGAATTCTCATTAAGAAACGGTATGGAAGGTAGCAGCTCTCTGGGATCACTGTGACCACCACGGCCAGCAGAGCAATGACACACAGGAGGCAAGAAGGAAGTTCAGTTCAATAAGACTGAGTAGCCTGTATTGGTTCAAACTTCAGGAGTCTGACCCCCGAGTAGTTTATTTTAGGCATATTTAAGCACAGTACAATTAGATGAGAACGTTCCTGGTGATAATTAACTCAACACTGTGTGTTCAATAAAGCTTAAGATGAAACTACATTGATGCTCTTTGTGAAGTACATGTAACAATGTTTCATAAAGATAAGTTTTATAGATTGACAGGCTCCTGATAAAGGTCTTGGAGAGGATCTGGTGTGGCGTCCACCATACAGATAGTGCAGAGATCATCAGTCTATTAACCATGCCTGCTCCCAGCCTTCTGGGTGAATAACAGGCTATGGAAGAGACAACCTTGTGTGTTCAACATTCCTGTCTCCTGGCTTTTATCTGTGAGCATAAGAGCCTCTGTGCCTCCCACGCAATGATTTCTTGAGTTACAGTGGACTCTTTGTTCCTGAAGCTGTACCCTGAATCAC
Source organism: Mastomys natalensis (assembly GCA_021653895.1). Classification (NCBI taxonomy): domain Eukaryota; kingdom Metazoa; phylum Chordata; class Mammalia; order Rodentia; family Muridae; genus Mastomys; species Mastomys natalensis. The sequence continues at coordinate 336,011 of JAJTUV010000619.1, forward strand.
ATTTGGAAATATGCTGTGTTTTGCAGGCATTTTCCTTTTCTGGTAGTGGAGGAAGTCTCTCTTCATCCACCAAATGCATATAAATATCCTAGCAGCTACTAGCTGTCTGACTTCACCTGTCTATTATACGGTACGTTTTCAGAAGTCCCAATTATATATCAAATCCATGACTTACATTGTACTTTGATCTTAAAAATAGAATTTAAGGTAAGTTTTCTTAGCCTAGTTGCAGACTTTGATGCGGTCTTAGGTTTTGTTTGTAATCTTAATGTTTTTTCGAATTTCATCTCTTCTTTATTTTGTTGTTTCTTTCTCTCTTTTTTTTAAGTGTCATTATTAATCATGAAAGGAGGAGAAAAAGAAATGAGGGAAGAAGGGAAAAACTGGAAAGAAGGGCACATTTTTTCCATTAGCTACCTGCATTTACAATTCAGCTTTTGACCAATCATATAGATTGTGAGACACCCAAGCTCATTAAAAACAAAGTCTATGGGGGACTGTAGAGATAGCTCGGCGGCTAAGAGCACTTGTTGCTTTTGCAAAGGGCCTGAACTCGGTTTCCAGCACTCATATGGTGGCCTATAAATATCATAATTCTAGTGCAAAGAGATCTGATTCCTTCTTTTGGTGTAGTACACACACACACACACACACACACACACACACACACACACACACACTCCTGCGAAGGCAAAACACTCATACATATGAAATACAAATAAAAGGTTATAACCCTTTCTAAAAATTATACATACATGGAGTCAGAGGTCAACTTGTGAGAATCAGTTCTCTCCTTCTGTGAAGGTCCCAGGGGTCAAACTCAGATTGTTAGGCTTGGTGGCAAGTGTTTCTTTATTCTCTGAGCAATCTTGCTGGATCCTTCAAGTCCTTTTCAATGTTTATGAGACCTTAGAAACAGTGGAGGGAAGGAAGGTGAGCTAAATGCACATCTATATCAACTAGAGTGGCTAGAAGTAGTCAGCAAACAAGAAAGAAACCCTTAAGTTGCTTTGGATAGCAAAGACAGGATTGGCTGGGAGAGGCAGAGTGCGACCTGGGGTGTACGGATGGGGACTCAGCTGGTCAGGACTTGAGTTTTTTCATCTCAGGTTTCTGCAAACCACACAATACAACTTGGTCTGAAGCTGGATGTTCTTAGGTTCAAAATAGATGTGTTGGTAGCAATTAGAGCTACAGGAGTCCTGTTTGGATTTATTTCAAAGAAATCGCCACACCTGTGGTTCTTAATAGCCAGGAAAGAATCCCAGAAGATCCTAGAACAAGTTTCCTCACAACACATTAACCTAAATGGATGAATCACCTGTCCATTTCCTCTCACAAGTAGTTCCTGTCACAAGAGAACACCACATCCAGACACAGAATCTTAGTTTGTTCCCCAGAACCAAACTCTATATAAAGGTCTGGTTCAGAACCTTCATTGGCTTCTTTGGCTTGCCACTCCAGAGTAACCCAGGGAACCACAGAGTACTGGGAAAATAGGCCAGGAGGCAGAACTTGAGGGTCAGATCCATCATCTTATGCATGTTTAGGAATGCCTGGCCTGAGTTTGAACCCATGCGTGAGTGACCTGTCTCACATTACCTTTCCAAGATTATGATGGCTGAGATAAACTGGACGTGGTGGCACACACCAGTGATCCCAGTGCTTGGAAGGCTGAGGCAGAAGGATCATGAGTTCCAGGTTAGCCCAGGGTACAGAGCAAACTGCAGTCAAAATAATTCAAAATAAACAAAAAAAAAAATAACCAAACTAATAGACGATATGTTTCCAGAAAATAAACTGACTGCTGGATGATATACATACAAGATAAATCTGAGTAGACTCTAAAGAGCTTGAAAGCTGAAGCAACAATGGCCATAACCCATAGAAAAGTAAGCTTAAACACATGAATTAAATCTCACCAAATGAACACTAGCATAAAAAAAAAAAGCATTCTAGGGGCTGAAGAGATGGTCAGTAACTAAGAGCACTTGCTGTTCTTACAGAGGACCTGGATTCAATTCCCAACACCCATTTAATAGATCACAAAGGTCTGTAACTCCAGTTACAAGAGATCTGATACCCTTTTCTGGCCTTCAAGGACATGAGACATGCACAGAAACATGCACAGACAAAAATGCAAACAAAATACTTATGCACATATAAAAAACAACGAAACAACCCCCCAGACACTGACATTCTCTCATAATATTTATCCAAAACCCAGATTCCTACGAATTAATATGCAAAAATTTCTGCAACACAGTCCAAAATTTCTCATCATGCATTGAACATGATATTCTCAACTTGCAGGACAAGACCATCAGTGATGCCAGTGTTAAGATGATACAGATGTTAGAATTAGATGTGAGTGCCATAAAAATGTTCAAAGGGGCAATCATGAGCAATTTTTCAAAGCTAGGACATAAATAGAACTGTGAAGAAGAGCAAGTGGAAACATCAGAACTGAAAAACAACCAAAAGTTAAAAACACACTGAAAGACTTGGCCACAGAAAGGCGAGGACAGGAGGGAACGGGGTCAACTGAAATGAAAAACATTACTCAGTTGGCTAACAAGCAGAGAGTACTAAAACCAAAACCCAAACAGAACTTTAGGGATCTGTGGAACCATAGAAAATGGGTGACACAAGATTTTTTTCATAAGATGAGAAGGAAGAACGCAGTACTAGAAAATGAGTTTGGAGAGATGACGGCTAGAGCTTTACACATTCTGAGCGGGACCACATATGGATTAGAGCCACTCTGTCTGAATAGGACAGAGTCAAAGAGGCGCACCTCAGCCACAGCACACGCAAAGTTTTGGAACACTGGAGACAAAGTGTTAGACACATCTAGAGAGAGAAATTGTGTCTGAAGGACAGTACATTTGATGACTGGGATTCTCCTGTGGACACCACACAGGAAAGCAGAAAAAGTACCACTTTTGCTAGTGCAAACAATAGTTGGGGTTGAGAAAGTTCTTATCACACAAATACAAGGACCTGAATTCGATTCCCAGAATACCTATAAAAACCAGCTGGGGTGGAATGTGTGTATAATCCTAGCAATGGGGAAGCAAACCCAGGAGGAGCCTCAGGGCTTGCTCATCCAGTCTAGCCTAACTCGCAAGGTCCAGGTACCAGTGAGAGACTCTGTTCCAAGAAGGATGGTTGACTTCTGGGGAACAACATTCAAGGTTGACCTCTGGTCTTTGCATGGACACACAATCACATGCACTGCACACATTTGAACATACAAACTCTCTCACACACACAAAGCTGCCAATTCTATGTCTCAGATAGCTTTCAGCAATGACAATAAAATAGTGATGTTCTCAGTTCATCCCCTCCATCTACATGAACAGAATGTCTACAGGGGAATGGAGAAGGCCACGGAACTGGGACCTATTTGGGCTAACAAAAGAACCTGTTCTAATGTTGGTATTCTTGAGTGTATGATGTTGACCTGCAGTTCGGGGAATATATAGATGTACTATTTAGCATAACTTGGACAGAAAGGGGAGGAGAAACGGAGCTTTAGAGCTTCAGGATTTCTTTTTTTCCCCTTTAGAATTATTTTATTAAATCACAAATGTACAACAGCTCCTCAACTCTACACACGCACTTAAATTTTTTAAAGGAAAAACATTATGTTTTATTACACCATGATCCTGGCTAATCACTAAGCTCACAAGTCTGGAGTATGTCAGAGGACTAGGGCGTGGTGGGGGCGCGTCACACTATGGCTGACACAGTATTGCTGAGTGCACCTCCACGCAGCTCTGAAATGACCCAAGAACCCTTCTCTGGAACAGCTCACGCAGAAAAAAAAATAAAAAAATAAAATATAAATATTTAAGAGAATACAAGGCTCAGATTGGTTTTCATACACATTGCACTGGAGAGTCGAAGACCCAATACTTGCAAGTTAGGTCCCATGTGTTCTACACTGTCCAACGCACATAGGACACTGTGTTAAGTACGTGCACGCTCAACCTTTTACGAGGAAATCACAGATTGCAAGCTCCATAGGGCTGTGGAAAAGTCCTCTCCACTCTGGAGTGACAGACACAATTTCGGCTCATTATGACTGAGACAGCAGATAGCTACTCGCTCTTAGATGGTCCAGATCTCGGATAAAACTTCACTTAAACTGAGGTGAAAAGTCCAGCATCACAATGCAGAATCCTGACTGTGCTGCCTCCGGCTTTCAGTAAGATTGTCTACAAAACCTCCTGGCAGTAAAAAGCATAGATCCCACACGGATGGAACCCACGTGAGCAACAGCCTGAGCGACCTGGAAATGGCTGCACCGGGTCCCACTGGGAGCACGATCTCAAAACTTTTGAGAAAAATCTTTTAAAAGGCTTCACATGTCAGGTGAAACTTACAAATTTAGCAATATCAAAGAAGGAATGCTTCCACACGCTTACAAAAGCCTCTAGAAAGGAACAATGAAAAAGATAAACTGTCTCAAAGGCATTTTTCTTTTTTAAACAATCCTTTCTCCAGAGCAAGGTAATGTTATTAAATAATCCAATCCATTCACAAAATGGCTCTCTGCATCTGCTTGGGTGTCATCCGCCATATCACTGCATATTTATGCATGGCTGACATAAGATTTTCCTTAACATTGTTATTTCAATGACCTGAAGTTGTTTTGTTACCTCTGGGCTCTCATCCTCTCCTATTTATACACGGAAACCCATGGTAAATAGGAGGAAGCTCAATATCGGCTCCTTCCATCATAGCCCCACCTCCTCCACTTCCTCCAGGACCATAGTTCTCTCTACCATATGGTTCTCCCATGTTCCTGCTACCGCCAAAGTTTCCACACTTCATTGGGCCATAGTTAGAAGGTTGCTGGTTATAATTTCCAAAATCATTGTAATTTCCTCCTCCATAGCTGTCATAACCACTCCCGTAGCTCCCACCCTGGTTGCCATATCCAAGTTTTCTAACCATCATATCCTCCTCTGCCTCCTCTGTAACCAGGGCTACCTCCAAAATGGCCGTCTCCAGGTCCCCCTCCATACCCATGATAGCCATCTACAAACCCACGTCCATTTGTGTATCCATTCTGGCCTAAAGTTGATTCCTGATCCTGGTCCAAAATTGCCACTGCCACCAAAAAAATCCCCCAAACCAAAGGATTTCTTGTAGGTCCCTTGTCCCCCATGGGCCGTTGTGCACCGGTTGTTCTCAGGATGTGAAGGAGCTGGGAACAGGGTTTCCTGCCCCGGTGAGTACGGTGGGCACAAACATCCCGGGAGACTGTGAGGAAGGACAGTTCATTTATTGAAGTAGAGGGTCTACATTGTAAAACGTGAGTCAGGGAGAGGGGAGTAAAAGGAACAAGGGAGGACATGCAGCAGTGGGAGCAGGGGCCTTCCGAGCATTTCAGCTAGAGTAGCAGACTGCCAGTCACATGATTTCTGAGAAGCCAGTTTTCTGGCAGGGAAACAGAAGTTTAACTGGCTTTATCACAACATGTCGTTTTTCTCTTTGGAGTTGAGTAGGCCCAAGGGTCCCATGCTGAGAGTTGTCCAGGGTATGGGCAGTACTCTTCTCTCCCTCATTTGGCTTGGGAACAAACAGTTTCTGTGAAGATGGCGGTATGTATTTTTAAATTCCCAGAGCAACCACTAGGGAAGTTACTCAAAAGGATACTGTTAAGAACATGGTAAATAAGGCCATAGGGGACCTGTGTACTTAACAACATCTGGCCAGCTGTCATTATTCATGTTTTGTTCCCCAAAACACAATGACTGTTCCTAACCATAATTTCTTGTTACTCATGTTTTATTCTTCAAAATAAACTGGCTGTTCCTAACGAAAAAACAAAAAACCAAAACAAACAAACAAACAAACAAACAAAAAAGAACATGGTAAATAGGATAAAAAAAAGATGGTCAGATGACCACATCTGGGAAGACAAGAAAGAGGAAATAGATAAAACAACAACAATAACAACCAAACCAGGGAGCTCCAACAGACCACAATAATGGAGTGCTGAATAACTAAGTGCATCGATCACTTCACTAGGTCATTCGAAAACACTAGTTAACAAACATTGTAAAAATAGATGAATCGTACTGCAGTACTCTATTTGCAAGAAAGTTATTTCAAGTATAATGACATTATTAATAGGCTTCAAGCTAGACTATGGAAAAAGATATTCCAAGCAAAAACTGAGAGCTGGATCCCTTTATGTTAATGGCAACATAGACGTCAGAAGAAAGAAAATGACCAAGGTTGAAAAAAAAAAGCACATGATCTATCCACTAGATAAGGGTAAAAATATCAATTTATCAACACGTTTTAAACCGTGTACCTACTTAATAGCAAATTAGAAAGCACATGACAAAGTACACATAGAGTATTCTCCAAGGAAGACTCTATTTCCAGATTCTAGTCTTTCTTTCTTTCTTTCTTTCTTTCTTTCTTTCTTTCTTTCTTTCTTTCTTTCTTTCTTTCTCTTTTCTTTTTCTTTTTTTTTTTTTTTTTTGAGACAGAGTTTCTCTGAATAGCCCTGGCTGTCCTGGAACTCACTCTGTAGACCAGGCTGGCCTCGAACTCAGAAATCCACCTGCCTCTGCCTCCCAAGTGCTGGGATTAAAGGCATGCGCCACCACCGCCTCTGGCTGGATGCTAGTCTTAATCCTAGTATTCAAAGGGTAGAGGTAGGTGAATTTCTGTGAGTTAGAGGCCAGCCTGGCCTGCATAGTGAGTTGTGTTCTTTGTCAGTAGAATTGTGTCACTTTAAAAAGAATTAAAAACATATAAAAATACACTCTTGAAAACAAACTGAAGAGACACATTATGTCCATGGATTGGAAGATTAGGCATAAGAATGATTTACTTTCTCTATAAATTGATCTGTGGACATTTAATCAACACGAATGGAAGGCTTGAGATAAGTACATACAAGGGTGTGCAACCTCATGGGTGGTTAATGACTGCAATTCAAACCACCACAGATTGTGTTACATACCTACGGGAAATGCTGACGTTAAAAACAGTGCTAATACCCAAAGCCAAAAAGAGCATGAACAACTGGAATGCTTACACATTAGGGGTCAAAATGGTTTGGGCAATTTTCCATAAAGTTAAACATCCTTCACCTGTTCATCTATATGAAAGAGGAGAAGCTGGACTCAAGTGTGCACAGCAGCTCTTATTCCTGATTCTCAGAGTCTGGAACAGCTCAAGTGTCCTCAAGTGAGCAAGTGGGTAAACTGTAGGTCGTGGGTACACAACAAGGAGCATGGGTAAACAAGGAACAGAGTGTTGACAGAGGCAAGGATTTGGAAGGATTTCAAAACAGCCGGCACAAGATGCTGTACCAAAAATGCTACACATTAAAGGGTTCCACCTTAGTGGCATTCCTCCCCCATCCCTGGCTTGTCTAGATAAGGGTTCAAGTATCACAGGCTAGCCTAAAACTTACCATGTAGTGGAAAGTAATTCTGAAATCCTGATCCTCTTGCTTTCACCCCAGGAGAACTGGGGTTACAGGTTTGTACTCACCACCCAGTTTCTGAAGTGCTGGGGATAGAACAGGTATACTAGGCAAGCACTCTACCAACTGAGCTACACCCCAGCCCCAAATTATTTTCTGTTAGAAAAAAGACAAGAAAACCAAAGCACTGTCAACGTAGCCACAAGGAGACACCTTGAGGAGACTGTTATTGCCCTCTGGATTGATAGTATTATAGACTGTATTTTCTCCTCATTCTTAGCTTTGGATGGTCTATTTCCTGAAACAATGTCTCATTTGTCCTGTGTGTTCCAGCAAAATCCAAGAATATTTTTTATTTGTTTACTACTACTGTAGGGTGTGTGTGTGTGTGTGTGCACTCTCATGTGCATATATGAAGGCAGAGGCAACTATTGGGATTTGATTTTCACTTTCTACCATGTGAGGTCTAGGAGACTGAACTCAGTTTGTCAGGCTTGTGTGTTGAGCACGTTTACTTGCTGGGCTGTCTAGCCCTGGGCATTGTGGGAAATTGTATCACTCTCAGTCATTTAATGTCTCCTGCTTGCTTTCTTTTGATCATTTGTTTCTGTCCAATTTTGAAGACTTCTATAATGAACTCTGTCTTCTATCTTGACAAATTCTCCATCACAATAAGAGAAGCATCTTGGTTATTTTCTTGTTCCCTCCCTCCCCAGTCCATTTTCCTCCCTCTCCGTAGTTTTTTTTTTTTTTTAATGTACTTTATTATTTCCTTTAATTATTTCGTTTCTTTTTCTTCAGATAGGGTTTGGCACATAAACCTGGCTGGATTAGAACTCATTACATACCGCAGGCTAGTCTCAAACTTTCCTCCCTTGAGACAAGGTCTGTCATTGTTCCTGAGCTAGGCCGGCAGCCAACAATCCTCCTGTCTCCACCCACCACAGGCAAAACACTCACACACATAAAATAAAAATAAATAAAAATTTAAAAATATGTTTTGCAAACCAACAGATTGGCAACTGTAAATGAATCAAGCAATAAAACTTGTGTGGCTAGATTAGAAAAGTCCATCTTGACTGCAGAGAGTGTTCTTGCTAGGTATGTCTAGAATGCTTGTGACAATAATAATAAAAAAAAAAAGCAAAGTTCGGTTTCCCTTTTTATTACTTGATGAGTTATGAGAGAACCTGGAAAACAACGATAACAGTTCTATTTTGTGTCACACACACGCAAAAATGTAATCAAAACTCTATGTGTACAGAATTCAAGTCATTAGCAGAACTGATAGCATAATAGTCACACATGTGGACACAACCAGCTTTTTACACGCTGGGGATTCAAAGTCCAGCCCGCACTTGTGCCTCAAATGCTCTTACACATCTCCTAGCTCTGGGAAAATCCTGTTTGGTTCCCTTGTGTGCAGACTTCTTGGGAGCATTTTGTCTTGTTTTCCATCCTTAGAGGCTACAGAGCAGTGAAGAGCAGGATACTGCTAGGAAAAGCAACCTTGGAGGATAGGGAGACAGAGTAGTTTCTCTTAGATTTCAGAAGGACGGTTGCTAAGAGGGAGACAGTTGGACAAGCTCTAAGGGTGAGGTGTCTAGATCCATACATGGTTTCCTGGAATTAGTTATCATCATGACCCTTTCTGGGGCTCATGACTCACCAGATATAACCTGTCCAAGCTGGAGACACCAGTGTGACTCTCATGCTATCAGTTCCACTTATGACTTGAATTCTGTACACGTAGAGTTTTGATTACATTTTTGCGTGTGTATGTGTGTGTGTGTGTGTGACACAAAATAGAACTGTTATCGTTGTTTTCCAGGTTCTCTCATAACTCATCAAGTGATAAGAAGGGAAACAGAACTTTGCTTTTTTTTTTTTTTTTATTGTCACAAGCATTCTAGACATACCTAGCAAGAACACTCTCTGCAGTTGAGATGGACTTTTCTAATCTAGCCACACAAGTTTTATTGCTTGATTCATTCACAGATGCCAATCTGTTGGTTTGCAAAACATATTTTTAAATTTTTATTTATTTTTATTTTATGTGTATGAGTGTTTTGACTGACTCTGTGTGTGTGTGTGTGTATTATATATTTACATTGAATGTATGTAGTGTCCATGGAGACCAGAAAAGGGTGTTGTATCCTTTGGGCCTGGAGTTACAGTTGTGAGCTGACATATGGATGCTGGGAATCAAACTCATGTCCTCTGGAAGAACAATCAGTGCTCTTAACTCTCTAGCCTCTGCAAACATATTTTTTTGTATTGCTTCCAGAATGGATCAGCCTTGACGATTAGATTAGTTGATTGATTGAAATTTAATCTTTACCTGCCATTTTCTGTGTGTGTAGGAGCATGCTAGGTAAATGCTGTCAAGCCAAACAGATGTAAAGATTAAGGAAGAATTGCTCAGTCTGGCCAGTCCCCGGATGCTGTCTTTCTATCTCAATGGAGCCTGCCTCCACTCCAGGCGAGGAGTGGGGATATGGTAATTTAAAGGGTTCAAGGTCAGGAGCTCAGGTCAGAACATTTAATGATGTTAAGGAGTCGGGTAGGGAAGGGCAGTTGGCATGACCCCAAGAAATGTGAGTAAGTGGAGCTTCCAAGGTTGTGTGAGTCTCTGAATTTTGTATATCCCCAAACCAAATTTCTAGTTGGATCTCAAATTTGATCTAAGAGATTGTGTACAAACCAGAAGATGAATTTATTTATAGTAGAGTTAATAATTCTAATCGGAATTATTACATCTATATACCCACACCTCTGAGGAAGCAAAAGTGGGAGTCAGAATGGATAAAAATATTGCTTGATGAGTTTGGAGCTCAAAGGAAACAGTGGCCCAGCCTGTGCCTTGTGCTTGCCTACAGTCTAGTTGGTCTCATGTCCACGCTCTGGCTGAAGACCATTGTAGAGAAAGTTGCTAGCACCAAACAAGTCCAGCTAAGCCCCCAGTTTAGGAGTCAGATCATGATTGCACCACTTTCTATGGAGGACCAAAGAGCGGCCTCACACTTTAGGTCCCAAAATTTACCCGCAGCTCAGCTTCTTTACCTACAACACGGAAGAACATTAGTCCAACTCCATACTAGTACAGTGAGGGTTTAGTTAACTAAATAAAGCATTTTCAGTAAACATATCCCCCCATAAGTATGAAATAGACGTCAATCACAAAGAGGAAGGCACCCTGTCTCAGGACCGCTCTGATTGCTTGCACAGGGATTTCTTTAGTGACTAAACCTATCATGCTTTCCCTACCTGACTTATCACATCTGGCTTTTTGAGCTCCCCCGCCCCACTGACCTTGTCTGAAGACCTAGAGCATATTTCTAAGTCTGATGGGGACTAGTGAGAAGGAAGAGTTGTTAGAATAGATAGGAATTGGGTAAGTGCTCAACATATAACAAGGTCTGTGAGACTGGAAGGGACAAGAATGAGTACAGAGTGGACCTTGCGTGCAGAACAAGGAGGGAGGAGCGTGGGGAGTTTGTGGAAATGCACAGCATCTGGAGGAGAAAGTGTTAGGCCAGGTGAGAGAGTAGAGAAGCAGTGAGAGAGGAGCGAGCAGGAAGCAGATGAAGAGCCCCTGCCCCTTGCCAGACTATGATGTTCATTGGTTTGTTTGTTTGTTTATTTTGGTTTCCTGAGACAGGGTTTCTCTGTGTGTACCCTGGTTGTCCTGGAACTCACTCTGTAGACCAGGCTGACCTCGAACTCACAGAGATCTGCCTGCTTCTGCCTTCTGAGTGCTGGGATTAAAGGTGAGTGCCGTCACTGCCTGACTCCTGCTTATGAGGCTCATTTTACAACATTTACAATACTGTCAGAGGGAAGCCTCGAAGCAAAGCAATGCGCTCAGGCTTAAGTTTTAGGTATGGAAACTACACTTCCCTGGTCTCTCTAGCCTGGACCATAGACGATAGTGATTAGGGGGATGGATTGGAGGTTTCCTTCCTGCCTTTATACAGGCAGTACTGATAGAACCTTTAGGTTTCTGGAAATGCTCTAGGTACTGTATGCAGGTAATGATGGACAAAGTCCCTGCTCTCTCGGGAAAGCAGATAAATCTACCATGTATTGTTAGATAGAGAGGGACTGTCCTCATACATGACGAGCAATGGTGAGCCAGGTGATAGAAGCAGGTTGCAGCTCTCCCTGTCACCTCCACATCTTGTTAAGTTGTGCTAGCTAGAAGCAGCGAAGCAGCTTCCTCCAACTGTCACATGCGTTTCTGAAAGACTTCATCCCCACAGGAGCAATGTTACATCACACAGGGTATGTGTGGGAAAGGGTTTCCTTGATTAGTTGGCCACAGACATAAAATCTCCACTAAACACTCCTTTCCTTTAATCATTTTCTTTTGAACAATGGTCTTACGTAGCCTGGTTAGTCTCCATATGCAGCTAAGAACGACCTTGGTCTCCTGATCTTGTTTCCTTCTCTTCCTGAATGCTGGGATTGCCAGCCTGCACCACCACATCTGGTTATCTCTTTTCATATGAGTTCTTTCTAATCCTCATTACAAGGTGAGGAGGTGAGAGCAGAGTTGGAATCTGTGTTAAATTCCCAAGATGGGGAGAAAAGGAGATGGGACAGAAGGACACATGTGGACTGTGTTGTGTAGCTATTTCCTCTGAACAGAAGCTCCTTGAGACTCAAACTCAAAAAATTCTAAATGAAGGATCTTTTAGTCTCAAATAGTGAGCAACTCAGAAGTTTTAGGAAGTCCCTCAAGCTTGCCAGATGCATAAGGCCTTCTCCCTTCTCAAGGTTGTATAAACAGTAAGGACTCCATGTTGTCCAGATATCTCTAGGGTTCCAGCTTTCATGAGTCATCACTCCCTCTTGGTCATTCAGCTGCCTCTGAGCATGTTCCTGTAAGAAACTCATGTTCCTGTAAGTAACTCCAGTAAACTCATTGACTGTGGAGCTAGAAATAGCCTGAATCTACAGGGAGCAGAGAGAGGTCAGCACTACACAGTCTTCTGGAGACACCATTGTGAGAGAGTCCGTTGCAAGAGGACATCCTGTAAGAAGGAATTTGGGAGAATGAGTGTTGCCAAATACTTGCCCCGACATCCTCTGATTCCACGTCAGTGCCCCATTTGCCAAGATCACTGCAAGTTCAGCAGAGGGCAAGTGGGACCTTTAATGGGCAGCGGAGCAGAGTCCTCTGAAGCCAGGGGTTGGTTGCTCACATCGAGCGGCTTCCTGTCTGCTTCTTGGTACAAGTAAAACCTCCTGACTTATCTGGAAGACTGCACCTCCAAAAGAACATGTTAAACCATGTCAAGGGATGGAGAAGGGCTGGTCCTAGTTTGTTTGTTTACATCCATTTGACATGTTTCATAATGGGTAATGAATATTCGAGCATATCACATACAAACTTTGAGTGATAATCCTTAAGACATTTCCACACAAGGGAGTGTTAAGTGGCCATTTGATGTTTCAAAGGGTTTAACCTTGTGGGGAAATAAATGTAGTCTACCACACAAAAAGAGTGCAATACTTCTACTCTGTTTTGATCCCAAATTTCACACACACACACACACACACACACACACAAAGGGGAAGGGAGGGAGGGAGAGAAAGAGAACAGTTTTGGGGACATTCAGACATTCAAAAACAGATTGTCATTTTAGAATCAGCAATATATGCAGCATATACAGCAAGATGCTGGACAGCCCCTTTCGTGAGCATCCTAGCAACAATGAGATTAGGAAACTGTTACCTGCAGCTCTCTGGAGCTCATGATATTCTGGATGGTGAGGGAAATGCTTAGGGCGACTTTCATGTTGAGGTGTGAATTCATGAGGAGGACAACAAGGCCACGATTCTTATCACTGAGCTAGACTGCAGCTTTCTAACATGAGGTGAGCCCTTTTGGGCTTGTCCAAACGGTCCTCTTTTAGACACATGACAGCAGTGCTGGGAGAGAACTGTTTTATTTTTCTACATTAGGGCTGAGTAGCTGGTGCTTTCCTCATGAGAAATCTGTGTTGATCTTCTTCTCCTTCTTCTTCTTCTTCTTCTTTCTTCTTCTTCTTCTTCTTCTTCTTCTTCTTCTTCTTCTTCTTTTCTCTTCCTCCTCCTCCTCCTCTTCCTCCTCCTCCTTTTCCTCCTCTTTCTTTCTCCCCTTCCTCCTCCTGTTACTATTGTGCCATTTTCTTGGATAGAATTTCTTCTAGTAGTGGCACAATTCTAAGTATTCAACGTCTTCATGGACATCAGCTAAAACTAGTTATAACACACACATACTCAGACACACACACACAGAGGGGGGGCGGAGAGAGAGAGGAAAAATACCCCAAAATAAAACACAACCTCTGGGTTCATGCAATGGCAATGAGTGGAGGCAAGCAAGCCTCCTATAACACTTTACCAACTCTGTTATGTTTGAATGCTTCTCACTCTAATCAAAACACAGCATCAACCGAGCAGAGGCAGTAGCTAAACAGTTGCTCATTTGAGTGTGCTCAAGGACACTGACTCAGTGTTTAATCATCTGTTTACTCATCTGGGAAGAAAGGGAGATCGGTCACCACTGTTCTTTGATTGTGTTCAACTCAATCATCATGTTCCAAAAATAACAGGCTGCCATCGTCAAATGCTCAGTTATCTTCAGTTGCCCTCTACCTCAACATCCACAGCTATAATTGAAGAGCATAAGAGCAAAGAGACCATGGCTAATGTGTTGTACCAAAGAGCCCATGGTACCAGCTGATCTTCTCCTAGCATTTCCTTCCTATTTCTGGTGTTCACAAGGTTGTTTTTAAAAAAGATTGTTGTATTTTATATGTAAGGGTACTATCCTAGTTGGTCAGTGTAAAATATTCTTATGTCCTCTGTACTGTCCCTTCCTCTGTCTAGAGCTTGAAGATGCACAAGGGAAGCTCTCACAGAAGAGAAGAGGCAGCTAAGGGTCCTGAGAGTGGGTGGATTCAAAGAGAGCATGACAGGGAGTACCAGGGTGGCTGGGGACTGTCTCCAAAGGCAGAGCTACAGGGATCTTAGGAACTATGGACATCTACGTGTGGACTAGCCATGTACCCTGGACTTTGGGCAAATGTGTTAAACATTAACTTAGTAAGGCAAACCTGTCCTTAGAAAGGAAGTTTCCAGATTTCAAATCACTTGGCTTTTGGTTCCACCTTTCTCTCGATTTGAGTCAAATCGGTGTTATACTTTCCCTGTTAATACTGATGAGAGCTTCCCACTTTTCTCTGTAAAGCTCTGTGTCTCACTAAACCCACTGCGTTTATTTTTAATCTATAGCAACATGCTTGTATCAGATTCACAGGAAATGATCCGGCATGAAGTTTTGGTACTGTGACCTGGAAGGATGTATTATTTTAGCTTAGAGAAACAAATGAATGTTTCTACCTGGACTTGCTGAGAGCTTTCTGTGCTCGGTTTAGGCTGACACCAGTGAGTCTCTTGGCTTGACTAGGAAGCCCCAGTGAGCCTTCCTTATGCTCTGTTTTTTGAGAGCCCTTTCTGGAATTCTTTGCCAATTTTTTTTTCCTGGTGTGAAAAAAGGGCTGAGGGGATTGACTGGTTAATGTGACCTACTTCAGATCACACTGTGACTCCACTTGGCTCTGCACAGGCTTTAGGTCTCAGGATTCATTCCAGATTGGAAGATAAACAAAAACCCTGCCCATGCCTGAGAGAAATAGTTATGTGCAAACAGGCCTCATCCAGATTTCCTGAACCATCACCAGCCAGATTGACTCAGATCTCCCAGTGATGATGCCCAGTTTCCCACCCATGCGGCTCACAGGGTTCAACCCTGTGAGCACAAAAACATTACCTTGTTCTATCAGCTTAGGCCTAGACTTGTGTTCTGAATCTCCAGTCTTCCTGCTACATGGATCAAAGTACTCCATGGATAAACTTTGATATGTAAAGTTTTAAAAGATATTTTAAATGGTTCAGAGGTTAGGAGCGGGAGTTCAGTTCCCAGGACCGTGATAGGAATCTAACAACTGCCTATAACTCCAGCTCCAGGGGATCCAACTCCCCTTTCTAGCCTCTTCATATACAGAAACTAACTCTCTCTCTCTCTCTCTCTCTCTCTCTCTCTCTCTCTCTCTCTCTTTCTCTTCAAATAAATGAAAAATAAAATAAATACATTTTTAAAAGAGCAGTGTGATATTGTTGGGCTGTGGTGTTTGTGTGGGTCCGTTGTTGGGTTGAACTGTGGGTTCCGTGTCTGCTGCCCCCAAGGGCAAGGGCCATGGCTCAGAGAGGCAGTGGAGCGGGAATTTGACTTGTTCACTCTACACCTAGTGGATGTCAGGCTGTGAGAAGCCGTGGGGCTCTGCTCCAGGGGTGGACCCAGAGCCCTTGGGTTGGGGATCCCTGGGCCAGGAACCGGTTGATTCTCAGGCCCTTGGGCTCTCAGGCACCACTGAGAGGCTGTGGAAAAGGCCGAGACAGTGGGGGCGTACAGGCTGGATTGTCCCACAACCAAAGGGGCGAGGGGGAAAAGCTCTGGCCGTGTCCTTCAGGATGAGACTCTTGGTCACGGTGACTTGCTTGGCTGGGTCTCTGTGGTTGGAACATAGATAGGTCATCTGTGGGAGATTAGATGGCGGCTTGGTGGCTCGGTGGTTGAAAACCTCCTCCATGGTTCCCCATGGCAGGTCACAAAGACCAGATGATAGTCCATGGTTTTAAAATGTTTATTGTCATGGTAGAAAATGGATGAAGCTATACCCCAATATTCTCAGGGGAGGCCTGAGGTTAAATATCTTTTGAAAGGAGGAAGGTCTGGGAAGGAATGCTTAATTGGCTATGCCCTCTGGCCTTTAGGTATTCATTAATATAAAGATCTATCTTAAGGCTCTGTGGCCTGTAGTCACGGCCTCTACCTGTGGAGGGGTTGGTAAGAGTGCTCTCTGTGGAGGGCTGTAGCTATGTGAAAGTAGCTGGGGGCCCAGGAGCAAGGCCAAACTCCAGGTCTCCAGAATTCAAAACCTGCTTGACCAGGTACCCAGCTACCTCTCACAGCCCACCACCCCACATGATGTCAGGTATGCTACCTTTTAAAGCTGGGTAGCCAGCTTGCAGCTTTACTGCCTTGCTTCAGAATGGTTCCTCAAGATTGATTTATTGAAGTAAAAAATCAAGAAGCAAGCTGTCAACCCAGTGAGCAAGGGGTCTGTTCTAGGCTGGCTTACCCTTTTCCTGAACAGACACCCAGGCACTGGCATTGCCATATTGAGTCAGTGACTGGGCACACCTCTTGCAAGGCTTTAAGTAACTGTGTGGTTTAGAGCTGCATCAATCCTGTGGACTAACTTTGTTTCTTCAGACTTTCCAGAGGCTGATCTAGGCAGACAGCTGTCATTTCCTGAGGATGTGATTCATTCATATCCAGCTAAGGGTTGTGTTCCCCATAGAATAGAGAATCTGAGAGACCAAAGTCGCATCTCTGTGCCTTGCTCTAAGGCTGGATATGAGAGGATCTAGTGATGCACCAAGGAGACTCACTGTAGCATTAGAAATTCAGTCCCCAGATGTCTGTCTCCCTTCTTGTTGAAGTCAATCTATTCTTTTATTTTATCTGTCTGTCTGTCTTTCTGCCTCTCTGTCTATATGTCTGTCTACTTGCGTGCCTACCTTCCTGTCATCTATCTATCTTTCTATCTATCTATCTATCTATCTATCTATCTATCTATCTATCTATCTATCTACCTACCTACCTATCTATCTATCTATCTATCTATCTATCTATCTATCTATCTATCTATCTACCTATCTATCTTACTAAAAGCTTCTTCAGCTCTTGGCACCTTGCTTCAATGATATTTCTATTGCTTAGAAAGTATGCCAACTTTGTAAGGAGCTTCTGTGCCACAGGGTTTCTTAATTCCTCAGTTCAGGAAGTTTTCTAGGAGCAAACTTGTACTGACTTGTCCATTTCTATGCTTTTTGTGAGAACCTTTGATTCTACCCCAACCTGGACTCCAGCTTTATCTGTCAACTCACACAACTGCATTCTGTTCTCTCATATATTCATTTCCTTCTTTACATCTTCCACTAGTATGTTGAGCATCATCTAGGTGCCAAATATTTGCTCAGTTATTCTATGATGTGGAGATATTTTATTCACTATAATTCTGGACAGGAGTGGGAATGATAGGGGCTGGCCCCTAGTGGAGAAGCAGGTACTGGCCAACAGGCTGAAGTGACCCTCCTGATGTGTGTGCTGAGTGACTGCTGGAACTGGAACTTCTGAAGACTGGAACCTGAATTTGGGGCTCAATCTTTAAGGAAGCAAAGTATGGGAACATGTTGTGCTGTGAAAATGTTCCTGAGACAGGGGAGCATTGGGAATAGCTTAGAGCCTGGGACTCCTCTTGGTTAGGACTATAGGCACAGTCATTTCCTAATAATAATAGACTCGATAGCTTGAGACTCTTATCTGCACACACTGTACGTACACCCCACTCTGCACCTAGCAATCTAGCATCTAGATCCCACTTGTATCTAGATGAATACACATCCGTCTTTGAATAATGGAATAGATCTCTCCTCCCCTTAAACTCAGACAGAGTACATTCAATCACACTCACCTTATGTCTGAATAGAAGACCAGAAAGACATGGCCTGAACTGGTTTTAGAGCAACCAAAACTTTAGGAAACAAAGCAGAACTGTGTCCTCAAGTGATAGTTAGGGAGAAGCCCCTATTTACTATTCTATGTAACTGTGTGTACACATGATTAAAATCAGATGCATTGTGGGAAGAGACACGTGTACTGGAGAAATGAAAACAGAAGAGGGAACCTCTCAATGTGGTCCATCAGTAACCAACCCTTCATTCCTTTATACTCCAAAACAAGAGACCCAGGAAGTAAACTGGGGCCATTGAGTGTCTTCAGCCATGTGGTCTGCTGCTCTCCTACTCTCTTGAATATTCTGACCTATTATATGGCTTCGTTTTGAATCAAGTTTCCCGACTTCTTTGCAAGCTATGTGGGTTTTTATTTCATCCTTGGATTATAGGACAAGAACCCGGAAACACCCAGCCCAGATTCCGACCACTGAATATTCCCACTCACAGGGATCTTACTCAATGCCTAACCTACAACCATTATCACAATGTGCCCCTGTGCCTGGGCTTCTTATGAAAACTGAGAGGGGAGGATTTTAGATCTATATTGGCCTAAACAGAACATTTGTGAAGAAACAGGCCCAGAGAGTAAGGTTCCTTAAGGATGCTATAGCGCTCACTGGGAAGCTATAGTATTCATCCAAGGTGGGTCACTGGGAAGTTTGGTCTAGGGTCCTCTACTTCTCTGTGTCTTCTTAGGGCAGAAGAATTGAGAGCTTTTTTCCCCTCTGTGTAAAAACAGGACAGAGGATCATTACACAACACAACAAAACAAACATAGGGCTTTAGTGGCAGAGTAAGGCCTTGCCTTGGAGACACCGCGAGTCTGCACTTCAGCCTCCATCTGTGCCCTGTATTAGTAATGATGACTCTGACTTCAGTATGCGTGTTTACTTCACCCGTCTGTTTCTTATCTGCTGTTGGACATGCCATAATAAAGGAGATGGCTCCAGTGTGTCCTGGGCATCAGCCAGCACTCTGCAAAGCTGTCCATGTTGGGAGCTAAGTTTCAGAGAACATTTTCCGTGGTCATTGCAGCCTGACAGTAAATAATAAACATCTAACTCATGAACTAGTGGGTGTCCTAAGTGATGTTTATAATGGAAAGGGTGTAGGTGAGCTCTAGGTGGGACTCACAGGGCATTCTCCTACACACCAGAGAGGTCTTATAGGAAGACACCACCAAGGAAGGAAGCTTGGTAATAGTGTAATAAGAAAGAAAAGTAACCATTTAACAGGTACCCATTATGGTCAACTTTACAAATAAAACTCACACTAGGGTCTGAGTTGGTGAGAAGAGGAAACCCAGAGGAGTCACTCCATCCATCTGAGGCTGGGAAAACGCTGTGAGTCTTCAGCCCTCCCCTCAGGCCCTGGCTAGTCTGGAAATTCCCACAGGCTGGGACGATTGAGGGGTTCCTTTCGGCTTTCTGAGAATTCAGAAAAGTCCCTAGATGGGAAGCTGAGCTCTTAATATGCTGAGGGCTAGTGAGAATACTTCTTCTCTCCCAAGCAGAAATGTTCTTCTGATGTACAAATTGCAGGTTAAAGGCTGAGTCTGTTTAATGCAGTCTTTCCTTTTAGTGACTGTAACTTTTATGAGAGGAGGATGGTGCTAACAATCCAAGTCAAAGCCTGTCACACTGTAAGCTCCGTTCTACCACTGAACTACACCCCCAGTCCACAGGCCTGTTTTCAAGTTCTCCCAGTGACTTATTCAAACTCTCACCTGGATAATGTTAGGGCCTTTGTCAATCTGTGTGTGTGGGGGGAGGGAAGAGGGGGCGGGGGAACAATTTTTTTTCTCTTTGTGTGTTTTTATTTTCTTCTCAATGGTATTGGGTCCTCCCCCTTCCCACTTCTCTTTCTTACCAATGGAGCCAAGAAAAGACAGAGTTCTCAGCATTTTGCCTGAGACTGCCAGGCTGTCCAGTGGCTTTGAACATTCTGTCCTTTATAGGTGGCTGTAAAACTTGAGTACTGAGAATATGTGGAATTATGTAGGTCATTTTATATTTGTGAATCACAGTGGTAGTAGATCATATCTTACCTCCGAGAAACAATCTTCTGGTTTAGCACCATAATCAGGGCAGAGAAAGAAAGGGTGTTAAAGTAGAAGAGGGAGAGACAGTGACAGGGAGGGGGGAGTTTCAGGCAAAAATGATTTTATAGGTCTAATATTGAGCAAACTTTTGACATCTTAAGTCTGCATTGGAACATTCACTCCTGGAGAGTGCCATTTTGGGTTGAGACGTCTGCTTTGAGACTGCCCACGATTTTCCCAGGAGTGAGCATGCTCACTAGAGCTCCCTTCCTTGCTAAGTTTGTCAAATTTTAATGAATCCTTAGAGGCTCCAAGTGAGATCCGAGAACCTTTGTTCTAATTAAAGATATTAAAGATATTATAGAGCAACCAGACAGGAACTGATAGAGATTCAAGGCAACTCTGGGTTTTACTGGTGTCCTCAACCTTCCTTGTTGATTTTAAGCTGATCTTATTATTCATGTGGGAAAATGTATGGTGTGAAGTCTGACATCACCTTCCAGAAAGTCCTGTGTGGGTTGTGTAGCCTGATAAGAAGTAGCTATTGGGATTCAGCTTCTGTCCTTTTACCACTCCTGGTGCTTGGAAAAAAGCAGGAGGGACTGAGAAAAAACTATGTTCTGTCTGGGGTCCCAGGGTGACATCTCTCTGGAAACATGCTATTACAGCCCACATAGGAGGTGAATACTCAGTTATTTGTTTCTCTTGACTGGGCTTTTGAAACTTGGAACATTCCAAGTTGTTTATTCAGGCAGAACGCTGATTTAATCTTCGACTTTGGTTAAGTCACTATATGACTTCTAAAGAATATGTGAGAATGTCTGGGGAGGGCTGTGTGCAGCCATTATGGCTTACAGTCCCTTTTGCCTTTTACTGTAACACACAGTGTCTCAAAAAATGAAACCATAAAGGACCATGATCTGTATTCAAGAACATTTGGTGTTGCAGTGTAGGCAGTGTTTTTGTAACACTGTATTTTTCCACCTATTCCCCCCTGCCCCCACCACACACACAATGTCACTATGTAGCCGAAGATAGCCTCAAACCTGATTTTCCTGCCTCAGACTCATGGATGTTAGGATAATAGGCATATGCCATCCATCATGCCTCTCTATCTTACTAGCAATCCCCCTTTTAGAAAACCACTATAGTAGATGGGATGGATACCCCAATTTTGATATCACTTGCAGCAGAGGCCTCTAGTATAGACTGGTCATTTCTTGCCCTATGTGTTCTTAGCTTTCTTCTTCTTTCCTTGCAACCTAAGGGACAAGCTTAGTCGTGAGCAGGGCTATGAGAAGCTTGGCTTTCCATGGGCAGCTGTTATAGACTGCCATCCTCAAACCTAAGCAGCATCTCTCTTCACCAGGCCAGCTGTGCCTCCCTGAAGGGTTCCAAAAGGAGCCAGTCTGTGAACTGTTGACATTTTCTCAGAGATACTGGACCCTCGTCTGAGTTCCCAGCCATTGTCCTAGCCATTTATATGCAATTCTATCTTAACTGCACACAGACTGGGGTGTGTGTGATGCCTTCTGGAGGGGCTGGAGTATATGGGCTGAGGAAGGTTAGGGGAAGGAAGCTTCACCTATTTAGCCTCGAAGAAACTATCATCCAAGCTGGGCACAGACCTTCTAGTGTAGCTGCTTTAGGGTCATTCATGCTCTTACCCAAAATGCCTCACCTGTACTCTGTGACAGCACTCAATAAATGCATTGGTTCCTCAGGGTGAATTATGGTGGAATTGTACTTTTGTTTTTGTTTGTTTGTTTTGAGGCTTTATGAATCAGGGGTAGATATTGTTTACATCTCCTTAGGGGAGAATTTTTCACATTAACCCTCAGTCCGTGTAGGAGGAGTCAGTGAGTATTCCAAGTTTCTCCATCGATCAGTGGGACAGTGATCTGGATGGCCCTCCTAGAACTGAGCTCTGCAGAACAGACTAGAAACCAGAGCACACACATACTCTTTATCACAATCTGCCCATCCTCACTTGCATTTCCTGGAACCTTCTACACAATCTCCTGCAACCGGAGTTGCCTCAGGGTTTTCCTTTAGATAAGCCCAGGAACAACTAAACATATCTTATGACTACAGCTCCATTAGACAGAGAAACTCAAGTATCTAGAAGCAGAAACAGAGGAGCTAAGCAGAAATGGACCACCCAGCAGAGTGTGCCTGTGTGTGACTGGACAAAAACAACAGTCACGTAAAATGGACAGGAAAATGGAGGCAGTGGAATAAAATGATGAACTGGAACTTAAACACATTCCCACAGAATTTGTAATCTGGGGATGGCAAGTAGATCCTTGGTTAGAGAAGGAGGAGTAGAAAGGAAAGAAGGTGAAGTAAGGTTCGTTTACAGGTGACACCTGGCAAGCAGTGTTAATGTGGACATAGCATTTGGGAATGAAGATTTCCACTCACTATTGCATTATAAACTATACAGATGTTATTATTATTCCAATTAAACACATGAGGAAGTTTTCACCATCCAAAGTTGCAGAACGGAAATTGAAACCTAGAGAATTTAGTTGGTTGGCTCGAAGTGGAACAGGTAGAGAAAGTCAGGTTTAGGATTCAGAAGTATATGGGGCTGTTCCTGCCAAAGGATGGCAAACACAGCTGGTCCAAAACTGAAAGAGAGAGCATGAAGCACACTCCATGGGGCTGTTACACCCCACATGAAGCTTACTGTCCACTTGCTCCTCTCCTCACCTCCTGTCATGCCCTGGCTGATTGTTTGACCAAATCTGCCCGGGAGACAATTCAACTCAGGATTCTAGCAAGGACAAAGAATCTAGACTGAAAATTGAGGTCACCAATTTGGAGATGCTGTGTTCCTTTTGAGATGGGAGAGTGGTTCATTTGTATCTCAGTAAGTATATAATGAGTTAGAACTTTGATTTACCTTAGTTTAAATGAAAACAGAAAGCTGGTCCTTCATCAATGCAGGCCTGTTTAAACAAGAATTCTGGTATTATTCCATTTTATCAGTGGGTACAGTGGATTTGATTGGACTGATTTATTCAATGAACTTGGCCCTAGGTGTTAGCATTCTGTCTAAGCTCAGTTACCTGGCAACAGCCAGATATGTCTGACTCATTATAAAAGGGGCTCCTCCTCTCTCTCTTGCACTCTTGCTCTCTTGTTCTCTTGTTCTCTTGCTCTCTTGCTCTCTTGCTCTTGCTTTCCCTTCCCCCTTCTCTCCCCATTCCCCCTCCCTCTCTCCACATGCTCATGGCCGCCTCTACTCCTCTACCCTCTCTTTTCTCTCTCTCTCTCCTTCCCTCACTCCCTTCTTCCTCTTCCTCCTCCTCTTCCTCCTCTCTCTCTCTCTCTCTCTCTCTCTCTCTCTCTCTCTCCTCTCTCTCTCATTCTCTGACTCTACTATCCTCTTAACTCCCTTCCCATGCCCTTAATAAACTCTATTCTATACTATATTGTCGGGTGGCTGGTCCCTCAGGGAGAAGAGATACTTCAGCATGGTCCTGCCAAGTGTCTCCCTTCTCTCATACCTGACTACACCTCCATAGAACATATTCCTCCACTTTATCTTTTTATAAACACATCACTAGAGTCTCATGTTAGTCCCTAACAAGAAAGACTGATGACTCTGACACATTTATAGAACGTTTAGAACAGCCCACCCTGGCCTCCCAGGGCGTTGTTGGTGTAACAGTAGAGTTGGTGCTGTTCTGGAGTAGCACAAATTGTTTACTAGGTATTAAATACCCACGAACAGCTAAGCGTCCCTCTGTTAATTTAAAAGCTGTGAAGAAGAAAAAAATAAATCAAGAAGGCAGGCAATAAGTATTAAAGAGGAACCACCAGACTGTTTTCCATAGTGGTTGCACCATCTTGCAATCCCACCAACAATGGAGGAGTGTTCCTCTTTCTCCACATCCTCGCCAGCATCTGCTATCACCTGAGATTTTGATCTTAGCCATTCTGACTGGTGTGAAGTAGAATGTAGGATTGTTTTGATTTGCATTTCTCTGATGACTAAGGATGCTGAACATTTCTTTAGGTGTTTCTCGGCCATTCGCATTTCCTCAGTTGAGAATTCTTTGTTTAGCTCCGTACCCCATTTTTTAATAGGGTTATTTGGTTGTCTAGAGTCTAATTTCTTGAGTTCTTTGTATATATTTTGGACATATCACTACCTGAGGACCCAGCTATACCACTCCTGGGTATATATCCAGAAGATGCTCTAACACATAACAAGGACATATGCTCCACTATGTTCATAGCAGCTTTATTTATAATAGCCAGAAACTGGAAAGAACCCAGATGCCCTTCAACAGAGGAATGGATACAAAAAATGTGGTACATTTATACAATGGAATATTACTCAGCTATTAAAAACAATGAATTTGATAAATTCTTATATAAATGGATGGAACTAGAAAATATCATCCTGAGTGAAGTAACCCAATCACAAAAGAACATACATGGTATTCACTCACTGATTATTGGATTTTAGCCCAGAAGCCTGAAATACCCAAGATTCAACTCACAGACCACATAAAGCTCATGAAGAATGATGACCAAGTAGGTCAGTCCTTCTTAGAAGGAGTAAGAAAATACTCAAGGGAGCAAATATGGAGACACAGTGCAGGACAGAAACTGAAGGAGGGACCGTCTACAGACCATTCCACCTGGATATCCATCCTATGTGCAGTCACCAAAGGTAGAGGTTGATGTGGATGTCAGGATGTACATGCTGACAGGAGCCTGATATAGCTGTCTCCTTAGAAGTCTGCAAGAGTCTGACATACTCAGAGGCAGATGCTCACAGCTAACCATTAAACTGATCATGGGGTTCCCAATGGAGAAGATAGAGTGAAGGCTGAAGGAGTTGAGAGGATTCGAGACACCATGAGGAAAGCAACAATCCCAACCAACCAGAGCCCCCAGGGTCTAAACCACCAGCCTGGGAGCGCTTAGGGAGGGACCCATGGCTCCAGCTATATATGCAAGGGAGCTATATATATAAGTGGGAGAAGAGATCCTTGGTCCCATGAAGGCTGGACGTTGTGGGGGGGGATATTCGAGGGTGGGGAGGTGAGGTACAGGGGAGGGTGGGTGGGGGCACACCAATGTGGAGGCAGGAGGAGGGGGGAAGGGATAGTGAGTTCCTGGGAGGGAGGGGGGAAATGGGGTAAGGAGAGAACATCTGAAATGCAAAAAAAATTTCCAAAAAAAAAAAAAATAAATAAATAAAAATAAAAAATAAAAATCTCTTCAAACAAACAAACAAACAAAAAGTATTAAAGAGGGAGAGCCAGAGGCTTCCTCTCTCCTAGCAGTTTGAATTCAAATCATTTTCATTTGTATAAAAATGAGTGTAATACTGATAATTATTTGACTAGGGACTTTGCAATTCAAAGGATTTTACCTAATTAAGAATGAAAGAAACACCTTGAGAGAGTCAGAATATTAGCTCTCCCTGGCTCTCCAGTCCCTTGGGCTAAACTAAGAGAAGGCAGAGGGAGGAGCAGGGCAGGGAAAAGCAGGAGGCATTCTCAGCATGATGGGAGCACAGAGAATGAAAACTAATAACTAGCACTTGCTCAATTCCTCCGTGGAAACTGCCCTAAGGTCTGTGTGTGTGGGGGGAGGCTGAGGCTCAAGTGGTTCTAGAATGAAGCTAGCTAACCAGGCTCAGAGCACACACTCAAAATCTCTGTATTTGCTTGCTTCAATAAATAATAATAATAATAATAATAATAATAATAATAAAGTTAAAAGTTCTTGGGCTGGAGAGATGGCTCAGTGGTTAAGAATACTGACTGCTCTTCCAAAGGTCCTGAGTTCAATTCCCAGCAATCACATAGTGACTCACAACCATCTGTAATGGGGTTTGATGCCCTCTTCTGGTGTGTCTGAAGAGAGCTATAGTGTATTCATATATATAAAATAAATAAATACATCTTTAAAAAAATTCTTCAATTTACTCTGCGTGGAAAGTGTATTTCCAGTTTGCCAGGCATAGTGTCTTGGCCTATCAGTCACAGTACTTAGCATGTTAAGGCAGGAAGATCACAACTTTAAAGCTAGCTTGGGTTACATAGTGAATTTAAGTGAATTTGGGGATGGATATCCTGGGTTTTTTTTCTTTTAATTTTTTAAAAAATCCATTTTATAGACAAGAATGTTGACTTTTGGGAAAAATTAGCTTTTGATCAAACAACATGGATAGTGAAACATGCACTCGGACAGGCCTAATTTGAAAACCTGTATTTAATATACCAACAGATCAAAATCAAAACGATTAGTACGGTGCTTTTCCAGAAGAGGTTTTGTGAATTAACTACTCAGATATGAACAGGCTTGGAGGGCGTAGAGGATGGACTTTCGTCTCTTGATTCCCTTAAGGCCCCATCCCCTGTGTTCCTGGTAACACACTAATTTTGAAGTTGGCAAAGGAAGGGGAACCAATTGTCCTTCATTGGAATTCAAAATGCCACAGGAAACGCTGGGAGGGTGGGAATGGGACCGTTCTGTTAGACACAGGTTCTGCCTTGTAAAACATGGCTATTTTTACTTCCTTTCTCCTTTTTCTTTACTTGTTCTTAATCTATTGTGTTACACGATTTTGGTCAAAAGAATGAGCTTTAAACTGTATCTCTGACTCTGGGTGGAACCTAACTTCTTGAACTGTCAGGAGGTTCCTGGGATTTTTATTAGGAGACTGTCAATCACTGGGATGGAGAAAACTATCTGTTCCAGAGACCTGTGGGGCGGCCAAAGGGACCATGTCTACTCTCACTCCTGTTCAGTGTCCTCTCTGGCCATCGTCCACTCTCAGATCTAAGTGTATTTTCCTCTACGATGGCCCCTATCCTTGTTGGCTTCCCTCACCCTTGAAAGTATTCCTGTTTCTCTGCAGTAAAGATTACCTGTTTTCTACATGATCATGTGTCTTGTCTAGTTCATCTTATGGTGATCTCAAGGAGGCCAGGGTGAGATCTTGGTAATAGTTTCACTTTTATATCTCAAGGGTTGGCTTTAGATCTTAAGAGTAGTCTTAGCCTCGGAAGACCTGATTTCTTAGCCAGCTTTCAGTTACTATCATAAAAGACTTGAGCTAATCAATTGAAAAGAAGAAAGTTTCTTTCAACTTACAGCTTTGTTCACGTCACTCAATAGTCTGTTGGCCTCACTGTTTTTAAGGCTGGTGGGGAGGCATACTATTCCGTTACAAGCTAAAAAAGGAAGCTGGCCATCTCATTTTAGCAAAGACAGGGAAAAGAAGGGAATGAGGCCCTAGTATTCCCTTCGAGGACATGCCCTCAATGACCCAATTTGCTCCAACTAGGCACTACCTCTAAAGGTTTTCATCACACCCTGTGATGGCTAAAGAAACTCCATTTTATGTTAGGCTTCCATCTTGGTCCCCCCTAGTCCTTTGTCTCTGACTCCAGTTCCCAGAAGATAGGTTCCCAGTAAGCCTGACTCAGTGGTTTCTTTCCTTGAAATGTATCACTGTGACTATCTACTCATTATGATATGACTAATTGCCTTTTGGCGTCTAAAACCTGCTTATGCAGACATTCAAGGAATATTTTGAGATTACCTTGACTACCTAATCTTGGTGGAGCGGAAGAGCTCTTGGTTTGCTTGTGCAGATATTCAAGGTCATCTTAAGGTTTTTGTCTCTTGGGAGAGACAAGTGGGGAAGAAAAATTCTAAAATTTAAAGGGATTTTTAAATATTAAAAAATAAAAACAAAAATCCTTTCCTTACCACCCATTGGTAGTAATCTCAAGTTTGCCACAGAGATTGTTTTCCCTGATAGTAGTTTTAACAAATTTAACTAATTTTAATCTCGGTTGAGGCTATGGTATTGTCCTAGGAGTCATGAACTCTGCTAACAATCCCACTAGCACCATGTGAAAAGCAATCTGCTAATATGTGAGCCTTTTAGCCAGTGGAACACAGTTAAAATCCAAAGCGCAGCACCTGCCTATTAGAACGAGTGCAATGCCATTGTGTTCATGTTCCAATAAGCAAGCGGTTCCGAGGTCTCGGATGAGAGCCGTGCAGATGATGGGGGCGTGACTTGTGAAGTTTCAGAGGAAAGTGAAGTCCCTACTGGGCCTTTTTGTGTGATGATTTTGTTGTGTCCGGTCACCTGGAGCCAGAATCACCAAAGTTAAACCTTTGCTTTGCTGAAACAACAGATGCTGGTCAGCTGGGGAGGAATAAGCTGTGATTAAGAGGAGACCAGAATCGTTGAGGTGAAACCGGGGGAGTGTTTCCTCAGGATCAGTACACAGGAGCTGCGTTTCAGGTGTGCCCAAGGCTGTAGCTCATGATGGCAGCCAAACTTGGTAGAGTAAGAGTCCCCCAGGTGGTACTGGTTTTGAAGGCATGAAGGCGTCATGGAGAACAACTGTGCAAGGTCAGGAAAATCCACTGGTGAAGATGTAGCCTAATTGCAACAAGGGACTCCTGCCTGTTTGGAGATAGCAGTACTATGGGATGGCCATCAAGAACAGCAGTAGCAGTAGAGTGGGGCTAGCTGACGTCTAGAAGACAAGTCGTGTGTGCTGCAGAGGGCAGAGCCCACCTCACCAGACTACTTCAGAACTCCAGTGAAATCACTCCATTTCAGTGGAAGCAAAACGAACAGTTATTGTCAAAGTAAGAGAGAACATTCCTGTGTTCCCTGAGATGTTTTAACATGAAATATAATCTCTTGATTGAAAAATAAAAAAGACCCAGAAAAGGTAGGAGTCTTAAAAGCAGAGTTACTGATCTGAGTTATCTTGAGAGCAACAGGAACATTGATGATACACCATTTTCCATGTTTCAGGTCTAGATGAATACAAAGTAGAAGAAGCAGCTCTGACTACCAGTTTGCGTGACAGGCAAAGGTGGTGGCTTATACTATGGGCTATTTAATGTTGTGGCAAGCCAGCTTCTCTTTTTGTTTGTTTTTCATTCATTTCTTAAATTTCTTATTAAACATCTATTGTGGATTTGCCTAGCATTATAGAGACAAGTCAGAGTTTATCTATTTTCATGCTTAGACGTTTAAAGTCCTGGATGAGATGGATATACAAGCTAACAGAGTCAGAAGGTGGGATTGCTATCTCGGGGAATCTCAGGCAAGGAGGAGCCCCATGCATGGACTAGCCACACCTGTCTGGGTTACTGAGTAGATTCAGAGAGAAAACACAAATGTTACAGAATGTTTCAAAAGGCTGGCAGGAGAGAAAAGGCATTTTATTCAGAAGTGCTAGCATGTTCAAGTTTTCATGGCCCCTAAAAGTTGTTTTGGGTTTTGTAACGGGGTCTTTGTAGCTCTGGCTGGTCTAGAGCTATCTATGAGGGCAAGGCTGACCTTGAACTCACAGAGATCCAGCTGCCTCTGCCTTGTGACTGCTTTAAAAGTAAGCAGCTTCTCCTATCATGGCTGTGTGAGTGCTGGGGTTACAGGTGTGTTCCACCACGTATAGCTTTGCTCATAGTGTTTCAGGGAAACAGTGAGGGAACCGCTGTAGCCAAAGCTGGTGGATGTGATTCTTGAGGTTGCAACAGGAACAGTAAATGCTACTCTGAACCTCCAGGATATGAGCAAACCTAGGTGGTAGCTGAGTCAGATACTGAAAACAGGCATGTGCTTTCCATGAGTACCATTTCTAATCAAGGGACTATTCCTTGACACCAAATAAGCTTTATATGCACATTTATTGAGTTTGAATTGATAAGAGTCTTTTCTCAGTGTATGAAGAGAATAAAGTATAGTGTACTGGCTTAAATCCAATCTTATCTATGGTGTTTCTCATAGACTTCCTTTTCTTTCCTCCCTCCTGCCTTTATTTCTATACTCCTATGTCAGTCAGGAACCAACTTGTGGGAGTTAGTAACTGCCCAGTCCATTCGGATCAGTGTAGCAAGAGAGTGGGATGGAGGGGCAAGAGACTCGAAGAATGGAGACAAGACAGAGAGTCTGATCAAGTTTTGTTTATTGAAAAGAAATCCTGGGTATTTATACCTTTTATCATGTGCCTTGCCCTCGTGGACAAGCAGGGAAACACAGCTGAAGGCACTACATCATGTGCCTTGCAGCGTGGAGACCACGTGCACCTTGTAGCTGGGGGCACTAAGCAGCAAAACAAGGTATGTGAGAAAAACAAGATGTTTATCAGATGTTGTTGAAAACAAGTCTCTTGTCAGGGTATATGGTTCAGATGGTTATAAAGATGATAGCCACTTTCTGCTAGAAGTTGGCTCCCAACAGGTCCCCCTTTTTAAATTTTTTCAAAAGGGAAGGCTGGGAAAACTTAGGGAAACCATGCCTGTCTTAGGTTGGAACAAAAGACCCCAGCCTCCTTTTCCCGTCTCGGGATACTCAACAGCCATTGGTTGAGCTCCTGTCTTAGGTTGGTGAGGCCTCCCAGTTAGGGGCAAGGGTCTTGAGGTGTTCTCTTACCTGTCATTGACTATCCGGCTTAGCGCGTAAGTTAGGGGTTAATCCTCCTCATCAGTCTTGATGACAGAGGTTTTAGAGTCCCCTACTTCCAGCCTGTGATAATGGACCTGTATGGGTTTCATTTGAATAGCATCTATCTGTTGTCGTACAAAAGCCATCAGTCTGTTGAACAGCATGG
Organism: Mastomys natalensis; assembly: GCA_021653895.1. Taxonomy (NCBI): domain Eukaryota; kingdom Metazoa; phylum Chordata; class Mammalia; order Rodentia; family Muridae; genus Mastomys; species Mastomys natalensis. Next base: position 366,771 of record JAJTUV010000619.1, read on the forward strand.
ACCCGAGAGACAAGAGACTTAACAATGCCTGAATGGTTGGTGTAAGCAATTCTGCCTCAGAGCAACACTCTTTTTTAAAGGGTAGCACACAACTCTCTCTGTTGGAGGAGTAAAAAGTATAAGCCTCTTCTATTCTGTAGCTATTCTATTCCTGTATTTCAGCTAAGGAGGGTAATGAATTCTACAAATGCAATATATCCTATTCTTTCTAAATCTAAATCTATATAAGTACAGAGCTGATCATAGCTTTGATCTTAACAAAACAAGTAAGGAAATCTCTGTCCCTGCCCCAATCAATCTTAAACCCAAAAATCAACTATAACAACTGTGGTAATAGGTTATCTCTTGGGTCTAAACAATGTACCCCACTAAATCATAAGTCAGGGAACCCAGAGTCTAATAGAGCCACCTTGGAGGTGCGGGTGGTGATGTCTTCTTCCACACTGAGAACTTCCCAAGTCAGGTATGCTGGTTGATCCACTCCTGTTTGAAGACAATCGTGAAGCATCTTCATGTTTTCTGCAAAGAAAAAATACGTTTCCCAGGTGGTTTCTCCTCCCTGAATTTGTTATTGTTGTCTATTTGTTTAATCAGTCTCTCTGGCAGCCAGCGTGTGGCATCTGCCATTTGGGAATATATGCAGACAGAACCTCTTCCCCAGATAAGCACTGGATCTGACCCATTACAGGTTCCAGTTAATGGATCTTTCCAGAGGACTGTTGCAAAATTCTTTTTGGTATTAGGATGCCAGAATCTATCTGTCCCATAAGCCTGTTTTGGCTTGTGTAGGTTTGGGGCCTGAGGCTGGCCCCTGTTCTCATTTCCTGGATTATGGGAAAGGGTGTTTCCTTGTGCATCTGTCTTGGACCTACATTTATTGGCCCAATGTCTTCCATGTTTGCAATGTGGGCATAGCCCAGGCTGTTTTTTGGGCTGTCTCTGGGTTAACTCATTTTCTGCTTTGCAATATTTTGCAAAGTAGTCCAGGCTTGCCACATTTAAAACAGGCCTTTTTGTCTCTACCTGCCAAAAAAATCTCTTACTGATTGTCCTTGCATGGAAGCCACCATAGCTAAGCCCTGTTGGTAGAAGGGCCCTAAGTCAGAATAGAGTCTGATATACCCAGTAAGGTCTGTCTTTTTCCTATAGGGTCTAATGTCGCTTGGCAGGCAGGATTGGCATTTTCATATGAAAGCTGTTTCACATAATCTACACCTGCCTCTGCATTACCAAAAATCCTCCCTGCTGTTGTCATTAATCGATGAACAAAGTCAGAAAATCTTTCATCAGGCCCTTGTCTGACTGCTGTTAAAGGTGCATCAGGGTCTCCCTTTACCGGGAGTTTACACCAAGACTTCATGGCTGCATTTTGAATTTGAGCGAATAAGCCTGGGTCATACTGCATCTGATTATCACTAGAAGCAAATTGCCCTTCTCCTACTAAGGCATCAAAGGACCAACCATTGCCTGCCTGAATGTTTCTCCTAGCTGTCTCTTTACAATTCTCGTGATACTCTGATTTCCAATTAAGATGGTCACCACCGCTAAGAACTGCTTTCACTAAATTATTCCAATCATCAGGAGTCAGCCACTCCTCTGCAACAGACTCTAAGATTGCAAGAGTAAAGGGAGCAGTGGCACTGTATTGTGACATTGAATTTTTAAATTCTTTAATGATTTGAAAATTAAACCCTGTATGACGTCTCCACACAACCCCTTGAGCGTCTCTAGTCTCTGATACAGAGAAAATTTCAGCCTCTCCCTCCTCTGGCTGATCTGTGGCTGAACTAAAACCAGAGGACAGGGGCTGTTTTTGGACTCCAGGTTGAGGAACTCGAGGACCTGGGTGATTTTCCTTGCCCTCTCGAGACCTCTTCCCTGTCTTTAATTTTTGTAGCTAATTAATTAAGTCCTGATACTCTTCCTCTAACTCTATTTGTTGTTTAAAAAGAGAAATTTGTTTTTTAAGGAGAGAAATTTTGTCCTGTAACTCCTTTCTGTGATCTACAACCACCATCTCCAAAACAGGAGCATCTGGAGGCAGAGACGCACAGGTGGGGGTCTTCCGGAAGAGGGCCATTCAGGGTCATAATATTTGGCTGCCTCTTCCTCTAGGACAGCACAATCTGGCTCTGACAAATCATCATCAACCTTTGGTCATATTTTGGATTTCTTTTTCTCATTCAAACAGCGAAACAAAAGCAGACAATTGACACACGTAAACAGTAAACAACAAAACAAAAGCAGAGAGTTGAGTTCAGGCTGACTTATTGCTTGCCCCATTATCATTACTATGACCTACTGGTCTCCAGTGGCAGTTTCCAGCAGCGATCACCTTTGTGTCACTTCTGAATTTTCAGTCGACCCTTCTTCCAGTAACGTCCCTCACTGGGTCTCTCATTTCGCTGCCTCGCATTGAGCGCCACTTTAACTGCCCAGTCCGTTCGGGTCAGGGTCTAGCAAGAGAGAGAGTGGGATGGAGGGGCAAGAGACTCAAAGAATGGAGACAAGACAGAGTCTGATCAAGTCTCGTTTATTGAAAGGAAATCCTGAGTATTTATACCCTTTACCATGTGCCTTGCCCTCGTGGACAGGCACAGTTGAAGGCACTATGTCATGTGCCTTGCAGCGTGGAGACCAGGTGCGCCTTGCAGCTGGGGCACTAAGCAGCAAAACAAGATATGGGAGAAAAACAAGATGTTTACCAGAGTGTGCTCAGCTGTTGTGGGCTGTTGAAAACAAGTCTCTTGTCAGGGTATATGGCCTGAGATGGCTGTAAAGATGATAGCTGCTTTCTGCTAGGAGTCGGCTCCCAACAGGAGTCGGTTTTCATCTCCTACCTTATATTTGAATTAAGGTCTTGCTTGTATTTCGGCCTCTGTACTTCCCACTAGCTGGCCTAAAAGCTTCTCAGCAACCCTTGGTCTCACTGTAGGCATACTGGAATTACAAGAATGTACCATCACATCCAACTCATGTGGGATCTAACTCAGGTGGCCAGACTTGTGAGAGAGATATCGTTACCTCCTGAGCCCTTAGCGGGTTAATAGCCAATGTCAGGATTCAGCTTGACAATCTTACTGAAAACTGAAATCCAAACTAAACTCTTTACAGCCATTTATGGTACACACTAGGGTTTGTGCCCCATAGTGTTTCCTACTGATCTATATACATCTGTTCCTTGCTCCTAGGAGAGGAAATAACCCATAAGCCTTTGCAGTTAAAGATACATATTCTTTGTTTGCTGAGTGCTTTCAAGCAGTGTGGTAAATTATTTATAAATGTGATTACAAAATCCCTCCCTTCTGTGGCCCCCACACTCTTGCAGTATGATGCTGCTTCCGTTATTTAGTTAATGGAGACTGTTTCTTCTTCCTCGTGTGGATGTTAGAATCCATACAATATGGAGAATGAAGAGCAGCACTGAGCATCCGAAGCTGTGACTCAAAACCCAGTCCTTACAGATGCTGCTAACACATGTGGATGCTTACTTGGTTGGTATGAGACATGGGGATGATCTCACAGACAGCTCCGATATCAGAAGAGGTACTGTGCTATATATGGTGAACACGCACCTTGACTGTGTACCCCTAGGTCAGGCAAGCAAAGAATTTGGTACCTAAATTGGTTGTTATTTTTTATTTTATTATTTATCTATCTATTTATTTATTTATTTTGAGACAGGGTTTCTGTGTTGCTCTGGCTGTGCTGGAACTCACTCTGTAGACCAGGCTGGCCTCGATCCAAGAGATCCTCCTGCCCACCACTGCCCAGCAATGGTTGTTTGTTTTAAAAGACAGTAAGTTTTGAGCTGCGTTGTTAACAGCTGATACTCAGACTTTCAAGGACCTTTCTGTGTGAACTCCAGTCTTATTCTAGAATCAAACTAGAGTCAGCAACCTTCTCAGCATTTTGGCTCTAGCCTAGCGGGACTACACAGACAGCGGCTGCTCCTCTCCTCTCCCTTTCAAGTTCATTGTCTATATCTGGACGAAAGGAGCTCCATTCTGGTTCAGAAGAGTCCTAAAGCTCTCCAGGGCAGAGGGCATCAAACGTGCACCCACTGAGAACCACAGGTCCTAGGAAATTGCCCAGTGTCGCTCCCTTATTTTCCATTCAGACCAGAGAGATAAACAGTCTGTGTGATTTCTAAACCTGCTTCTCTTTGTGGATCTGACTTGCCTGTTTATTTCTGCTCCTTCTGGAAAGAAGTGATGTGGCCCTTTTGGTATTATTTACTTTCCCTGAAGTGCGCTTCTGTTTACTACTGAATATACATTCATTCTCCAGCCTCCAGACACATTTCTACATTTCAGTCCAAAACTCTTGGACTCCAGGCTCCATAAATCAGGAACCTGTTTGTGTCACAGTAGAATCTGCCCAGCACATCACTGTGCTCAATTCTTACTTGTTCAACAAGTAAGTGCAGAAATGAATGGTTTACTCTTGTGAATGAAAGAAAATGCATCTTAGGAAAAATTAGAGTATATTAAATTTAGACTTGTCCCTACCTATAACCCCTAGAAATCGGTTCCAGATATCAACAGTGAAAAACAGAACAAAGCTCATTATTAACCCAGAATTTAGAATTTGTAAAAGAACTAAACAATGTCTGTTACATTTATTTACTCCTGTGTACTCATGTGTGCTTGTGCGTATGGGGGTCAGATGTCGGCTTGTGGGAGTTTGGTTCTTTCCTTCCACCATGTGGGGCCCAAACAAACTCAGCTTCTCAGGTTTGGCAGCTCGCGTTTATCCAGTGAGCCATCGTGACAGCCCTGGACAATGTTTATAAATTCTAATTACGTAAATTCACAAGAGTTTTTAAGTTCTAATTTCGTAAGTTCACAAGAGTTTTTAAGTTTGGCCAACTGAGCTGACTGGCATTATTTAAGTAGATTAAATTGGGTGGGTTAGGAGGTTTATATGTGATTCAAATACAAGTGCTTGCAGTTCCCCAAACCTAAAACTGAGGAGTTGCTAACCTATGTGTAGACTGAGGAAAGGGATTCTCAGAAATCTGAAGGAGAAAGGGCAAGAAAGATTTGTTTAGATCTAGCTCACAAACCCAAAGCATGAATAAGTCTAAAAACATTCTGATGTGCCTCCAAAGGGTGTCTTAAAAAGTCCAACCCCAGAGACAGGGACCTAGAGAAACCCATGGGAGAAAGGGTGACTTGGAATGAGGTTTTAGAACAGAATAAAAGCAGTTCTTAAGTTGAATGGGTTTTAAATCGAGCCACTAAGAGCCACTTTGTAGCATTGAATGTTGCTATGGCTTTCTCCTGGAGTGTACTTAAATGCTCAAATTAAGCAATTAGAGTGCTTACCCATGGCTCCTAGTTTCATGTTAGTCCTCTCTTTCCCTCTTAGATACAGTTCTATTAAGCCTTGACCGTGATGGGTCTTGGGAGGAGCACAGGGACTTAGGGATGCTGGAGGAGAGCAGAGGGCATTAGAGCATTATTCCTGCTGCAAACTGTTATAGAGGAGTAGTTTTCCATAAGCCCATGGAGACAAGCCAAAGGCTAAAGGAAACTCAGAACATTGTACCAAAGTATCAAGAGGAGAAAGGCTGTGGGCTGCTGTGGTCAAGAAACAAAGGGATGCCCAACTTTAGATAGTGTTATGGAGTTTGTCTCCTTGGCACATAGGAAAATTCTTCCTCCTTGAAATGAAGAATTCCTTACTTTTCTCTGTTATCCACCATGAGGTCGATTGCCCTGTTCGAAGAAGATATACTTTTTGTTGGTTTTCCTTCCCTCAAGAAGGAATAAGGCGTGATGTGTGAAAGTGCAGCCTGGCATTGGCACACAAGAAGTCTGTCATGCCTGTGAAAATTCCTTCCGCTATAGACCTTCTCCCTGAATGATGGTACATAGTGAGGCTTTGTATACACACCACAACACACACACACACACACACACACACACACGCGGATGGGGTGGGAGGAGAAAGAAACCATGTAAGCTGAGCAGTGCAAATAAATCAATCAAATAATTACCTGAGCTAGTGAAAAAAAAAAAGGCCAGGGTGGGTGGGGAAGGGGTAGGGGAGAGGGTGGGAGAGGATGGGGGTGGGGGGGGGGTGGGAGAGGGAGTAGGGGAGAGGGTGGAGGTGGGGGAGGGTGGGAGAGGGGGTGGGAGGGGTGGGAGAGGGTGGGGTGGGGAAGGGCATTGAACAACTTAACTGGCCAGGATCTATGGAAAGCAGGGAGTGGCACTCCAACTACAGGATCCTCACGAAAATAATGATAACATTGTCTTTTAGTTTTTCCTTTCATACCAGTTCTTGCATTTTAAAATACTTTTAGTCAGTCCACGACTGGAGGTCTAATGAATGTCTAAATTTGGTAAGTTTCTCCTTTGTGTCAGTCTTTTATTCTAAATTCAGGCAAAGAAAATTCACTTTTTAAACGCATGTATTAAATTTCTCATGTACTATTTATTTGAATTGTTTGGATTGAGCTAAAAATAAATGCACGAATTGGTACAATACCAGGAACTATAAAGGCAGGTTGTTTAGAAAGCTTGCCTTGTCTTTCTGGGCCACAATTCAAACAATAGATAAGAAAGTAAAGATCGTTTAGATTACCCAGAGTTTTCTCTCCAGCTGAAATCTTCTGCTTGAAAAATAAATACTGGCATCAATAAGGTGGCAAATAGAAATTAGGCTGTCTTTTAAAAAGACAAGAGCACCTTTATGTTATATATGAGAATATTAGTAGTATTTTAAGATGTTTAAAACTAAGGTATTTTTCTAAAGATCAAAGCCCATGGTCGTGCACGGCTGGGTAGCACCCCACCACTGAGCCACCACTCTAGCCATCCTCTGGCCTTGGCTGATTTTAATGTTTTTGTTTTGGGGGACAGGGTTTTTCTAAGTAGCCCAGGCTGCCTTCACTCAGGATTGTCCAGTTAGTGGGCTTCCAGACACACAGCACCTTGCCTGGCAACAGCAGTGGTGTTCATAGTAAGAGCTTTGAGATATTACATTTTTGAGATATAATATTTGAAAATATTAAGGATGCTTGACACTCCCATCATCCACCTTGCTTTTATTAAGAGACACGGAAAAACTCATTTGGTGCTTCAGACTATTCCTGTCAGAGAGAGCATGGGAGTGGCCTGTGCATTCCAGAGAAGAAAACCACCGCTCAGCTGGATGCGGGAGGAGGTGCTGGAGGTCGAGGCCAGCCTTGCCTAGACATTGAGAACATTCATTTTATCTCTTTCACATCTGTAAGACAAGGGTCTGGAGTCAATGACACCTAATCCTCTTTGATGGTAATGCTTCTCTGTTCTGTGATTCCATGAGGTGATCCGTGAGAAAGTTTCAAGCGTGGCAGACATACAACCAGTAGAAATGATTGCTGTGGAATCTGACCCTCTCTAAATGAGTGATGCCGCTTCTAGACGTCACTGATCACTGGGTCACTGTGCACAGAGTATCTGTTGACGAGAAGACATTCTTTGGCTCCTGTCCAAGTAAATGCAGGGGATGATGGAAGTTGGTGTCCAGGAATCCACTGTACTGAGATTCTACTTTAATCTATCTGGATCTTGACCTTTTGAGTAAGGGATGAGGTTCAAGCTATATCTCTTTCCTAGAAGCGGTTCTTCCTTGATGTAGGTGAACTCTAATTCCATGGAAGTTCAGTATCAAAGAGTTGATTGATATAAGATGTGGTCTCAAAAAAAAAAAAATCAGTCAACTTGTGTAATTTTCTCATGTTAAAACTAAAAGAATGAAAAAAAATATGTTCAAAGTTACAAAATGTCACCGAAGGAAAATTATACATCTATTAAAATTTCTGAGATTGCTTTTAAATTCTGAAATTTACATTTTGGATTAACCTTTGTTAAGTTACTGGTAAAAGACATAAAATGTCATCAATATATGACCAACCTAAATAATACCCCTCCTGAAGGGTTAGAAGCTATTGGCCAGGAGTGACTCCCTACAGAAAGGTTTGACTTACTGTATCACCTGACAGGGAGGCTCTGGACAGGGGGTCACGATGCCAGGAGAACTTTCGGTGAGGATGCCAACAGGATAAGGAGGTCCAACAAAATTTATGAGCTTGGGAAAGCAGAAAACAGCCCCGAAGACAAAAATCCCTCCACCCAAAAGCTCCATTTTCCACCCTCCTTAAAACTTCAAGCTCTAGCCCACGGTCTCCACCTTCAATTGTCCTGATTAAAGAGCAATCTTGTCCCTGTGAGGATCTGACTCTGCTTCCTCTTATTTCCACAGCACTCCCATCAATCCTGATCTTTGGATCCCTCTTCAAGGTGGGAGGTCTCATCGATGTGGTTGTTGAACTTGAATTTCTGCCCGGCTGAATTCCAGGTACACGCTGCCATCCTTTCCAGAGCACACACTCAGCCCGTGAGGTGCGTGCCCTGTCAGACCGCCTGTGACTTATTTCTGTGTCCTTAGCCTTTAAGTCACTTGCTTTTCCCCTTCCAAGGTTTGCAGTTGCTTCTGCCTGCTTGCTTTATCTATCGCGTCTGTTCAGGTGGAGGTGACACACTGCGTGTTATATATCCGTGTCCCCTCTCCCGAGTACGGCTGTGTCACTGGTGTTGTCTGTTTCTGAGACTTTTCCACTTGAAGTTTTTTTTTTTTTTCAATGAGTTCCATCTTTTTTTTTTTTTTTTTTTTTTTTGACTTTGTGCTGATTAAAAAGGCAGACTGAGTTATTCATTCATAAATTTAAGTCAAAATTCTCCTCGGCTTCTCTCCTACCATATCCAGTTACTATTTTTTTTTCCCCTCATAAAATGAACAGTGCTTGGTTAGCTTTCCCTCTTCACTTCCAGTTTAGACAAAGGAGGTCCAGGCCTGGCTACCCCTCTGCTCATGTCTGGTGAAATCTGGCTTTCGTGGAGAGTTTGAGAGGCTGGGTGGAATCTCCCAGGTGTTATGAATCTCCTGCTTCTAGAACCTTGTTTGTAGGTGTGAAGCTTTGGAAGAAGTTTTGTTTGTTTTTTTTTTTGTTTTGTTTTGTTTTTCCTGTTATATAGCTTGGCTCAGTCTTTTGGCATGGTTCAATGTCTTCCTTTTCAAAAGTTCGTATATGAACACACACACATACACACACACGCGCACACACAACACATACTGGTAGCCAACAGCCATTAAAAAGGCATTGAAAAGGTAAATGTAATTGAAAGAGTGTTGCAGAGACATAGGTAGCCAAGGAAAGCAAACATTAGTGGGCTGGTGGCTTCTTGTTTCCTGAAGACTGAGAAGAATGGCAAGAAGGCACAGGGGTGGGAGTGGGGTTGGGTTAAAACTGCTAATTAAAGTCTGGGGTTTGGCTCATAATGGGAGACTCCCTTCATTAGCAGGGCTTCTCCTTCTCTGATCTTGTCTGGAGAATTCAAAACCTTCTACCTGCAGAATGTCATGTAGTCTTAGACTACAAGACCAACTTCTTTTCTTCTGATAAGAACCCGTGCAGCTAGCACCTGAGATTCCTGAAATGCTTCCCCATGCTAATGAGGTGTTTTGGTACCTAAGCCTTCAGCCTTTAGCCAAAGACCTTTGCCCATCTTGGATGTTCCTAACCCCAGTTCCCCAAATTATGTAAGCCTTGAATCACCCCAAGTGAAGTTGATCTGACTCCCTGAAGCTGATCCCTATGTGGTCGTTCACTGTATGTACTCACAGGGCTCCCTGTGCCCCCATCTCTGCTCCTATTGTCCTCAGGGACCACATCGAGTGAAAGGAATGGGATGGAGGGATAGAGGGGTGGTTCTGGTACTTTCTAAACTGAACCAATGGGAGAAAGGGGTCCTATGGAATACCTAAGCCAGAATCCTTTTAGTGGATTTCCAACCATAGGTCTCCTCCATCTCTAACTGATAAAGCTGCTACTTTTGCTGTGGCTTGGTTTTTCACTTTCCCAGAAGCTGAATTCTTTTCCATGCCAAGGAACAAGATCTGCAAAGCCCTAGACATCTACCAGTACCCTCCTTGTTCTAGAGTTAATGTCACAGTGATAAATCACTCTGCAAACTTACAGATTAATATAGAAAAAGTATCTTTAATATATCTCATAAAAGGCTTTGGCTAATACTCAAAAAGGAGCGTACCCTAAATAGAAGATTGTACTAATTTATGGAGACCTGTACTAACTGAAGTCTTACGCATTCCCCATACCTTGTCATCCTTAAATCTCTTTCAGATGCTGTTACACTTTGAACAATTTAAACAGAGACAGGAGAATGCAAGTTTAGTGACTTGGGCAAATGGGAGATGTGCACAGTGAAGGTATTGTCAGAATTATGTCTTACGTACACCAGTGTTATTCTTTTCAAATAGTTGATACCCAGAGCCATCTCGCCCACCTGGCAGAGTTATTTTTCCTCATAAGAGCTCAGGGGACTAAATGGCAGGCCATGACTTAGTGGTGGCTGTGACCCAGCCGCTGTTCCCTGAAGTGTCCCTTAGGGACGTGTACTTTGATGTGTGGAAGGACCTAATGGCTGGTTGTAATTCAGGCTTGTCTCCTTTTGTTATGGAAATATAACCCTATTGGGGGGGTCAATTTTGGTGAGCAAACATTAACAGCATTTTTTTCAATAACCCAAACTTTAATTTTGGTACAAAATCTTCATTCCTACAGTTTCTAACAAGTCACTTTGGAAGCACATATCCACGAATATGTGCTTTTTTCTTTTTTTTAAACATTTGTTTATTTTATTTATATGAGTACATTGTTGTTCTCTTCAGACACTCCAGAAGAGGGCATTGGATCCCATTGCAGATGGTTGTAAGCCACCATGTGGTTACTGGGAATTGAACTCAGGACCTCTGGAAGAGCAGTCAGTGCTCTTAACCACTGAGCCATCTCTCTAGCCAGAAGTGATAAAGCTTGGGTTACCTCAAACACAGGCTGCTAGCTGAGGTCAAACAAACCGACTCTCAGTCTCCTTTTAGTCCCCATGCTATAAATGAAGGGCCCTCTCTGGTCTGCTTAGTACCATGCTTTCTGCTTTCAAAGGATGCTTTTGCTGTTTAAAATGCTCTCTAAGTACCGTTCTGAGATACTGCAGTGTTTGACTTAGAAGAAACCCATGATGTGTCTTACCAAGAAAATATGTATTCATCCAGCTTCAGGCATGGCTTTGATGCCACTGGATGTATTCACTGTGTATGAATCATCGCTATGGATTAAATAGGTGTTTTCACACAGCAGCACAGGTGAAGGAAGGCTCAGTTGGCTGTTAATGGCAGCACCATGTCAGAGGCTCCTAGGAACTTACTTTGTGTTCAGAGAGCAATGACTCAGTCTTCGCCCACCATTCTTGAGGCACTTTGCGAGGCTGTGAAAGGATTTACAGTTGTTTGAATATTCCCAGTGCCAGCTTGGGTGTGTGCCCGAGGGTGATCTGTTTGGCACATTTTGTCCAACTCAACTACCAACAGTTGTTTTTCATCTTTGAAGTCACAATTCACTGATTAATTTGTCCCTTAGCTTGGGTGTGATTCATCATCAGCTCATGATGACACCTATTCACATAATTAGTTTCATTTGACATTTGGGCATAATTCTGAGAGGAAACCAAATCTCAGCAGGGCAGGATATGTTGGTGAGGAAGGGAGGGACAGCTCCTCCCATTCTCTTTTGGTGCTGAGCAGGTCTGGTGAGGAAGAGGAGAGGGACAACTAGACAAGGTAGTCTATTTCCTGTCTTCCTCTTTTTTTTTAAATTTTAGATAAATGTTCACATTTTCTTCTGCCACTTTTGGAAATGACTGGCTTTTGTAGCTTAAATGTTTGAATACAAGTTACATTACTACACACACACACACACACACACACACACACACATGCTGACAACCATGTGATCAAACTGATAAGTAATTTAAAATAATTTTATCAGTTGTAAATTCTTTGTCACTTGCTTTCCTCAAGCCTTAATAATGTCTTGATCATAACTGAAGTGCCCAAGACGAGGGCTTAAAACTGCCCCCAAAGAATAATGAATTAAATCACACAAAAGCCATCTGATTTAGGCCAGTTTGAGTCTGTGTCTTCTCCTCATTAGCAGGACTGCTAGGAGACTGACACAATCTAGTCCAAGGGGCAGACATTAGCCAGCCTTGAGATCTTTGGCAGCAAAATCAGGAATCATGTGTTCAGGCTGGTGTTCTCTAAGTTTACCTTCTAGGTTAGTCCCTGTGGTGCCTCAGTATCGAAGCAGTCAACCTGAAATGCTTACTCTTTTTACTGGACATCATCGCCCTCTGCTGGTTTCTTGATGTATTTGCATGGTGAGCAGTACCCAGAGCAGGCCCAGTTCAGATCTTCCTCCATCCATGCACGTGGGAGTACTACAGGGCATGTGTCAATTTTATGAGGACAACTTTAGGAAGTTGATGGTCTCCTGCCTTGTAAGCTTGTGGAGTTTGAACTCAGGGTTGTCAGACTTAGTGGCTACTGTCCTTACCTGCTGAGCTATCTTGCTGGCCCTGATATTTTAGAAGATTGTTAATTTATTGTTTGATGAGTTCGTAAATGTATTCAGTATCTTGATCATATCTGCTTCAGATCCCTGCCTCTGACTCCCCCTGACCCCCAACACACCCTTCTACTTTCACATCTTCTTCTTTAGAGATTATTTATTGCTAGTGTATGTCATGAGTGTGTAGACCAGATGCCAAGGTGCCCTACCCCACCCCCCTAGCCCTACCCAGTACCCCTGTCTCCCAAGAACACATTCCTCCCCCCGACCAGTCCTGTGGAGAACATAAGACGAATTTATGGAGTTAATCCTCTCCTTCACGTTTACATGGATCTGGAGATTGGTTTCAGATCTCTAAGTTTTTGTGGCAAGTGCCATTATCCACTAAGCCAGTTCACCAGCTTCTCCTCCTTTCTCCTTGCTCTCCTTCTCTTTCTTCTCTTCCCTCCTTCTCCTTCAACTTAGAGAGTGCTGTCTACACGTGCATGAGTGTGGGGCCACCACCACAGCCTGGTTAGAGGAAGTAGCCACTTCTGGATCCATATCCCCCACTGCTAGTAGTTTCAGCTAGAGTTGCCTCCATACACCCGCTGAGGCCTCCACCCATCTCAGGTCTCTGGCATGTCCTAGAATTCATCACCCTCCCATTTCCATTCTCTCTCCCTTGCTCTCCTTATATCTAATCCCTGCCTGGTATCCTGCTCCCTCTCCATCTCCTTTCCCACTCAGTTCCCTCCTTCTACCAACCTTTGATACTTATTTCTTTCCCCTTCTGACAAAGACTTGGCCATCCTCCTTTGTGCTGATCTTGTTATTTGGCTTCTTTGGGTCTGTTGATTATAGCATGGTTATCCTGTACTTTATGGCTAACATCCACTTAGAAGTGAGTACAGATCATGCATGTCTTTTGGGTCTGGATTACTTCACTCAGGATGATATTTTCTAGTTCCATCCATTTGCCTGCGAAATTCTCGATGTCCTCATTTTTAATGACCGAGTAGTATTTTGTTGTGTAAATGAACTACATTTTCTGTATTCATTCTTCAGTTGAAGGACGTCTGGCTTGTTTCTAGTTTCTGGCTATTATGAATAAGGCTGCTATGAATAGAGTTGAGCAAGTGTCCTTGTGGGATGGTGGAGCATCTTTTGGGTCTATGCCCAGGAGTGGTATAGCTGGGTCTTGAGGTTGACCTAGTCCCACTTTTCTGAGAAACTGTCAAATTGATTTCCCAGAGCGGCTGTACAAGTTTGCACTCCCACCAGCAATGGAGAATGTTCCCCTTGCTCCACATCCGGGCCAGCATGAGCTGTCCCTTGAGTTTTTGATCTTTGCCATTCTGACCAGTGTAAGATGGAATCTCAGAGTTATTTTGATTTGCTTTTTCCCTGATGACTAAGGACTTTGAACATTCTTTAAATGCTTCTTAGCCATTCAAGGTTCCTCTATTAAGAATTCTCTGTTTAGCTCTGTATCCTATTTTAAATTGGGTTATTTGGTTTGTTGTGTTTAACTTCTTGAGTTCTTTATACATTTTGGATATTAGCTCTCTGTCAGATGTAGGGTTAGTGAAGACCTTTGCCCAATCTGGAGGCTGTTGTTTTGTCCTATTAACAGTGTCCTTTGACTTACAGAATCCTTTCAGTTTCATAAAGTCCCATTTATTAATTGCTGACCTTAGTGCCTGAGCCACCACTTTCAAAAAAAGCCTGAATTATGTTTAAGTCACAAAATCAAATCAAACAATGTGAATCCATTTTAAGGACAGGTGGAAAATATTCTTTTCTACTTTGCTCTCTTATTCCCCTGAGCCAACCAAGTGAACAGTAGCTGCTGTTTTCCTTGGCATGCACAGCTGTGGAGACAGGCAGGGACAGATGGTGTTCCCTGCGTGAAAGAGGGTGACATGTGTGGATGTTTGGAAAGTAACTGCACACACTGTCCACAGAGGAGCACACGTTCACATTTTGTTGTTTTTACTGTTAATCTCTCTGGGTTTGCTTTTATGAATACTAATTGTACTGTAAACAGTACTTAAGAATTTGTACTAACTCAGTGCTACTTCTTGGATGTCTGTCAGGCCAACATGATTTGGATCACATTTGCTTTAATTACCACCTAACAACCTCCTGAATCTTACTTTATCCCCTATCTCCGCTACTGAGCATTTAATTTTCATCTCTAGATTTTTAATATTAAAAATTGCTATGTAGAAACATTTGTACTTATCAGTGTCTTTCATTTTTATAACATTAGATTCTTCAAAGAGGGAGTGATTGGCAGAAGAGAATGTGTGTGTAGATAATGTTTCCAGTTACTTTCCAAACACATGACTGTGTGTCTTGCCCGCCACAGGAGAGAATGATACTTTCTCTCCCTGATTACACTCGTTTTTCTCATTTGTAGCCTTTAAGATTTTTTCCTAGGTCTTGGAAAAAGTCTCCTGGGCTCTAGTTTATAGGCTTTTGTCTTTGGACGTGGCTAAACCTGTTTTAAACTGCGCCTCTGCCCATTTCTAGCTTTGTGGTCTTGGGAGCATTCATTTCTTTGCTAAGTCTTAGTTTTACCAGCTGTATAATTACTGAAATTATTAAATAAAATAACTCATGTAAAAATGTATAACAAGGGGTTAGAGAGAAGGCTCAGCAGTTAAGGCACTGGTTGCTCTTCCAGAGGTCCTGAGTTCAATTCCAAGCAACCACATGATAGCACATAACCATCTGTAATGGTATCTGATGACCTTCTTCTGGCTCAATGTATAGACTAGGCTGGCCTTGAACTCACAGAGATCCTCCTTCCTCTGCCTCCTGAGTGCTGAGATTAATATCACATGTGTACATGCAGATAGAATACACATACATAACACACACACACACAGGTACACACACACACAAATTAAATGTATAACGAACTCTAATAGCAGAAAGAAAACAGGGTAGTTATTATATAATTAGTAATGTTAAAGAGGGCTCGGCTAGAACTACACATTCATTGTTCTGTTGCTATTCTCACCCACTAAGTGGTCATCTTTGCTTACAAATGATGTTTAATTAAGTCACTAATGCTTTTATATTTAAAGATGTAATTAGTGTGCACTAATTGTACATATTGGCTGGTCTCACTAATTATGAATAATTAGTATTCATAAAAACAAACCCAGAGAGATCAATAGTAAAACAACAAATGTGAATGTGGCTTCCTCTGTGGACAATGTTCGCAGTTACTTTCTATCCATATATGTGTGCTTTTCTTGCAGACCGTCCCGAATGGTCTTCTTATCCTGCCCCTCCCGATCCCTTCACCATCTCTGGAGTCCCTCTACTACTTTTCTACATTCATGCTTTTGTTGTTGTTGTTGTGTGTTTTTTGTTTGTTTGTTTTTTGGACATGGGGTTTTTCTATGTGGTCCTCTCTGGCTGGAGCACACTGTGTAGACTAAGCTGGCCTTGAACTCACAGAGATTTCCTTCCTCTGCCTCCTGAGTGCTGGGATTAAAGTCACGTGTGCCCAGCCTGCTTTTAGAGCTTTACAAAAATATTTCTAAATTTTATATTTGAAAAAGAAATGTGATAGTTGTCTGTGTTTGGCTTCTTTTGCTGGACACAATCAACTTTAGTTCCACCCTTTTCTATGGAGTGTATGGTTTTGTTCTTTGTAGCTGGAGAATACACCATTGTGTCTGAATACACCATAGTTTCTGTCTCTGTTTATCTGTTGATAGAGGAGTAGGAGGATTCTGTAATTGGTTTTTGTGACTAGAGATACAATAGCCTGGGATTGCAGCTCCCTTCTTCCCCACCTTTCCCTGAGACGGGGTCTCACTATATGTAGTCCTTTCTAGTCTGGAACTTGCTATGTAGACAGGCTGGCCTTGAACTCACAGAGATCCTTCTGTTTCTACCTCCCAAATGCTGGGATTAAAGGTATGCACCACCATATTGTAGGGATCTCATAACATTGTTTTCATTCCCTTCTGTTAATACCCAGAAATGAAATAGATGAATCATAGGGTAGTTTTGCTTTGGTTTTATTAAAAATTCCCATACTGATTTCTGTAGTACATATACTGATGTACACTTCCACAGTGCTGTTAGGATGGCTCCCATTTTCTCCACATCCTCACCAGCATTTTTTTTTTTATGTTTCTGATAATATCCATGACTGGGGTAAAGTAGAATTTTAACATATTTGATTTACATTTCCACACACACACACACACACACACGTACGCACACACACACGAATGATATGGCACTAATTTGTATATATTCCATTTTTAAATGCAGGGTCTCATGACCTCAGAGTGGCTTTAAACTTACTATGAATTGGAGGAAGATCAACAAGAACAGCAGCAGCAGTGGAGTGGAATCAACCAGAGCTAGAATTCTGCAGAGGGCAGAGCTGGAGATGGGACCCAAGCCCTTTGGAGGAAACTGTAATGTTCTTGGCCTTGGAGACCCCAAGATGTTTGAGATGCCAGAGCCATGGTGGTCTATCTGCTGAAGAAAGCTGCTAACAGGGAGTGGAACCAGCCCAGCAGAAAGAAGTTTGTTGCAGTCAACAAAGATGAAAAAGGAGTGAAGATCTGAAGATTGCTTTGACATCAGACATGGAGATGCAGAGTTTGGAGTTTGCCCAGTTGGTTTCCTGTCTTGTTTTGAGTTAAGTGGTTGGATGGATCTCAGAGGAGACTTTGAACTTTGGACTTTTAATATTGTTGAGACTGCTATAGACTATGGGGACTTTGGAAGTTGGACTAAATGTATTTTTTATTATGCAATGGGTAGGTATAGCCCCCATAGACTCATGTGTTTGAAAAAGCCTATTGGGGCCAGAGAGTGGAATGTAATGTTTTGTATATGCTTGGACCAGGGGGTGGCACTATTGGGAGGTGTGGCCTTGTTGGAGTAGGTGTGTCACTGTGGGTGTGGGCTTCAATACCCTAGTCCTCGATGCCTGGAAGTCAGTCTTCTGTCTGCCTTCAGAATAAGATGTAGGACTCTTAGCATTTCCTACATCATGCCTGCCTGGATACTACCATGCTCCTGCCTTGATAATAATGGACTAAACCTCTGAACCTGCAAGCTAGCCCCAATTAAATGTTGTCCCTTGTAAGACTTGCCTTGGTCATGGTGCCTGTTCACAGCAGTAAAACCCTAGCTAAAACACATATATTTCATTTTTCGTGTTCTATTCATCTGCTATTAGACTCTTGAGTTGTTTTCATCTTTTGCCAGTTGCAAATAGTATTGCTATGAATGTGAGTGTGAAGATACTTGCTTGAGTCAGCAATTTCAATTCATGTATATGCATTGAATACACAAATATGAATGTACACATATATTCAGAAATAAGATCACTGGATATAAAGACTGAGTTTCAAGGGATGAGATGTTTATCAGCCAGCCCATTTGGGAAACACATGCAAGAAGGGAGAAGCGTCAGTGTCCAGACTGGAAGCTGAGAGGGTGCTGAGTACCAGGGGCTGCGTTTGCTGTACCTGGGACATAAAGTGATGCTGGACGTGTTGGAGTAAGACTGAGGCCAGTCAGTAGGAGAGGGAGTGCCTAGCCTAGCAGACTTGACATGCCAGGGTATATGTGTGTATGTGTGTGTTACACAGAGGGTCCACAGAGGAGAAGGGGATGGGAGAATAGGGGAAAGATTGTGGGAGGGCAGTGAGGGGGATATAAAGTGAATAA
The DNA here is from genome assembly GCA_021653895.1 of Mastomys natalensis. NCBI lineage: Eukaryota > Metazoa > Chordata > Mammalia > Rodentia > Muridae > Mastomys > Mastomys natalensis. The sequence continues at coordinate 384,949 of JAJTUV010000619.1, forward strand.
GAAAATCAATAAAATAATAATAATAATAATAATAATAAAAAGACTGAGGCCAGTGGGTGGGGATTTGGTTGGAGGTTGGTGTTAGCTCTGTGAAACTTAAGGGAGCTCTTTAATTACAGCTCTATACGAGGCCCTGGAATACTCACAGAGCCCTGAAATGATTTTCCCTTAACCAATCCATTTCAAATAACTTAAAATATATCCAGTGTTTTGTTGACACTTAAGAAATTACTTAATAATGGTTATTTAAACAGAAAAAATAGAGGAGAACATTCCTATAATCTTTCCAAACTTTGAATTTCTTTAAGGCCTCCACAGACTTCCTGCATCCTTTTCCCAAAAATTTTAAATAAAATGCAACATTAAGCAGCTGTTGTTACAGTGGCTAAGTTGCTTTTTTAAAAAAGTGGCCACTTGCATATCCACCCCCCCTATTTTGTAACCAGAAAAAAAGAAGCATCAAGTACAAATGACTAACTGAAGGCAGTAAATAAAACTTTCCAATAGATGTTAACTTTAGACAGCTAAAGCACAGTGGCCCCTCACCAGCTCTGTTCACCCCCAAGTCCGGGGGACTCAGAGAAAGTGTTATTGAAATATTTATAAAGGGAAGAATGTTTTGTGGAAACAAAATGTGCCAGTAGTTTATTAAAAAACCAAATGATTTGTGCTAAATATATATTCAAGATGCTCGTAAACACCACTTGCTGGTGGGAGAAAGGAAGAGAAGGAGACGGGGAGAGATGAGAAGAAGAGAGAGAGAGAGAGAGAGAGAGAGAGAGAGAGAGAGAGAGAGAGAGATTTGTTAAATCTACCAAAGCAATCCCTTTTAAGAGCCTTCAGGTATTAAAGAGAAATTTTAGACTTTCTCCAAAACATATTTGAGAAAAAAACCAGGGGAGAAATTTGTTTCCAGTGATGTCAAAGATGTGATTACAGCTGAATAATTAAACTTAAGGTCCATTGATAAGATGGAATAACTCCAGGTACTGGAAACTTCCCAACTACTGGGAGCTAGTGAGGTCATGCATCTTAGACGAGAACTTACTACCATAATTTTACCATCATGCTTTCTAAATTCATTCTAAAATGTCTTTTTATATGTACAGTTTGGGGGTAATTCTTACCCCTCTCCAAAGAAGCTTCTTTTGACATAAAATGCAGACATTTACAGAAAAGCACGAGTTGATATGAGAAGACATGAGTGAAGCATGTGGAGCCTAGCCCCGTGGCACACATTACAAGTGACTACTGCACCTAAGGCTCAGGAAATAAAGAGAGGGCAAAAAAATGCTAAGATCCAAAGACCGGCAATCTGCTGTGAGATTGTTTATTCTAGTAATGACTGGAAAGCTACGCCCATGATACTTCATCCATACTGCTGAACAAACAAGATATAACAGCGATATCAATGTATATGCTAACGCACAGTGGTGAAATACCATGGGTTCCCATTCTATATGAAGAAATACAAGTAGCTAGTGTTGCTTCTCCTGGAAAATTAGCTTCTCCTGAGATGAGTCTTATAATTAGTAACCCAATACAAAGCAGTAAGCCCTGAAATTACATACAAGCAAACCACATAAGTAGAGCCAGCAGGCTGCATTTTAGATATTCATGTATAATCTGTAGATATAACAATATTAATCAAAAAGTGCCCATCATTTGGTAAGATGTGAGGGTTAGGTGAGAAACATGGAAGGGGTTGGATTGTTGGAAGGAATCAGGAAGTGGTAATTATATTTAAATATTTTTAAATGAAACTAAAAATTAATGCACCTTCAAATCTGTATATGCCTCCTGTTGACAACCAAACACATTTTGCCAATTCTTGTCATGGGATGGCTTCTACCAAAATACACCATACTTGGTGACAATATGTTTGTGATATATTTTGTGATCTAAATATGTTTCTTTTTTAGTAGACAAAGCAGGTCTTAATTATAATCTACATGTCTGATACTTAAAATTTTCTAATAATTTTAATGGAATCAATTACTAATTAATGAAAATGTTAGAAAGGTTTTTTTTTTGTTTGTTTACATATTTGTTTTGTGTTCCTGGGGAAGTCAAGACCATGTATGCGAGGCAGGACTCTACCTCAGAGCTACCTCTTCATAAATAAAGCCCCTTTTATTTGTTTATTTGTGTGTGCACTATTATGCCTTTGAATTATACTCTATTAGAAGTCTTATTTTTTCTGATTATTGCATTAATATTATTAATATTATTTTTACTTATTCACTTTACATCCCACTCAGTGCCTCCTCCCAGTCACCACCACCCACAATCCTTTCCTCCTCCCCCTCCCTTCTCTTTTGAGCAGGTGGGAACCCCCTTGATATCTCCCAATCCTGGCACATTAAGTCTCTGGGGAGCTAGGCACATTCTCTCCTGGTGAGACCAGACAAGTCAGCCAGGTAGTAGAACATATCACACGTACAGGCAACAGCTTTTGGGATAGCTCCCACTCCAGTTGTTTGGGACCCAACTGAAGAGGAAGCTGCACATTTGCTACACACGTGAGGAGAAGCCTAGGTCCAGCCCATGTGTGTTCTTTGGTTGGTGATTCAGTCTCTGAGAGCCCCCAGGGTCCAGGTTAGTTGACTCTGTTGATTGTCTTGTGTAGCTCCAATCTCCTTTGGGGCCTGCAATCCTTTTTCCTGTTCTTCCATAAAAGTCCCTACACTTGCTCCATCCACTGTTTGGCTGTGGGTGTCCGCATCTGTCTGAGTCAGCTGCTGGGTGGAGCCTCTCAGAGGACCGCCATGCTAGGCTCCTGTCTGTAAGCCTAACAGTATCATTAATAGTGTCAGGGATTGGTGCTTGCCTATGGGATGAATCTCAAGTTGGGTCGATTATTGGTTGGTCATTCCTTCTGTCTCTGCTCCAACCCATCTCCTGCATTTCTGTAGACAGGATAAATTTTGGGTTGAAAGTTTTGTGGGTGGATTGGTGTCCCTGTCACTCCATTGGGGTCCCTACCTGGCTGCAGGAGGTGGCCTCTTCAGGTTCCACATCCCCAATGCTGTGAGTCACAGAGACACCTCCATTGATTCTTGGGTGCCTCCCTTATTTCATGTCTCTGTCTCCTCTTGGAGATGCCCCCTCCTACCTCCCCACTCCCATCAGTTGCAGATTTCCATTCATTCTCATGGCCATCTGGCCATCCCTCCTGTCCCCCTCCATATCTGATCCTCACTTGTACCTTTCTTCATGTTTAGTTTCTTTGGGTCTGTGGAGTATAACATGGGTATCCTGTATTTTATGGCTAATATCCACTTATAACTGAGTACATACCATGCATGTTCTTTTGGGACTGGGTTACATCACTCAGGATGATATTCTCAAGATCTATCCATTTGCCTGCAAAATTTATTATGTCTTCATTTTTAAAAGGTGAATAAAATTCCACTGTGTAGGGGCTGGTGAGGCGGCTCAGCGATTAAGAGCACTGACTGCTCTTCTGGAGGTCATGAGTTCAAATCCAGCAACCACATAGTGGCTCACAACCATAACAATGAGATCTGACTGAAGACATTCTACAGTTGAGGGACATCTAGGTTGTTTCCACTTACTTCAGTAAGTGTCTTGTGGGATGGTGTATCTTTGGCATCTTTTGGGTCTATGCCCAGGAGTGGTTAGCTGAGTCTTGAAGTAGATCTATTGTCAGTTTTCTGAGAAAGTGCCAAGTTGATTTCCACAGTGGTTGTACAAGTTTGCAATCCCATCAGCAATGGAGGAGTGCCCCTTGTTCCACATCCTCACTAGCATGAGCTGTCACTTGAGTTTTTGATCTTAGTCATTCTAACTGATGTGAGGTGGAATCTTAGAGTCATTTTGATTTGTATTTCCCTGATGACTAAGGACTCTGAACATCTCTTTATGTGCTTCTCGGCCATTCGTGAGTCCTCAGCCATTTTAGAATTCTCTACTTAGCTCGTGCTTCATTTTTAAATTAGGTTATTTGTGTTGTTGGTGTTTGACTTCTTGAGTTCTCTGGGTATTAGCCCTCTGTTACACATAGGGTTGGCGAAGATCTTTTTCTAATCTGTGGACCTCAAGTTATTCAGCTGTTGGTTACTACAAAGATATGAGTATTCCTATTTCACTTTTAGAAATCTTACCATGTGATAATTGTTATAATTCAATGTCATCACCGTTGACTAGCTCAGAGCTTACGTTATTACCTTCTAGTGGTATAAAAACTGTATGAACAGAAAGGAAGGTTTTCAGGTTAATATGGCACAAATCTTCTGACTCCTGTCTCTAAACTGAGTCTTCAGCAACAAGGACTTACTTGCAGCTTTGCAGGGGTAACCACAGACGATATCAGTAGCTTTTATTGTGAGAATCTCTCCCTTTCCTACTACCATGACAAGGTGAACGGAGGTTTATCATGTCTAGTTATGTAGTACTGATTAGATAGCCTATGGCTCTTCCAGAGAGCATTGTCAGTCCAAATGGAATGACTTAATTTCAGATATACATATGTTATAATAATAATAAATGTGTGTTTCTATGTATTGCACATGATTTTTAGGTAATTATAAATACCTAAATAAATAATAATAATTCCTTGAGGCTGAAAAATGAGATGTGACTAAAGTTTTACCCAAAATAACCAAGTCAAGCGGATGCAGACAAGTCATCTTTGATGGGAGCTGTACCCTGGGGACATCCATGCTGTGTCATCCCCAAATTCTCAGTGCTTTTTGTGGAGGCGATATCAAGTCTAATGATCATTAGCGTAAGGCTGGCAGAGAGTCAGGGGACACTAAAAGCTTGGCTTTATTTAGAATTTCTATTTTGGCGGTGCTGAGTAGATTTTATGGAGAGCGTATGGGTTGTGCAATTTGTTCCCCTTTAAAAAAACTTTTTATTGGTTCTTTGTGAATTTTGTATCGTGCACCCAATCCCACTCATCTCCCCTTCCCTTCATATCCACTGTCAACCCTTGTAACCTCCCCCAAACAGAAAAAAACTCTTACTGTGGAAGCTGTAGTATGTATATCACACTACACAGGATACCCTTTTGTCTACACTTCTTTGCTTGCAAATGTTCATTGCAACAAGTTACTGGTACAAGGCCTCTGTCTTCAGCTACTCTATCGATACTGTAACCTCACTGGGATTTCCTTGGATATCCTGTTGTTGTTGCCTTGTGTCATGGAGATCCTGTAGGTTTGGATCTGTAGGATCAACCTCTTCCTACACTCCAGCAGTTCATCAATGGGGTAGATGTTGGAGTGGGACAATTCAAAGCCCTAGATCTAGTCTGAAAGGTATCTGAGTTGGTCAACTGGCTGGCTCTCCTGTTATCACACCCTTGGGCCAGCTCACTGGCAACCACCTCAACCAGGGCCAGTTCTACTCTGCTGCCAAGATGAGGTGCAGGGCCCATTCTTCTGAGTGGTGCAATCATGAGGGACAGAGCCAGTTCTCCCACTCTCATGAGCCTGAAACCAGCTGTCCTGCTTGCCACAGGTGATGAGGGATGAGGGTGGTGAGGAGGGCATCTCACCCTTGTTCCTTGCCACTGCACAGAAGACACAGCGCAGGTAGAGCTCTCCTATGCTCACACCCTTGGGATAACTTACCTGAAATCTCCCATGTCCAGAGCCAGCTGAGTCCAGGTGCAGGCCTGCTTTCCCAATGAATGCTCCAGCAGTTGAGGGGTAGGACAGCTCTCTCGACCTGATGACCTTGGGGCTAGTTATCCTTCCTGCTGTAGGTGACAAGGGATGGGGGGGCATTTCTCCCTCACCCATGTCACTACATGGCAGACAAGTAGCAAGGATAGCTCTCTCATTTTCAGACCCTCAGTGCCAACTTGCCCCTATCCCTGCCACCAGGGTCAGCTCTACTCTGCAACCCAGGTGAGATGCAGGGCCCACTCTCCTGAGTGCTGCAGCTGGTGAGGGGCAGGAACAGCGCTTGTTTTCATCACCCAGTACCAGGTCTCCTGAATGTCACAGGTAGTGAGAGGGAAGAGGGTAGGATGGTGTTTCTCTCTTTTTCACACCACTTCATGGGAGGACCAGCTTACCTGCAGCTCCCATAATATGTGGGGCACACTCTCCTGAGTACGGTAGCTGGCTAGGGGTTGTGTCAGCTCTGCTCTGAGAGCCCCAGAGCCAACACTCCTACGATGCATAAGTAAGGGGTGGGGCCAGTTCTGCACAGTCCTCAGACATCAACATGTCCCCAGGCAGCAGCCCAGACCAGGGATGTCTGGCCCTGTTGTTGTAGGACCACAGACCCAGGTGTCGCCCCTGGTGGCAGCACAGCCCAGGACCCCACCATGTTCCCAGATGACATCACAGGCTACTCACATCAGCTGTTCCTCACTACCCTTGTGTCTCCAGTTCTGCCTCTCTTCATTGTGCCCACATGCTTCTGTTTCTCTTTCTCTTCCATTTCTCCATAACTTACTTGCTCTTCTTAGTGGCAACCAAGAGGTCATGAGTGCTATGCCTTGCTCTAGAATTATGGCACTGGGCAGGGGTCATCTCAGACATGGTCTGCTCCCCTCTCCCATCCCCCAGGCCTGCTTAGTTCTTGGATGGTTGTCATCCCAGTCTAGCTCCTTGTCTGGGCCTCACAACACCAGTCTGCTGGTCATCTTGGGCTTGATCCTCCCAGGCCTACCTGAGTGGCCCAATGCGAGGGTCATCTGTTTCAGGGTCACTCCCACCCAGCCTGAGGTCAGTCTTCTAGTCTCCAGCTCCCTCCCTGTCTTGGAAGCCCATCTGGGTCTGCACAGCGCTGGACTGGTAGTTGTCTCAGGCTAGGTCCCTGTCCAACCCTACCTGGCACTGGACTGGTGGTCATCTCAGGCTCATTTTTTTTCAGGGCTTGTTAGGCTACTAATATTCTGATGTTCACAGGTCAGAACACTGAGCATAGACATAGCCTCTCTCCTCTCTGCCACCTACTGACCCACATGGGACACACCTGCAATGCTTCCAGGGCCAGAGCATTTATTTTTATTTTATTTTATTTTATTTTATTTTATTTTATTTTATTTTATTTATTTTATTTTATTTTATTTTATTTTATTTTATTTTATTTTATTTTATTGTATTCTTTTCTATTCACAGAAGGCAAGAACATTCTATTTCCATCTTGGTGTATGTTGTTTGTGGAGGAAATCTTGTTTCTTTTGTTGGAGCCTCTATGGAGGTCAAAAGCCCTTTAGTTGGGCCTGACTGTCAAGATGAGCCTTCAGGCACATCTACCACCTTTGCTGTCCTTCTGATGGCAAAGAGTGGGGTTCTGTGATACTCCTCAGTTAGTGTATCTATGTGGGTTCCAGGTGCAGAGGCTAGACCTGCATTAATGTAGTGCAGTATCTTCAAGAGCACAAAGCGGAATGCTGACACATGAGACACGAAGTCACTGTTTTATTTTATGCTGCTTGCTGTCCACGTGTCAGGCATGTAGGTGTCTAGGATTCCAAGGTCCGGTCCATACATACATTAGATGTGGCTCAGGAGACCAGACTCCAATCCTAACCCAGCAGGAGACTTGAGTGTGAGGCCATTAGACCATCTATATAATCAGAATATCGAAGTCTGGCATCCTTACTTGACAATGTCGTTGTGCATGCCAAATGCTTATGAAATATGGCATTCTGGGCATGAAGAATTTGTAAGGAACTGATAGTAGTGTTGTTTTATAAAAATAAAGATAAAAGCTTGGGATGGAACGACATCATTGTGTACCATTAAGTGTGGGGCACTTAAGACCGTGTGTTTTCCAAAGAGGCTTCCATCACCATGAGAGGAGAAGGGGAAGGGGAAATGGGGCAAGGGATTTGGAAGGACTGGGAGGAGAGGAGGGATGGGGGTCATGATCAGGATGTAAAGTGAATAAATAAACAAATTAAAAACAGAAACCATGCACGGGAGTCATAGGGGAGGATTTCAAATGAGAAAAGTGAAGGGATAAATGACATAATTTTATTATAATCTCAAAAATAAAAGAAAAAATACAAGAATTATCTGAGATATAATCCACCAAAATTATTTTTCCTGACTTATTATTCATTTTTCTTTATTATTTTGCTTCAGAAACTCATTGTGAAGCTTTGTTGAACATCAAATTTCTTTTTTTTTTTTTGTTTCTATTGACATGGTTGCTTGATCTTATATTTAAGACTATTTAAGCCGGGCAGTGGTGGCACATGCCTTTAATCCCAGCACTTGGGAGGCAGAGGCAGGCAGATTTCTGAGTTTGAGGCCAGCCTGGTCTACAGAGTGAGTTCCAGGACAGCCAGGGCTACACAGAGAAACCCTGTCTCGAAAAACCAAAAAAAAAAAAAAAGACTATTTAAGACACATAAATATATATGTTGAATAAACATTGCATCTATATGGTACTCCCCCCAACCAAATAGGGGTGTTTACCAGCCTCTATAGCGTTGGGCTCCTCTTTGTCTATTGTGAATGCTTGCCCCTTAACACTACTCTGATTCTACATCTGAGGTTGGTATTGGTGTCTGGTGCCCAGAAACTTGATTTTTCTTCTCCTAGGGCAATTGACCAATATGCATGGGTATTGCCTTAGCTCTGCTGACTTACAACTTTGCCTCACCCTGGGTGGAGACCTGGGCAGTTTGTAGAATGTTGAAGCCAGCATTCCTGCAGTATAAAAGGATTATTCTTGTAACTCAAAGAGATTCTGAGCACTGATTTTTCTAAGTCTCTCTACATTTCAATAATTTCCAATTCTCCTGTGACTCAACACAAGTTAATCAAATGTGTGTTCCTACTAATGAAATTAGATTTATCTGGAACTTAATTGTCTTGTGTGTGTGACTTGAAACGCCAGGCAAGTGTGGGCAGGTTTTTTTCTTATGGACTGGCTTTTTACAGATTTAGCTATTCATTTTACTGTAATTATGAGTGCCCATCTAGATCTTTCTGAATTCTTGGCCCTTGTCATGTGGTTACTCATTTGTTTCTTTGCTCTGTTGTCTGGCCTCTGCCTCCATTCATTTTAATTTAACTCAACTCACGGTGCATTTCCTGTTCCCAGAGGTGGATAACTCCTGATAGAGAAGCGAGTATGGGATAAGCATGCTGGTGTGTGTGCTGGGGTGTATGGCAAGAAGCACCACCTTTCTGTTTTCTTTTCAAGCTTTTCTGAGGTCAGAGAGCTGTTGGGGCAAGCTTAGAGGACTGGAATGTGCAAAAGGATCATATTACAGTGTCAGAAAAAGACCTCACCCAGTTCTTCTTCCTTGGGTGTCAGGGTGTGAAGCAACGGTGGAAAAAGGTGTGGGATATGTCTGTGTCACTTAGAGGCCTTCTGTGGAGGATGATAAGGTTCATTTTCTGTCCTTACTTTCCCTAGTCTAGGGGGAAAATGAACTGGAGAGCCAGGTAAGAAAGAATGTCGAAGGCCCGAGCTGGCTCAGTAACAATTCCTATACTAATCAGAGAACTCGAATATGAGTGCATACATGAAAGCACACCGTGCAGGATGCCATGTGATTAGGACCCTTGGTATGGTCTCTGAATTTGGCAGATGTCTGTGCCTGAGGACTCAGGGAGAAGAAGTCCAGGATCATGGGAGTTTACTGTGGAAGAATAAGTTGACTTCCTGTATTCCCTGGTTGTATGAAATTGGCTGACTGGAAATGTTTTCTTAACACATTGAGCAAAATATGTGGCCTGCATTCCAAGGTGGGTCTTTTCTGAAGTGGTGGGTCTAGGAGGAGAGGATCAGCTTTGGAAAATGAAACGGTCACTCAATGCCATCGTGGAGAGTTAATAAATGCTTAGCAGCTGATCTGAGGGCTGGAATTAATCTTAGATTTGGTGAATGCTTCCTGTCCTATCCATGGCCTCCCTTTCAGAGAAACTTATTGATCGAAAGTCCTGGGGATGGAGAGATGGCTCAGTGGTTAAGAGCATTGGCTGCTCTTCCAGATGACCCAGGTTCAATTCCAGCACCTACATGGTGGCTCACAAATGTCTGTAATTCCAGTCCAGGGTATCTGATGCCTCCACACAGATATGCATGCAGGCAAAACCATCAATAAACACACACACACACACACACACACACACACACACACACACACACACACACACATTTAATAAAGACAGTCCTCAAAAGCGACTCTATCTCATGGTAGCATTGTGAACAAAGCAGGCAGGAAAGAGGAAGCTCATAATTCTCAGTCCTCTTGTTGCAAACTGGTGCCATCTCAGGGACTTGAGGAATTTCTTGTAAGTTGCTCACCAACCCTGTCAACTGGCATATTCCCTTTCTAGCAATGAAGACATGAGCCCCAGATGACCAGGACAACATTGTCAAACCACATGGCTCATTAGAAATGGAGCTGGGTTACAAAGTGCATCTGTTTTTCTTCTGGTGAATTGAACATGCTGTTTTCTCAGCAGGGATAGACTGGAGGAGGCAGATACATTCGACCTGAAGTTGCCTGAGGCAGAGGCTGTGTACCAAAGCACACATATTTCCATCCTGTGTTCAGATGTGAGCTGCTTGGAACAAGTCAATGTCTGATCCTTAGAATTCACAGCAATCCTCCTGCTTCAGCCTCTGGTGTATTGGGATAACAGATATGTAGCACCATTCTGGAATAGATTCCTGTCCTTCATTTTTGCACCTTGATATCCCAACTAGCCATGCTCTGTGGCTCCTCTGTCCAGTCCAGGGCATAGGATGAAGCATCAGGGACTCCTGTGGTACCTCTGTCTAAGACCTGTGAGAATATCTAAATTTACTTTTATAATAATAATATATACATACTGCATCATTTCTAAAGTGAAAAAATGTAAATGTGTGAACATATAATGTAAGAGCTAAGTTCCTTTAAGTCTTTTTTCCCCAAGTTATATTGGGGCCAAAACTCTTCAGAGTATGACCTTACATGGAGATTGGGTCTTTCAGGAGGTACTGCAGTTAAAATGAAATTGTTAGGGTGACCCTGACTCAGTATGACTCTTATACTTATGCAAGGGTGATTTGGACAGAGACAGATACACACAGGGAGATGACAATATTAAGAGACACAGAAAGAAGGTGGATATCCACAAGCCAAGGTCAGGAGCCTGGGGCAAACTATTCCCTTAGGGTCCTTAAAGGATCCAACCTTATCAATACCTCTATCTGTGTTTGTAGCCTCAAAAGCTGTGAGATAATAAGTTTTGGTTGTTGAGCCAGCCAGTCTGTTGCATTCCACGTATGTAGCCCCAGTAAACCATTTCAGTAGGTATTCATAAAGATAGTATAGTAGTTGCTGTCATTGTGTATTTATTCAAATTATTAAAGGCCAGTTGCTACAGACCAGTTCCACAAGGCACATATGGAAATTGGTTTCATTATGTGTAATCATAATCTGTATAAAGAGATGGTCGATCAGGTTCATGAAACCCACTTGCTCTTACACACTGAACTGTGTCATCAAAGAACTGTAGCATTTTTTACCACTCTCCTTTCATGAAGGCTCCAGAGAGTTAAAGCATTTAAACGTTATTGATTGTTCCCATGTATGTGTGAGCATATGGAAATCAGAGGTCTACTTGCTGGAGTTTGTTCTCTTTCCACCACCAGGGGACACACTTGGTTGTTAGACTTGGAGGTAGGCACCATCCACTGGCTGAACCATTTTGCTGGCCCAATTGTTGAGGACATTTATTCAGTGACTAAAATTTATGAGTTGGCTGATTTTCCAACAATGCTCTCCAGAATGTGGGTGTTACATCTTCCTCAAACCTCCATTTCTTCTTCTAGGTTTACTTTGCATTTGCAAGTCAATTCTGGCCCCCTCAAACTGTAAAGGGCAGTCTAGATGTTTTCAACGGAGAGTCTCTTGTAAGTACCAGGAAAGGGGACAGATGTGGTGGTTACAAGATCATAGCTGCCATCCTATGCTTGAGTACTTTGCCTGGTCACAGATATTTTTTTAAGTTGATATTAATGTCCAAACTGACTATTGCTATTTATGGAAACAGTAGTGGAGGAGAGACCTCAGGAAACAGCAGGCATCCTTAAAGAAGGAAGGAATTTTCTAGTTATAATGTTAAATGATCCAACAGCTACAGCAAAAGCAGATCCAAGAAAAACCTGGTCACTGGCAAGGCGAGTTTCATTAGAGTGGGATGTTTGGCTCTGAGATGGGAGACAGATCCAGGAGCTACAATTTTAGGTGTTGTGATGTTTGGTTTTATTTTAAAGATCTGTCAGTGTAGATGAACAGCTCCAGTTACTTAAGACTCTGGAAACACTGTTTTCTACTGGCATTAATTAGAAAAAAAGAAATCTCAGCTCAGATGATGGGATCCAAGCTAAATTCAAATGTGAGAAATCTATAAATTATAAGGCCAGGACCTGGAACTCAGGGGACATCGCCCATAGCCTGTGGTTGGAGGCTTCCAGCCAGTGTCAGGATTGTAACCATAAGACAGGCATTAAGACCAGGAAACCAAACAAGGTTGGGCAATCCTGCTGGAGGTGTAGCCAGTTCTGCAAGCCAGGCATGACCCAGCTGAGGGAGCCAGAGCAGCCTGCAGACAGAACTTCAGAGACACTGGAGCCATTGATTTTCAGGGCATGTCCTTCTTCTGTTGTCACAGGAGCCTGTTGGGACATGAATTGGTGAAGCCAGCCCAAAGAAGTCCTCTGGGCTGTCCCTGTTCCAGAGGACCAGTACCAAGAAATAGGCCATGTAAACTTGGCATACCTTTCTCTGAGGTGTACCAAAGCCAGGACTCTTTCATTGGAACCTAAATGGATTATAGGGTGTTGAGATTAAGTTAATGTGGTGTACCTGTTTCCTCTAAATGAAAATGTTACCTCATGGAAGGAAGTTGACTCAGGAAGGAAATGCAATTTAAAGTCCCAGGAAGCTCCTGAAAACTACAAGATCTACAAGCCTCACACCCCAACAAGGACAATTGCCAGATGGAGAAGACTGTGGCTCAGCAGAGTTGCCTGGAAGTTGGGCAGAGAGTCCCAGGACAAGTTTCCTGAGTCATGGCCTGTGTTGGGATAGAAAGAAGAAGAAGGAGAAGGAGAAGGAGAAGGAGAAGGAGAAGGAGAAGGAGAAGGAGAAGGAGAAGGAGAAGGAGAAGGAGAAGGAGAAGAAGAAGAGAAGAAGAAGAAGAAGAAGAAGAAGAAGAAGAAGAAGAAGAAGAAGAAGAAGAAGAGGAGCCAAGGTCTGCTCTCCTGTGGCTCACAGACTGCAGATAGCTAGAAGTTCCATGGGCACAGCAGGCAGAGATGGTGCTTAATTGTGTAGCAGGTATCACGGGGTGGCAGTTTCACCAGAGAGGCTAACGGTGGCTGGGAGAAGACTTGCACAGAGGCTGTTTGTGCATGAGGAGATTACTTTGCACTTTGGTGGAAAATATTTGATACCACCAAGCCTGAGCCATGTGACCCACTTTTACCTTGGGAGCAATGTTGAAAGAGCCAGGAAAGAATCAGTAATTAAGATAAGAATATTTTAATGCAACAGCTTTACAAACCAAATTAACTTAAAAATCCCAAGACTTTTCATAAAGTGTGGATCAGTACTTGTAGGGTCTGGGGAAAAAAGAAAAAAAAATAGTGATTCTGATCTTTCCCTGAAATTTTTTGTTTTTCATGAAATTTTGGCATTAATTTTGATTATTAAAATGTTTATCTTCATTCTGCTGAGTGAAATATGTCAGTCACACAAAAACACGATGTGATTTTTATATATGTGGAGGGTGTAGAATAGACTGACCCAGAGCCTCTGAGTGGTTTTCAAAGGTGGGAGAGTGAGGGCTGGTGACTTCCTGTTTAAATAGGCAGAGCTTTTATTTGGGCTGATGAAAAAAGTTCTGGGACAAGATCATGGTGATGATTACATAAAGTTGTGGATAGCCAATGTCACTGCACTGTACACTTAAAACTGTTGGAAGAATAACACTATTGCTAGTATATTTATATATACTATAAAATGAATTTTATAGACTATATATATATTCTCACAGGAAAACATTACTTATTGTGATTATTGGGTGCTTTGACTTTCCACTATGTCTTAAGTACTGCATACCGCTCATGGCAGCACCAGCACTTTGGCACAAGATTTAGAGGCTGCAAACAGGAAGACCATGCCACGAGTAGGGAGAGGATAGCATATGACAGAAGAGACCTGGCAGGGAGGGGCTGGCTGAACTGAGAGCACTGGATGGTGGAAGACACTGTCTGAGCAACAGCAAGCAGGTAGATTCCATGGGTGTATTAGGATATGAGCCCTGTGATGGTTTGAATGAAAATGGCCCCTGTAGGCTCATAGAGAGGGGCGTGATTTGAAAGGAGTAGGACCTGTGATGTGTGTCACTGGGCACGGGCTTTGAGATTTCAGAAGCTCAAGCTAGGCCCAGTTGCTTGCTCTTCCTGCTGTCTGCCAATCCAGATGTAGAGCTCTCAGCTCCTTCTCCAGCACCATGTCTGCCTGTGTGCCACCATGCTTCCCACCGTGATGGTAATGGACTAAACCTCTGAACTCATTGGAGACAGCTCCAGTGAAATGTTTTTCTTTATAAGAGTTGCCATGGTCACAGTGTTTCTTCACAGCAATAGAAATCTTAGCTAAGACAAGCCCCTCAAAGGGAAGGCAGGTAAGCAAGAGTTGTGGAAGGAGCAAGTTGAAGCCCGGGCTGAGTTGAGGGATAGGATGCAGCTTTCAGAAATAAGATCACAGAGGGAGATCAGAGCTAGCCCACCTTGGACGTGCTGTGAGGATTCACTGCACCTGCTAGGCAGTAGTGGGATAATGGAGGTGACAAACAGAACAAGATAATTTCTATAGTTACGTGGAGAGGATAGATGGGAAAGAGGACCCTAGATCCCGGAAATCTTTTAAGATTGTAGGGTGCACAACACTCAGGAGGAAGTGAAGAATCTGGGCGGGAAGCCCAGAGGAGTTGGGTACACAGAATTGGAGATGAATAGCTGGGTGTTTAATTAACAGGATTCTACCCATCTTACCCATCTGACACAGACCATACAATTACCTAGAAGGTGGCTCTGGATGAACATTTAGTTGTGCTAAGAGGATATGTGAATGAGAAACACGGCTTCTGCCTGAACACACACACACACACACACACACACACACACACACACACACACACACAGTGATTGGCCATATACAGGTTGAATTACCTCAGGAAAGTTTCTTATCCTCTTGGTGCCTCAGTTGCTTAATTTGTAACAATGGGCTAATGTTAGTAACTACCTCAAATGATTCCTTTGGGACTTAAATAAATCACTATGTGATAAAGCCTGGGAACTTTTCTAACACACAGCGAGATCGAAACACTGTTTAAACAGCAGAAGTCAGTGGAAATAACATGCAAATCACTTTTCTTTTGTTAATATTTTTAGTGTACAAAGTTATAGATTTCATGATGACATCTTTATACATATTTATCATTGTATCCTCCTCAGGTCCAACTGTTTCTGACCCTCTGCTGTTCCTCCCCCCACCCCCAACTGGTTCCCACCTTCCTCACAATGGCTCCCTTTCTGCTTTCAGGTCACTAATAAATGCTCTACATTTCATATATGAATTTTGATTCTACATATAAAAGAAAAGATAATATTTTGTGTTTCTTGCCACAACCACCGTCACGTTTCCTCTTATCTTCTTTTTTTTGTCAGATTGCTTTTCCCTCTCAGAGTCCCTTTCTGCTTTTGTTTACATATATGGATATACGTGGATACATACTATATACAGTTCCTGCAAAAGAAGAGAAGGGATGTTTGTCTAAGCACAGATCATCATTCTGAGGCATTGTGGAGGCAGATCAAGATAAAACGCCAGGGATTTTGGTGTGGGGGTCACCGTCAAGCACAGGAGTGTTGATGCTGAGGAGGCTAAGAGCAGTAAGGAGAGGGTGTCCATATAACATGCAACCGCAATATTGGCTTCATATGCGGCACGATGTGTTAGAAGCATTCAAGGAGGAAGCCAACAGCTCAGTGGATCTGAAATTCCAGGCAGGTAGATGAAGCCGAACCTCTGCCTTGTGAGCGTCCTTGTGATGTATCCTTGCTGCTGCTTTCTCACATGCTCCACAGAAGCAGGCAGCTCATTTTGGTGTTGGAATTTGATCAACTCCTGGGAAACATTTATGTGGCTTTGTAATTATTTTGCAGTCAACCAAAAAAAAAAAAAGTCATAAAGACACATATACCAAGGGAGCTCACCTCCAGTGATGGAGCCCCTCTGATTGACAGTTGCCCTTCACGTTCATGGCTCTGTTGATGTACTCCTTCCCTGGGTTTTGAGAGCTGAGGGCTGTGATCAGAGTTTTAGTGTCAGTTCTAACATCACTTCCTCAGGAAAACGTTGCATGTTCCTGGATGTGATATCTTCCATGACTTGTCCTTCGTGACCTTTGTTGTGGATTGTAATATATTGTTTTCAGACTTATTTGTATGTTGTCTATATTCTCCCTTAGACAATAAATTCTGTCCAAAGTATTGGTTTTTTTTTTTGTTGTTGTTTGTTTACACTATCTTTGACATCTACATGATTCCAAAGCAGCCTAAGTGCTAACTAAACACTTGTGGAACACAGTGATGCCCTGGCATCCAGAGGGATTCAGAGAGATTCTTGTAGTAGTAAGTGGTCAGGGTGGTTGAGCTGGATGGGTGTGGGTTTTTTTGGTCAATATTTATATTCTGCATAGTATATCTTGATGGGTGTGGGATTTCTTCTCGACACTCAGTCTTCAGGACAGCATACCAAATTGTGTGTAATAGGAGGTTTGCCATCCCAGGTGGTTGTCCTGTCTTACTGTAGTTACTGAGGGATCTTCTTGAAGAATGTCCATGGTGTTGGTATATTGTCCATGAGTAGGAGAATTAGAAAGGGTAGAAAGAGTTGACCTCCCCCCACCTCTTCTATTCCCTTGGTTTTGCCTCACATCATTAGTGGTGGGGAACAATGCCATGGGGGTGTCGTCAATTCTAATATGGTTGGCTGTATTAAATGCTAGGAATAATAATGGAAGAAATTGGAGACTCTCTTTGCTGCAGTGCGTGTTGCTGAGGAAATGAAGAACGCCACATTCAAAATCTCATTTCCCTTTTTAACTACAGGGGATTTCAGCATTAAAAGACTTCATGCCCAAATTTCCAGCTTGTAAAAATGCAGCCTGTAAATTGAGTCAGCAGGGGGCGCTACTACCCTTCCTAAGAAGTGTCTGTTTTTTTACCTGAAGACACAGACATCTGGATTGTGGAACCAAAGGTGATCAAGCTGGATGTTAATGACACTCAACCACAAACCTGAAAAGAGAAAGGTTTATGATAGTGTGATTTACATGCTTTTTAAAAAAGTCACATGAAGCTAGTTTGTTTTAGCAATCTGTTTGGCCCAGGTGTGGGATGGGGAGTAGTCTTTGCTTAATTTGGGAGAATAGCCTTGGAAAATAAAGCATGACCTGACTTTTAACATATTGATTTAATGTGATGCAAATTCACACATCACCTCAGGGTCATCTGCGTGTTTAGAGGCCATTGGTGTCTGGTTGGGATTTCTCAGTCAGTGGAGATGTACGGAGACCTGAAGGATTCTTATGATATTCGTGTGAGGGGCTTTTGATGATGTTTATGTTGAACGTCGAAGTCTGCAGTTCGAATGAGACCTTAGAGAGAGCTCACAGCCAGCAGACTGCTGAGGGTAGTGAGTACTTTTCTTTACCTGTAGGGCTATTGTTGGCTCTAAGATGCTGTCCTGGATTTGATCAACCTTAGTACCACCTGAGGAGAGTTTTGCCACAATGGCCTCCCGATGGATGCTTTTCCCGTGACTTTGGTCCCGCTCAGGGCTGAGTCACAATCACTGAGGTAAATAATCATGCCAATAACTTTCATGGCTCCTCTGTGGTGTGATGCTTCTCTGCTTGAGTTGCTGAAATCAAAGTATGGGATGCGTGAGGGCTCAGCCCTTTGCAGTGGGATGGTGGCCCAATTTCTAGCGGTCCATCTGCTGAAGGGTGCAAGGGGCTGAGTTTCTAGTTCTTCTGAGAGGACCAGCTTCTGGGAGCAGCTGCTGAAGATCTCCCTGGGTGTCTTTTTGCCTTTTAACTGGTGAAACGCACTGAAATTACCTTGGAGATGAAAAGGAGGAGCTGGAAGTGAGGCAGCAGACATACCATGGCCATGCTTACCGAGTGCTCGAATGTTCCTCACATAAAGAAAGTCTGTTTTCTGATCACAAGCGTTTCCTGGAAAGCATCTTCTTAGGAACTGTTTGTGTGTCTCTGGGGCTGTCATCTCAAAGTCTGTCACATTACTGGAGGGAAAAAGTCTACCCCCCTGCTATTTTGATAGTGGAGTGTACATGTTGTTAGAAGTTGGCCCTACAAACTTTGAGACTTGTTTGATTTGCTGTAACTAATTATCAATGCACTGCTGAAAGGAAGAGGGAAGGGGTTCCATATTAGATTCCACATATGGCGTCCCTAAGCTATGCACTGTTTTTTTCCTTGCAAAGAAGAAAATGCGACAAAGCTCCTGAGTGTCTAGGATTCATCTTCTCTCTTGTCAGTGCCTTAGAAACTGCAGAGCTGAAAGCATTCGCTCTGGGCTGACGGAGGGACCTCAGTTGCCTGAATCTTGCACCTGTGTTTCAGCCTTGGCCTAGATGAGAACAGGTCCCTGCTGGTTTGGTGTCCAGAACCAGGCAAGACTACAAACATCACTTGCAGGCAGATGTTGGGTTATTTAGAGCAGGGGGAAGGGGACTGTTGAGGAGCTGGTGGGACTCATTAAAGGGGGTTGGGCCAATGCAAATTCAACAGGCCAAGTGGAGTGCTGGCAGGAGAGCTGGCTTTTGAACGCTGTGAGACTTCGTGGAGGTCTTTAGAAACAGGGTAAGTCCCCATGTGATGGGAGGGTTGGTGGGAGGTCTTCCCATAGGCTTGGGTGTGGATTGGATGAACCCTCAAAGTCTTTGCAGCATTCTGATTTTGTGGTCCAGATTAGGCAGACACATGTGGCTGTAGATGAAATAAAACAGGGGTCTAACGGGAAGCAAGCTTTATGCTCTGTATCCTTACCTCCCGCTGGCTTCCAAATGCATCATTAGTCTGTTCTGTGCTACAGGGTCTGTCTTACTATGTTTCTGTTTCAGAAGCCAAGTAGTATTCATTCTCCACCGAGGCTATTTCTTCCTTCATCTAGAACCATTTTTATCTACTTATTTTTATTCTTTGATTCTTTGACAGTTTCTTGCATGTATGTAATGATTTTTAGTTGGGTTTTTTTTTTTTTTTTGGCTGGTTGTGGTGACACACAGCAGAGGCAGGGGTAGAGAAACATTTATTTTGAATCTCTCTTAAACACTCAGAATAAAGGAGAAATTCACCAGGCCAGGATTTTACAGATGTAATTATTGGAATTCATTCATTTAGCCTCCACCTCTCAATTCCACCAACTTAGTTTATTTTCTGTTAGTATTTAAAATTCACCCACAAGAAATAACAACCAGTTAACAAACCCAAATCCAAGTTTTGCAGAGCCTCCGCCTCCATGCTCCCTTTAGAGATACTTTTTGCTTGAAACAAGAGGATCTTGCAGTCTGATAAACTGTTTGAAGCAACCAAGTCAGGAAGCAGCTCCCTTTGAAGGCTTTGCAATGAAGTCCTTCCCAAGATGTGAGTTTGCTCAGAGAAGTGAACTATTTCTTCCAAGCAAAACATATCGTTGTATCATTTATCCTTACACTCCTGTTTCAAACAAATGCTGACCCTGTTCTGACATGAAGCCAGAGTGGTTGTGACACAGCATAGGTCACGGTCTTACAGGACCATGCGTGTGCCAAGAGCAGGAACCCTACAATTAGAGGGAGGAGAGAAGGTCTCAAGCTGGTCTTCCTACTTCCTTCTTTGTTGCCAACCTCAGGAAAGTAACTTAATGGCTATTTGCCATCATAGAAAATTGTCTTTGCTGTTCAGATTGCCAATGGGATTTCTCTCCTAGATTCTATTTCTTGAAATTCTGTTTCTTTATTTTGACCTTAAGCACTGCTCTTGATAGCTTCTGTTGTTTTGTGTGATGGTTACAGATATCAGGTCGCATTTGTTTGAAACAGGAGTGTAGGATAAATGATACAACGATATGTTTTGCTTGGAAGAATAGTTCACTTCTCTGAGCAACTCACATCTTGGAAGGACTTCATTGCAAGCTTCAAGGGAGCTCTTCCTGACTTGGTTGCTTCAAACAGATATCACCCAGGGAGTATACTTTAGAAGGTGTGGCTTGTTGGAGTAGTGTGTCAGTCTGAGTGTGGGCTTAAGACCCTCATCCTAGCTGCTTGGAAGACAGTATTCTGCTAGCAGCCTTCAAATGAAGATGTAGAACTCTCAGCTCCCCCTGTACCATGTCTGCCTGGATATCACCCTGATGATAATGGACTGAACCTCTGAACCTGTAAGCCAATTAAATGCTGTCCTTTATAAGACTTGCCTTGGTCATGGTATCTGTTCACAACAGCAAAACTCTAAGACAGTGTGTGTATATGAAGATTTGCTCTAAACAATAGCAACTGGCCTCCTTGTGGATGCTGGCCGCTATCCCTCCTTGCACCAGCGCTACAGGTTACTCTTGTATTTTGTGATTTCCTTCAGGATAATGTCCTGGGAAAAGGCTTTAAATTTTTTTTTTTTTATAATTTATTTATGTATATGTGAAGTATTCCTGAAGAGGCCAGAAGAGGGCATGAGATCTCTGGAATCTAGAGTTATAAGTGGTTGTGAGCTGCCTTGAATAGGTGCTGGGAACTGAACTCTGGTCTGTGAAAGAGCAGGAAGTGCTCTTATGCACTAAGCGCCTATAGCTAGGAAAAGGCTTTTGACTGGTACAGAAGCTTGGCTAACATTATGACAGAAGAGAGAAATGGGATACAGATTATGAGATGCTCAGAATGTGGGGTTTTGGTGTTGAATGAAAAAGCATACCTAGTGTTCTCTCTTGTAAAAAAAAAAAGGTTAAGAGGAGGGTTTAATGAAGTGACAGTAGTCTCTCATATTGGGTAGCACACTCGTTCCTCACAGTCAAGGCATAATAGAATTTCATGCAGCAAAAAATGATCAGGCTTGTGGAAAAATAAAATTGAGTGGATACACTCAACCTATATAGTGGAGTAGAAGATACTCTAAAACATTAATAAAAGCCTTAAATGTCTAAATCTCCATCAGAGTAAAACAATAACATCAACAACAAACACACCATCACCTGATACATACAGAAGCTGACCTAGAGAAAGCCTAGGTTTGCTTAATGGGCTGTATAGCACAATGAGGGGACTTCTACATCAAGAAGGAAGTAACTGTAGGGTAGAATGTGACAACAAGGATGCTGTGACTGGTACTGTCTGTTCTTCTTATGCCTTGAAGGAGAAAGGAAGCCACTGTTGCTTTTCTGTTTCTCCCTTTCTTTTAGCAGCTACATGAATGGCCCTATCTGATGGCCATAGGGCGCTCCTTCCTCTCTATCTATCTATCTATCTATCTATCTATCTTCTATCTATCTATATATATTTTTTTTTTTTAAAGGTTTAGTTTTGCTGAGCAGTGATGGCATACACCTTTAATCCCACTACTTGGAAGGGTCAGCTTGGTCTACAGAATAAGTTCTAGGACAGCCAGGACTACATAGCACAGAGAAACCCTGTCTTGATAAACCAACATAAGTAAATAATAAATAAAGGTTTAGTTTTATGTTTGTGTGTGTATGTGATATGAATGTGTGTGAGCACTTCAGGGGGCCAGAAAAGGGTGTCGCACTCCCCTCAAACTAGAGTTTCAGGTAATTATGAACTATCAAATCCAATGCTGAGAACCAAATCAAATCCTCCGCACAAGCGGTAGCTCTTGTAGCCCCTGAGCTATCTCTCCAGCCTGGATTCAGTATTCAGATGTTTACTCAATGCTATTAGAGGGCGTGGTCATCACCGTATGGAAAATTATATATGACCCATCATGGCTTTGTTTCTGTTTTGATGGTTGCATGGATCCGTTTACTTACTTACCTTATATGAATACATTCATACATAACAGGTAAGCTTTGTAATTGGTCATGCTGGACATGTAATGCAGTAAGCCCCCAATAAATTTCAACTAACAATATGGAAATTAGCAACCTTTTGAGCTGATGGCTCAGGTGCTTTCAGTAGCATGTCTAAGGCATGCACAGTGATGTTTATATGAGGCAGTTAGTAAAGACAGTGAGATGAATGTGGGGTGACTTCTGAGTCCTGGCCCTGAGCCTTGGTCCTTGTCACATACTAGCAGTGTGACTATATAATTAAAGCCTACCTTTTCCCTTTAGAGGCTACCTGTGCCTCGCAATACAAATGCTCTCTGTAAACCTTGAGGTGCTGCAGAAATTCTGTTTTGATATAGTCACAATCTAACAGACCACTGTGCAGAAAGGTGAAAATTATTTGCAGGTGTAAAAAGGACATTTCCCACTGCCTCTTGGGCTTGTCTATTTTGCTTGTTTATTCTTACCTCAATGGGAAGGCTGACCACATGTCCTCCGTAGTTTGATAGACATTTCAACAGTTCTGTGTACACGTGCGTTCCCTTTTACTTTTGTCAGGACTGTTATGAGGAGATCTCTTGGGCATGCCTTGAGTCAAACCTGGGCAGAAATGGGTAAAACACCGTGACAATGACTCTCACTGCCAGATGGCTTCCCCACAATACACTTAGGCAACTGCACAGAGTGGGTAAGGTGGTGATAAAATCCTGCAGTTTTTTCATTGTTACCTGGAACACTCATATTAAAGACAAAAGTTTGACTTTTGGGTTGGTGAGATGGTTCACAGGGTACAGGAACTTACCATGTAAGCCTGGCAATCTAGCTGTGGTCCCTGGAATCCACAAAAGGGTGGGAGCAGAGAACCAACTCGCTAAAAGTTGTCCTTTGACCATAGTGTGTACACCATGGCACATATACCCACATATACACAGCATGCACATACATATACACAATAATGATAATGATAAGAACTAAATAGACTATCTTGTGGTGTCCATGGAATGGCTGTCTGAGGTGGACACAGTTTTACCTAATCTCTGTATCCCTGTGTAGGTGCCAGGGATATGAATAAAGAACTACCTGAAGATTCATAATGGCTCAGGTTTTGGGTTACCTATAGCTTGAGAGTCATAGACAGAAGGAAATGTCTATAGGCTATAGACATCATGGAGAAAAGACACACATCTGTCCTATGTCCCCTGGGAAGCACTGGCCTACAGAATCCATGGGCAACATATCTCTATTGCTATTATATTATTATAATATTATTTGACACAGAGCCTCATGTGACCCAGGCTGATCTTGAATTCCTGATTCCCTGTCTTCATCTCTTATATGCTAAGATTACAGGAATGTGTTTCCACACCAACTCATATCCCCAATTTTACAGCGGTTTGTTACATGGCAATACTAAACTAGAATGTAAAGCAACTACCAATATGAATTTATAAAAAATGTTTACCTGATCCTACACAGCAGAGCAATTTAAAGTTGTATTCACACAAAATAAATGTATGATCTTCTGCATCTAAGTGAAATGATAATTGAATTGTATCTCAAAGCACTAATATGCTTATTCCTAAACTTTGGTGCAAACAATTTAAAAGGCATACTCATGTCTCTATCCAGACATAATGCAGGTCCGATTTATAGATGAAAATCACTGCATACTCATTAAAAATATAGCATATCTAGGATGGGAAAAAGAAATAAACAGGAATTCAGAGCCCAACCTCGGACTATGCAGTCAACCTGAACATCAGTGATCAAAACCTCCGACTCAGAGACACATGCCTCGCTAAGGGACATTTAGTCAGAAATTCTACATGGACCACTAACATCAATATGCTGTTGGTTTGGAGATAATAAATTATTGATTAAATGTAAACTATGAAAATCTGTGACTCTTGGAATTAGCCTTGAATTTAAGCTCTTCAAGGCATGTTTCAGAGATGGTAATGAAATGACAATTCTGTGTGATTGTTTGGCATCAGATAGCCAATATATTGGACAATTTGAGAATGTTTTTCTAAAGAATTCATTGTTCCTAATGAGTTGATTTTGATTGTTAAGTGTTGTAATGGGTTGACAATCATCTTGAGTAGATAGGAACCCTGGAAATATTTTGATACTGAACAGAGTAAAAGCATCAGTATACCATGGGGCTCTTATGAGGACCATGCCACTCCCACAAATACAGAGTATTGCAACTTGGCACTACTTCTAAGACCCCTGGGTGGCTCCTTTATCTTGAGTGTTTCCTCTCTACTGGGCTGAGCATGGCTGGTCACATGGAGGCCATTCACAACCACACGTGGTCCTCGTTAGCACCTCATTGCTCTACATCACAAAGTCTAATACTGACTGATTAATTGGATGCTATCAGCAGCCTTGGAGTAGACTTACTGAGAAGGTGAGACCACTAAATGAAGGCTGAAGGTGCCATGGTGTAGCATGAAAGTTCTGTTTACAGTACTTCTATTTTATGACGACTAGAGTTGAACGTGTAGACTTTTCCCTGGAGTGGTAGGTGCCTGCTTAATGATTCCCTGTGCTTAACATAATTGGGAAACACCTCCTCTATTTAAGAAAAAAAATCACGTTTTCAATGTTGTTTAGAGCCTATGGCAAGAAATGTAAATGTTGTGTCTAGTTTCTTTGGGTAGTGAATGGGGGGGGTTGCTAAAAACTATGTGAACGTTCTGCCACCTCCTTCAACAATTTGTCAGTTTGTAGAGGTTATGAAAAAATAAAGAATTAAGAATTTGGCAACTTTTAGAAATTACATTGAAAAAATAGTTCAGGGAACCAGCTTATGTGTATAGTTACTTATCTGTTTATTTTTATTGCTTTTAAAGTTAGTATATAAGGTAATGTGGTTCATTACAGTATTTTCATACATAACTTTATTTGAATTCATTTCCCTTCTTCATATACCCTCTTCATTCTCCTTACCCTGTATTGCTGATACTCTTCTGTTTTCCTGCGTGATTAAAATCTTGCATCTCAGAGGAAAACTTCTTAATATGTAGGATGTAAAGGGGAAGAGGAGATAACAAAGTATTTTAAGGCAGGCTATTTACAAGGAAGTGAAATAACATTGTGTTCTAGAGAGAGGCAAATACTCCATCCTGTAGGGAAGCTCCTTAGACAGGAAGCCAACATTCAATAGCTTCAGGAAGTCCACAAAACTGATTAGATTTATAGACCCCACTTTCCCAATAATATTTTGTAAACTGTTTTCTTGCTGGAAGATGAAGACGTATCCTTAAGACCATGGATAGCCAACATATATCATTATTTTATATTTTGTCTTATCATGGAAAAATTAGATTCACTTTTTTTATTCTGTACTTTTTTTGTGTTGTTCTTATGATTACATTCTCAGATGTGTCACAAGCACCTTCCCCCTACCCTGAGGAACTCCACCTCTATGTAGCCTTCCTTATGCTGAGATTTCTTCTCTTATTTCTTCAGGACCTACATCGTGAAAGCATGCTGAACGTTATCAAACACATTTTCTGTGTTTATTGAGATGATCTAGTGATTTGTATTCTTATGTTTATTCATGAGTTGTATTTATTGATTTGCTTCTGCTGAACCTATCTTGACACCACTGGAATGAAACAAGTGGGTCATGATATATGATATTCTTAATGTGTACTTTAATTCAGATTATTTTACTGGGAAATTTTAAGTCTATATTTTGTAGATGTCTTCTTTTTCTTATATTCTTTCTGGTTGTCACATGAGAGCAATACTGGAGCTTAGAGTGAGTTTGACAATGTGACTGCCTCTTATATTTTGTGAAGCAGTTTAAGAAATACTGGTGCTAGCTCTTCTTTAAAAGTTTGGCAGAGTTTAGCAGTGAGTCCCTCTAGTTGGGATTTTTTTTTGTTGGGGAGACAATTTCTCCTTCATTTTGTTGCTTATTATGCATCTAGGTTTGTTCTCTCTCTCTCTCTCTCTCTCTCTCTCTCTCTCTCTCTCTCTCTCTTCTCTTGCCACTCTCATTCTCCTTCTCCTCCTTCTCTTCTTCTTTCTTTTTTATTTTTTTTCTTTCTTTTTGGAGACAGGCTCTCACTATGTAGTTATTTTGGAATTCATTATGTAGCTGACCTTGTATCTCTCTTCATCTACCTCTGCCTCCTGCACGCTGGGATTAAAGTTGTGTGCCACCACATCTGGTTGTTTATATCTTTTAATTTAATTTTTTGGGAGCGGTATTTAGAAATTTATCTATTTCTTCTAGGTTTCCTAAGGTTTTATTTATTTTTTGAATACACATTTTCAAAATATTCTCGAATGATTCTCTGAATTTCTTTGGAGTCTGTCATAACATTTTCCCTTATATGTCTAATTGTATTAATTTGTGTCCCTTTCTCTTATTCTGTCTTGGTTTATTTGGCTAGGGATTTATAAATCTTGTTCATCTTAATTAATTTTAAAGAATTAATGTTTGTTAGTTAGTCTGTGTATTGTTCTGTTAGTCTCCATGTAGTTATCTTCAGATCTATTCTTGTATTTTTTATTGTACACTACATTTGTTCAGCTTATTCTTGCTTTTCTCAGACCTTGAAGTCCGTCATGAGCTGATTAGCTAATGTCTGTCTAGTGTTTTCATAGGATCACGAATAGCCTCTTAGAATGCCTCAGTGTATTTCAAACTGTAGTTTAATTTTCATTTGATTTTAGAAATATATATTATTTTATTTACTTATTTATTATGTGTAGGTGTTTTGTCTGCATGTATGTCTGTGAACCATGTGTGTGCCTGGTATATGAAGACGCCAGAAGAGGACACTGGATTTCTTGGACTAGAGTTACAGAAGCTTGTGAGCTACCATGTGGGTGCCTGGAATCAAACCTGGATCCTCTGGAAGAGCAAACTGTGCACTTAATTGCTGAACCATCTCTCCAGCCTTGAATTTAGACAGTAAAAGAAATTCTTCCATGATTTCTCCAAGGATGTGCTGCTCCCTTCAGCTACATTATTCTGTCTCCAAATATTTATGTGTTCACTATTCTCCCATGCTATTAATTTCCAGGTTATCCCACAATGACCCGGTAGGCTCCAAGGCACTCTTCCGATCTTCTGTACTTGTGAAAGCTGTCTTTGAGGCTTATTAGTTGTTTGTTTTGCTACTATGACAAAAATACCTGACAAAGCTGCTTAGGAGGGAAGGGCTTTTTGTTCTTGTTTTCTTAAAGATTTATTTATGTGAGTACACTGTTGCTGTCTTCAGAACACCAGAAGAGGGCATCAGATCCCACGACAGATGGTTGTAAGCCATCTGTGGTTGCTGGGAATTGAACTCAGGACCTCTGGAAGGGCAGTCAGAGTTAACCACTCTCCAGCCTCTCTCTAATCTCTCCAGCCTGAAGAAGGGTTTATTTATTTTTGTTCACAGTTTGAGGTACAGTCAAGCACAGCAGGAAGCTGAGGCAGCTGGTTGTAGTTCGTCCCACCTCACCCCATAGTCAGGAAGCAGAGGACAGTGAATGCTAGTACTCCGCTTGCTTTTTGATTTTTATACAATCCAGAACTCTGAGCCCAAGGAATGGTACCACCTATACTTAGGGTGGGTCTTTCTATCTCAATTAATCTATTCTGCAAATTCCCTCAAAGACATGCCTGGGGATTAGCTTCCAGGTTTTTTTTTTTTTTTTTTTTTTTTTTTAAATCTCATTAAGTCGACCATCATGCTTAACTGTCACAGTGGCATGTAAGAGACTCAAGCTTAACTCTAATTGTGGCGTGTAAATGACAGATTTCAGAGAATGTTCCATCTGCTACCAAAAATTTTATCCTGTATCTATTGGATGAACTTTTTATTTGCAGCCATTGGTTAAATGCAGTTGTCCATGATGGAAACTTTTTTATTTTGTTGAGTTTTGAGTCTGGAAGATCTATCTAAAGATGAGAATGTGGTTTTGAAGTCTCTCCTACTGTTATTGCTTGAGTACCTATCTGACTTTTTAGGTCCTTTGGTTTCTTTTGTAAAATTGGAATCAGCAACATTCGGTACCTAAACTCTTATAACCATCAGATCTTCCTGATTAGTTGTTCCCTCTCTTAATAAATAGTGCTGTTATTTACTTCTTTTGAATAGTTTTGGTTCAAATCTTATTTTCAGACAGACGAATAACTTGCCCGCATGTTTTCAGCTTCTATTTCTTTGGGAGGTTGATTTTCATCCCTGATTCAGTTTGTTATTGATCTTTGCTAATTAGCCATGCTTCTTGGAGACAACAAATAATTTGATTAGATATTTATTTTATTTATTACTATTAGTGTGTGTGTGCGCGCATGTGCGTGTGCACTATGGGTGTGCAGCACCACAAGCACATGTATGGGCATCAAAGAAAAAGTTTCGGAGTCAGTCCTCTTTCTTCAGCTTGCCAACTTATTAACCAAGCACTTTTTACCTGCTGAGTCATCTCACTGGCCCTGGATCATATTATTATTATTTTTTAAAATCTAGTTAGTGACTGTTCTTATTTGCATTTTTTGTTGTTGAATAAAACCATGACCAAAACAGCTTGAGAAGGAAAAGTTTATTTTAAACCTTACAGGTTCACATCATTCCTGGAAGCCAAGGCAGGAGCCTGAAGAAGAAATCAGAGGGAAGCGGTCGCTGGCTTGCTCAGACGTACATTTCAGGTAGTATCTTCATTAGCAGCCGGGCTCACCTGCTCAGGGAGAGTACACTGGCTCTCTTCTCTCCTAAATCACTTAGCAATCAAGAAAACACCCCCCACCCTCTCTCTCCCTCCCTTCCCTTTTCTCTCTTCTTTCTTTCTCCCCCTCTCTCTGTATATATGCCATAGCAAACAACAGTGTTGGACGTTCTTTCTTTCGCCACATTGATCTTGAAATTAACTCAGGTCTTACCGCTGAACCGTCTTATTGACCCACCTACCTCTTTTGAGTTATGAGCAAGGCCACTTGCCTTAAAATTATTATTGAGGAGTGATTGCTATTTCCTATGGTTTGGCTGGTTGGTTTTTCTGATTGGTTGCAATATTGGTAGTTCTTATCTCCCTCCCATTTTAGACGTAGGGGTTTGTGGGTTTGCTGGTTTGCTGTGTTGGATATGGTGGATTTCTTCCACGCTCTCTTGCTCATCTATTTCTTTCAGGGAATTTGTCCTTGCCTGTGTTCTTATGATTGAGATTGTCTTCTTCTGTATAGATTACTCCTTTAAATATTTTCAATGGGCATGCATTGCATTAGTTGTGCTTGTCCTGAAATGTTTTTATTTATCCTTCATTTTAGTCATCTTTACACTTATTTATTTGTTTATTTATTTATTTATCTAGTGTGCATGCACACACGTATCTGTGCATGTATGCATGCACCATGGGCACCCATGGGGAAGTCAGAGGACAACATTGTGTGTTTGTTCTCCTTGGGGCTCTGGGGATCAAATTCAAGTCATCAGTCTTGGTGGTAAGAGGTTTGACCTGATGAGCCATCTCACCAGCCCCTTTATATCAATTTAAAAAGATAACTTTCCTGAATACAGCAATCTTTCTTCACAGGTATTTACTTTCATGGCTTGAAATATGTTAAATATGTTATACTTTGTTCTCTCTCTCTCTCTCTCTCTCTCTCTCTCTCTCTCTCTCTCTTTCTCTCTCTCTTCTGCTCAGAGATCTTATATTATCCTGATGTTTCTCTCTTTATGAATTGGTATTTTCCCTACTAACAACTTTTAATATTGTTTCACTTGAGGCCAGATAAATGGCTATGGATAAAGGTGCCTGCTGCCAATGGCCCAATGACCTGAGTTTCATCCTCTAGACTTACATGGTGGAAGAAGAGAACCAGTTCCACTAGTTATCCTCTAATCATGCACACGTGCACACGTGCATACACACACACACACACACACACAACACACAACACGGTATAAATTAAAAAAAATAATCTCACATGTGTTGCTTAAAAACACATCTGGGGATGGGTAAGATGGCTCAGTGTGTAAAAGTGTCTGTTGTCAAGACTGATGACCTGATGGTGGGAGGAGAGAACTGACTCTTGCTAGTTATCTATGACCACTCCCTCAGGCACCACACACCCCCACAGACACACACACACACATCATGTACACAGACACAGTAATACACATAACAACACACCAGTACACGACACGAATACACATACACAAGGCACACACAAGTCACACACACAAGTGCACATACATAGGCACACACACAGGTACACACACAGCCATACACATACACATAGGCAAACACACACAGCACACACACAGACACACACACATACACACATATATATCATACATACATACATACAGGCACAAACACACAGGTATATACACACATAGAGAGTGGCATGTGTATATCTACAGGTATGTAGCACACACATACATGCACATTAAATAAATGTTTTTAAAAAACCCACAGTGTAATCCACCACCAAAAAGGAAGTTAGACTTTCCAATCCACAGGGCATAAAGTGATTAGATTGCAGTGTCCTTAGAAGCCCACTGTGTGTCTAAACATGAATAATACTGATTACATTTGAACAGCCACCTATGGTTTAACAGAAAAAACAAAATTGGTTTTACTTTGGAGAGATTTGCCAAGCAGAAGCTAGCTGATTTGAAGATGTGGAGATCAAGTGGATACCAAGCCACCTGCATGGTGTGAAATTTTTGACCTGTAAGGGTTATGTGCCTCTGGCTCCAGTAGATGGTAATCTGTACTTCAGATGGGTTCAGGCTTGCAGGGCCGGTCCCAAGTTCTGTGGGAGAAAAATCATGTAGACATTGTATTCTCACGCATGTGGGGTAAGAATTGTCAACACTCACTAAAGGAGGTGAATATTAGTTCTTAGAGGAATAAGAAAAAAATTGTTTAAAATGCACAAAGTCAATAATACATATAATACACAAACATCTCTACAGTAAAGCTATGACATTAATAATCCACCTAGAAAGTAATAAGAAGGAAACATTCAGATAATACTGATCTAAATTGAGAGAGGAAGTTACACTTGACAACAACATCTGACCAAGTCAAGGCATTTCTGCTGTGTGCAAAGTTCCCTCCCCATCTCCTGACATCCCCAGTGACAGTGTGTGTGAGTTTATTTGGACCACTTCTTAAAGGAGGAGGAGGGCTAGGGGATGGGGCAGCTATGCTCTTTCACCTTTCAACTTTCTAGGAGATCTTTAGAAACCGACAATGAGTCTTTACTTGGGTGAGTGGGTGACAGAAAACCAGACTGATATCCTTGGGCCTCCTCCCGGGTGTACTGCGACCACAGTCTTTGGCTTCTTACTTGCATCTGCTTAGGTGAGACCATTATTTCTCCTCAGTCCTTTTTGGGAAGTCTGAGGTGAGTTCCTTTCTAAGCTCCTGGGACACAGGATCTTCTATTGTCCTCCCAAAAATTCTTTTGGTGTTCTTTGCTCATGATGTAAATAAAGGAGAAAGCTATTTCTTGCCCTGTTCGTATCTATTGCAAAGGAACCCCTACCATTTACTAAAACCCAGTGCTGCCTCAGAAAAAGGGAGATTCCCTCTTTGGGGTCTGTCTGACCAAAGCCAATGCTATGTCCTCACCTGCAGTGCCCTCATCCTCCCCATTCCCCTTCCACATTCTTCACAGAAGATGGCATTCCTCATATGAGATCCAATGTCTCCACATAGATGTTGTCAATTCACTACACAGGAGATGGATGTATGCTCCTGGCTCCATGTCCAGCCTCATGTCAGTTTGGGCTCCACAGGGATCACCAAGTTGCACCTGCAAGCCTGTCATGTGAGACTTGGTAGTGGCTTAGAGCAATGAGATGACTTTTAAGGCAAAGCAAACATAGCTCATTTAGAAAGTGGAGGAATGAAAAGGGAGCAAGAAAACGAACTTTGGGAAACCTTTATCAGGACACAAGAACCTTTTTAAAGGAGCGTCAGGCTGGAGCTGGTGTGGCAGAGAAGATACCTTAGAAGGGAAAATGAACTGTTAAGTGACCTTACAGCATCAGAAAGTTAACACTACAAGCTAGATGTGTCCAAACACTTATAATGAGAGCATTTCAGGGTGTGGGGTGGGCACTGGGAGTGAATTTGAGACCAGCTTGGACTGCATAGTGACACTATGCTTAAAAATGTGAATGAAGTCTGGTGATTTGGGTCAGTGGGTAAAAACACTTGCCACCTCTGCCTGACAACCTGACTTTGATTCCTAGTCATTAGGGGCGAGTATTTATAAGTTAGGGCAATGGGTAGTAGAACTTTGTTCTTCCTGGCTATTCTGTATATCTTATTTTGGCAAAGTAAGCTGTAGGCCAAGTTTATTTACATAATACTACCTAACTCTTTCTCTTTCTCTTTGTGACAGTGAAAGAAGAGTTGACACATGAAGAAAACAGAACTCTTGTGTGGTGGTTTGAATGGGAATGGCCCCCATAGGCTCATATGTTTGAATGTGTAGAATTTGGGGAAGATTAGGGGCTTTGGCCTTGTTAGAGGAGGTATGTCACTAGGGGTAGGTTTGATGTTTCAAAAGCCCACATCATGCCAGTCTCTATCATGCCGGATGCCCTATGACTCAAGATATAAGCTCTCAGCCCCTTGCCTGCCTGCAGCCATTTTTTTTTCTGCCCAGACGACCATGGACCAGCTCTCTGGAACTGTAAGCAAGTTCCCAATTAAATGTTTTCTTTTATAAGACTTTTCCTGGTCATGGTGTCTCTTCACAGCAATAGGATAGTAACCAAGACAACTTTAAAGTTGGAGGATGCACAGTATCCTGGGAAAAAGTCCATTTAGTAACTTCAAAAATGTCTGCTGAACCCCAATAAGGCCCCAGGAGTCTATTCAGTGTTTCTAGTTGGCAGAATGAGAGTAATTGGGGTAGAGATGAAAGCCAGTGTTAATAAACACAATAGAAGGTTTGACCCTTTCTAAATGCGCTGTTCAACTTGCTAATAAAACCATTTATTTATTTTAGCAAAGCCATAGGTTTTAGTCAGATTTTAGTTTTATAGGTTTAATATAATTCAGCATCACTTATTATAATCTAACTCTTAAAGTTTTTGACCTTAAGAGTCTCAAGAAGAAATTAAGTAGGAAATATATTGGGCTTATAAAAACGGAGATGAAAATTTCAAGGGAAATTTAGCCATAAAGAGTAAGTTGGAAGCAGACTTCAACTTTGTTCTCAAAATAATTTTGGTCTGAGAGGCTTCTCTGAGTAACACACTTCTTTGCTTGGCTATGTAAAATGTGAACGCTAGGCAGGGAGTCAAACTACCTCATCCCACTGAGTTTTCTCCCTTTAATGCAAAAAAAAAAAAAAAAAAAAAAAAAAAAAGGCTAGGGTACTTGCTAAGGTTGTTCTGGAGAATGACTTTAAATTAGTGTGACTTTGAAGTAAAGCTCTTGCTGATCCCACTAAATCTCTTCTAGTAAGAAGAGCTGCCACCTAATTGCTGAGGTTTAGAGTCTTATGGGATTCAGTGCCATTCTTTCGCTGCTATGACTTGGGAAAATCTGCTCTTTCCATCAGAGCTTTATCTTGTTTGCATAGCACTTGGCTCACTTGTATTGGACTCTAGCCTGTCCTACTGCAGGGCTTCCTTCTAATGCCCCCAGCTGTGGCATCTTCCAGGTCTAGGGTATTCCAGCAGTTGATGGTTCACCTAGCTTCTCTCTTAGAAACCTGTTTATAGGGCTGGAAAGGCCAAGTATTTCCTCATCCCTGAGCAAAAGCAAGCGAGACCTTTCCAATATCTTTGCAGACATGAAACCACACTAATTAGTTTTTATGGTTTTTCATCTCTCTCAGATGTCCAGTTTGTCTCGATTTTGAGTTTGACAGGCATAAAGTGGTACCTGATGAGCTCATGGGCTGGCAGTCCTGGGCCAGCACTGGTTGATGGTGTCCCCATGGGCTGATGGCAGACTGATGTGTATGTTCCAGGGCAACTGATTTGTTCTCAGCGTTGTGTGTACTTGACACACAGCTGGCAAACTCTTTCACTCCTGAGCATTGAGTAATTATGGAAGCAGGATTTGAAAGATAGGACCATGTCAGATTTCATAAGACAAGAGGTACTGTCTTAAGGGGTACCTGCCCTACCCTGGGGATTCCTTGTTCTATGATTTATGCTTCTTTATGTCACTCTTTCCTTCTAGAATGTTCTTCCTTTCAGAGAATTGGTTCACATATGCTTTCTCATGTGTATTGATGCTGCGAACAGGGTAAAGGTCCTGTTTATGAGTCAAGTTATTTTTCCTAGCTCTCTTCTATTTTTCTGTCCTCTGCAGATTTCAGAGGTGATCTATTGTGTATTGATTTTTAACCAGTCTAATGTCTGAGATCCTGGGGCTCTTCACTATTTCTCTATGTCAGAATGGGTTTAAAATTTCTAAAAAAAAATATTTTATGTGCACAAGTATTTGACTGTGTCATGTATGCACATGCACCATGTGTGTACCGGTGCCTTTAGAGGACAGAAGAGGATGTCAGATTCCCTGGAACTGGAGTTACAAGTGACCATGAGGCAATGTGAGGGTGCTTGAAATGAAGTCTGGGTCTTTTGCAAGAACAACAATTACTCTAAAACCATGGAGCCATTTTTCTAGCTCCGGATTTGCTATTATTAACTAAAGTAAACCACGGAATTTTTTGTTTTTATGATTTTGTGACATATTGACAATTCTAAGAACTGAAAACAAGGTAAATGTATCTACCTCAGAATCATTACAAAGCAATGTAAAAACTTCTCATTTGGGAACTCAAAATAAACATCAAGACCTGATAGTAGATGCAATGCAAGAGAATACTGCATTTCCAGTAGTCAAATAAGAAAGCACCGAGTGCTCAAAATTCAGATGAAAACTGTAAAACATCAGAAAAACACATGAGCAGATTGCTCATAGGGAAATACACAAGTTCTTGGGTAGAAAGACTAAACACCATAAAAATGTCAGTAACACAATTTCAACACAAATATCATAAAGATTCTTTAAAGAAGAACAAGAAGCAAGACTGTCCAAGAAAATCCCAAAGCAGGATAAAGACAGTATCGCAGTAAAGAGAACTCATTTCGGGTAGCATCTGAGTTTAGTAGAGGGAGACAGCTTTTACTTTGTTAATCTGAAATAATTGTATATTTACAGAGCATTTGCAAAATTTATACATGTAACTTCTCCCCCAGGTGACCTTTCCTAAGACTTGTCAGCTTTTGACATTTTTGTCACAAATTACTTTATATCGTCTTTCTGTCTCTCTAACACACATACAATTTGGGTATAGGGTATTCATTATACTCCTTGATCTGATAGTAGTAATTCCTCCTGTATGGGGAGAGAGGTGAGACAAGACTGGCCCTAAGTTGATAATTGTTGAAGCCAGGTGATGAGTGAAAGTTAATTTTAATAGTTGACCTTTGGATCTATTACTTATTTTCCGTAGTAGAAAGGGGAAGAGAGGTATGAAGAAATGGCAGTTACTTTCACCTACGGAGTACGCTGACCTTTACTAAATGGGAACAGTAACTGATACTTTGAAATTTTTAGGGTATAAATAAAGAAAAGGGCAAAGAGGGGCATAGTATCAGATGCCTATAACTCTACCTCCTAGAAGGTGGTAGGAGGAGGATCAGGTATTCGAAGCTATCTTCAGCTATGTAGCAAGTTAAAGACCAGCCGGGTCTGCAGACATGCCCCTGAAACTATGTCCTATGCTTTCCAGGAATCATTGTTTGCCTTTGGTGACAGTTTTCTAACCAGTGTCTTCTCGAGAGCACAGGCACAGCATGGTGGATTCATGTCCAATGTCATCTCTCACAACTTATTCCCAGGGGCTGCATCAAACAGAAGCAGAGTTGGGGAAACCCACCCTGCCTTGTTAGGAATGCAGAACACACATGTGTAGCCTGTCTAGCTTCCATTCTGGAGGCTCTTCTGAGCCCACCCTGGCCACCGGCCAGTGGCTCTCCGGCTGCTGGATGTCAGGTGGACCTTCTACTGGAGGATAGCATGATCACTATTCCATTTTGCTTGGTGGGTCTGTCGATAGAATTGGTTTCCTGGAGGAAAAAGTTATGTCTCCCTCACTGTTGCCAGAGCCAATGGTTCCCACCAGTGGCATTTTAATCACATACCAAGCAGCTCCCTGAATATTTTGTCTGTCTAAATATATGTCTAAATTTGTCCTCAAATGATTCAAATGCATTTCCTCTTTGAGCCATGGGATAGAATATTTCAAAGAAGGGCATGGTCCACAGATTCATATCAGAGTGAGGTCCATAACTGTCTGGAACTGACAAAACAACTCTAATTTATTTTGGCATCAAAATTAAATGATTTGAAACAGTGTAGTCCCTTCTTTCACACATTTGGATACAATATTAAGATTACAAGATATATAAATCACTGCTATAGCGCAGTTAAGACAATTCATCAACTTTAGAGTATTTCTGTTTTGTCTATAAGTTCTAGAAATAAAACTGGTGTATTGGTCTTACCCCATTTTATTACCTATTCCCACGAGCAGCTGAGGGCATATTCCCACAGACAGAGGTTCTGAAATGTTTTAGGAGCCTGATTTGGCTTGAGAAACAGGCTCAAATTCTCAGATTATTGCTGTGTTGGGGGCAGGAATGTAGTTGCAAGCGGTAGTCCTGATCGTGTTTGCTCATATATGTTGGTTGGCTATGTTGGTGTAGCTCTGGGGCCTGTCATTAGCTCTAACGTATTCAGAAATTCTTAGCTCAGCAAGTAAGCCCAGAGAGCACAATCAATGTCAAATGCAGAATAGTGACCTCATCCAAGTGTGTGTGTGGCCCCTTCTCAACACTGTGTGTCTTGATTTGGTGTCAGAACTGGGCCAGCTGAAGTGTCTGGAATTCCATTCTCAGCCAGTGTTATTCCTGGGTTTTTGGTCTAGGATGCATCCTTCCAATTTGGAGCCAAAGTAAATAGAGAGCATCTTTGCTTATTCTTAAGCATTGTGTACTAAAGATGGGCAACCTTATTGAAATATATCAGAATTGTGGAATTTCAGAGACCACAGTAGTTAAGTGGCTAAAAGCTCAATACATCCATTTAGTTTATGAGCAGAGTGGTGGCTTTACTTCTGCCCAATTTAGGGTCAGGTTGGGGAGAGAGATTCTCTCTTCCAGGAGTTCTTAGCACAAGAAATGTGCTGGTAACAAAACAGGATCTTTGATGGTCATGGATTTGATATTGTGGAACCTGGCTTTTCTCATTTCTCCTGTGCCTCACACAAACTCATTTAGAAGCAACTGATTATAGTCAGGGAGGAGTCACAGAAACGGGATTGCATCTAGAAGACTCCCTCTACTTCCATGTTGTGGAAACTCAGGTATTATTTATGCAAGGAACAACTTTAAAGTGGAATGTTCTAGTTGTGGCAGTACTGGGGCATTTGTCACTCCATGAAGATCTCAGAAATGATAAATCAGGTGTGAAAGGCAAGGGCATCTTGGAGGAGCATGTCCCAGCCTAGGCAGAGGTCATATCGAGCACTAGTTAGACAAAATGCCCTGACTGATTCCTAGAATATTAATGGGGATGGTTCAGGTATGCATATAACAGTTATTGACTGAATGTCTATACTATATTCTGCGTTTCATGCAGAAGAATTAGCATATTTGTAGAACTGGAGGTGGGCAGTATGGTATACTTGGGTAGGAATAAGTAGTTCAGTCATTTAATATTTGACAGCTATTTTTAGAGCATCTACTACTTTCTAGGCTTTGCTGAAGTGTTAGGGGATACATTTAGAAACAAGACAGGACAATTTATGTTTTCTTGGTGCTTTAGGACAACAGAAATTAAATAATTAATGCACAAGCCAGATAGTTTCATGTATATATAATTATTGTATAAGAGAATGTGCCAGAATGCTTAGGGGTCAGGCAGATATTTTAACTATTAAATATTATTGAAATCTTGGAAATTTATATAAAAATGGGTGATTATTCAGAATATTGGATACCTCATCATGGTATCTTAGAATTTTAGGTTATTGAAATGATGGAAGGGGATCAATGAAATAGCGGATGTCTCAGCGGGCCATGCCGAGGCATCTCTTCTCCCTGAGGGACCAGCCACATGACGGTATAGCATAAAATGGAGTTTATTCAGGGCATGGGGAGGGAAGCCAGGAGGGCAGTAGAGGCAGGAGAGAGAGAGAGAGAGGGGAGAGAGAGAGAGAGAGAGAGAGAGAGAAGTAGAGGACCACGTGGAGAGAGGGGGAAGGGAAGGGGGAGGGGAGAGGGGGACAGAGAAGCTAGAAGCAAGAGAGCCGGAGAGCAAGAGGGTAAGAGATTAAGAGAGAGGAGGGGGCAAGCTGCCCCTTTTATAGTGGGCAGACCTACCTGGCTGTTGCCAGGTAACTGTGGGGCGGAGCATATCTGGCTGTTGCCAGATAGCTGTGGAGGTGGAGTTTAGACAGGATACTAACAGTTATGGTAGGTGAGACCTTTAGACTTCTTCAGATTATCAAGCAAGAGGTTGATCCTGCTCACGGAAATGATTGGAACACAGGCAACTGATAAGAAGGAAGAAATAAAAGTGTGAATGAAGCAAAGAGGAGGGAGAGGGCGATGGAAAGAGTGGGCGGGAGACAAAGTGCACGTGGGGGAGTTGATAGGGAGCAGCTGTTGCCTGTCTTGAGCACATCAGCTTGAGGCTCTGCTTAGAGTGGCAGCTCGTGTTGTTTTTACTGAAGGGCTGTTACTGTTTTCATCTGCATTTACATGTAAGAAAACAGAAACAGAGGAAGAGTTGGCATAAAGCAAAAGGTGAGCAAACGATACTCAGATTCACAGTCTAAACTCCTAACCTGAAGTCTTACTTTTATCCCCAGCAGTCTAAAGATGCTCCCAAACTATTACTTTTTTTTTTTCTGCATTCACTGATTGTTTCCACAAGACTGGGACAAAAGCAGGTTCTACCTTCCTAGTGCCTTAGCTTTAGGATCAACTCATTCCATATAGGGATGCCATGGAGGTAGACACTGAAGATCCTGGAGAGAAGTGAAAACTGAGCTGCAGTCCAAGAGACAGATCTCCCTTTATGGTGTAGATGGTCCCTGGACCCCTGGGGTGGCCTGTGAAAGCCTGGTCATTTTCAAGTCATTGACAACTGAAGATGAGACATCATTGTTCTCTCAATAATGTCATATTAATGAGAATCTAAAGACAAATCCAAATGACCTTCAGGAAATAAGACTTCAGTCATTTACTCTCATATACTCTCATATTTAACCACTTTGTGGTTGAAAATTCTTTTCTAGCCAAGTCTCATATTTACTGTGTGTGGTGGTTTGAATGAGAATGGCTCTGTCAGTTCATATGTCTGAACACTTGAGCTCTGGTTGGTGGAACTATTTGGGAAGGATTAAGGGGTGTGGTCCTGTTGGATAAGGCATGCCTCCCATCGGTGGTGGGCTTTGAGGCTTCAAAAGCCTCCTACCATCTCCAGTGCTCTCTCTGCTTCCTGCTTGTGGTTTGAGATGTGAGCTCACAGCAGCTGCTCTAGCTGCTTTAGGCCTACAGCCTTGGCTCAGCCATCATGGACTCTAACCCTCTGGAACCATAAGCTCAGAATAAACTCTACTTATAAGTTGCATTGGTCATGGTGTTTTATCACTGCAATAGAAAAGTAACTAACACAGTGTAATTTCTTTGTAAAATAATAGCTCCTAAGTATGAGCCACCATGCCCAGCCTCTTATTATTCTTGATAAACAAAACATATTGTTTTCCTTTGGAATTCTATATGTATGTGCTATATTTACATTATTTATACACACACTCCTCTTCAAGTCCTCTGATGTCCCCCTTACTTCTGTCAAATCCATGACCTCCTCTAGAGTTATTACTGTCACACACATGTCTACATAAACACAAGTTTGTAGTCTGCTAAGTTGATTTAGTGTTGATCATAAATGTGCTTAGGGCTGACCATTTGGGGTTGGGTAACCGATCAGGAGGCTCGTCTTTGGAGAGGACTGATTATCCCTCTCATAGCATCCATTCATTTCTTGTGGATCTTCATCTAGGGGTGGGGCCATGTGAGATTTCCACATCCACAAGGGATGTCAGCTGGAGTTATCATTGTGTAAATTTTAAGTGACCATATTGTTGATATTTCATGGTACATCTCCTTGTCGTGTCTAGAAGACATTCTTTCTACCTTGGGGACTTTTATCCATATTAGAACCTTCACTTCTGTGGAATCAATATTCTCCTAATATTCTTGCAGCTCTTATCCTAAACACTCCATGAAAACATAACACTTACATCAAACCTAATCTGACTGGAGAGGACTATGGACATAGTTTTTCTGAGCCACCATGCTTAATTCACAAAATATTTTTGGAATTGTAATTTGATGTTTGTACTAATTGCTTCAAATGCTTTCTTCTGTACAGAAATGGGCATTGATTTATATGACAAGACAACATTCTAGACACATTACTAACATGGAGACAGCTGGTTTGGGGAGTCTGGGTACTGGCCTCCTCCGGGTATGGCGCTCACTCACCACCACCTTGACTTAGTGGTTAAAACATTCCACAGCACAGTCCACCCAGCTGAAAAGGAATGTTTGGATGAGTTTGCTTTTAAGTTCCTCCGAGTTAAAGTTAGAAACTCTTAGGTCACAGAAAGGCAAGGCAGAATGGTGATTCCCAGCACTGGTGGAAGAGGAGACGGGAAGTTTGTGAATTTAAAGTTTTAGTTTGCAAAATGAAATCTTCTAGAATTTCTGTAGCATAATAGCAACATGCATATAGTTGTCTCCATTGACTGTGCACTTTAAATGATTAAGATTGCAAATGTTGCCCAAATGATGGTTCACACCTCAGTAAGCAGAGACAGGCAGATATCGCTCGAGTTCAAGGCCAGACTTGTCTACATAGCAAATTCTAGGCCAGCTAAGCTACTTATTGAGACCTTGTCTAAAAAATAAGGCAGCAAATTTGGTATTATATGTTTTTTAATCATAAGAACAGAACATCAGGGACTATAGTAGAATTGTGTCCTTTGTGCTACAGTGAGAATGCTCTTTTTTGTTGTTTTAAAGAAAAGTTTTATTTTATGTGTACGTACCTGTGTGGTGTGCACTTGTTAGGGTGGATATATGTGCATATACATGAAGGCCCAGGTCAATGTGGAGTGTTTTTCCTTGATTATTGTTTAGGTTTTGAGACAGGGTCTTTCACTGAATTGGAAGCTCGTCAGTTCAGTATGGCTGGCCAGCCACTGAGTTTTAGAGATCTGCCAGTCTCTATAGCCTCAGTGTGTGCACCGCTGTGACTATGTCCAGCTTCTTATGTGTGCCCTGGGGATCAGACCTAAAGTTGTCACGCTGGTATAAAGTGCTTGAGAATGCTCATTTAAGAAATAAACCACGTGGCTGTAAAAGAGGATGTAATGCTAATTACTTTCCGAGTTCTAAGTCTGTCACGAACTTTTCAGTTTTGGTGGTATTTTTATAATAAGTGCATAAAAGTACATCTGATAGTAAAAGTATAAAACCCAATGTGAAGTTCTGCAGCTTCAGAATGTGGATTCTAACTGCACCAAGATATAGAGATTTTGGGTCTGGCTAATTACAGTGTATGATGCTTATTTTATTTGTAACTCTTTTAGATAATAAAGTTTATAAAAATCCAAAATTTATTTTAAAATATATTAAATTGGAAGTCATTTATTTCCAGGTCTACTTGAACCCCTCTCTCTCCCCCCAAACATACACTTTGTTTTAGGACTCTTTGTCCCTTTGGAGTGCATTTTCTTGGCAAAAAAGGCTGTCAGTATCCCTAAAAGGAGAACTGCTTGGCTGGTTTAATTTATCTTTAAGATCTTTTCTTCAGGATGATCTGAGAGCTGGAAGAATTCATAGTTTATCTCTAGCATGGGAAACATTCTCCAGTGGTCTTCCTCAAGGCATAGCCTCAAAGGCACGGAATTGGCGAGTGCTCACATTTGGTTTCTGAGCAGAGACCTGAGACGATCACCGCCTCTGTTCCCAGTGTGTGCCTCAAGGAGGTCTCCACACTGCTTTCAACACTTGGTTGGATCCCCAGTGTCAACATGGGGACCTGGAGTGCTGAGATGCTCTGTGAACATCAGAGCATCAAGATCCAGCAAGGCTGGGGGGTCCTTCGAGGTGGGCTTCATTGAACGTTGTGAGCAGGAGCAGATGTGGGCTGGCTTCCCTGAAGCCCCCACCCCGTTGCTTTCTCTGAACAGTCTTTATTTATTTACTTGGATCTAATAACGTTCCTACACTGTGTATATGGATGCAGAATATATTAATGCTACTGAAGCTCCAGAAAGTTTTATAAAAGAAAATCTGAGTGTTCTTCTATGGAATGTTTAGAAAATAAAGACTATTGCCTGCCAGAAAGAAAAAAAAAATACATTCCACAAAGGGACAAGCACCCTAGCAAAGGTCAACTCCATCGGGCTTCTGTTCCTGTTGGGATTTTGCTGGGCCTTATCTCTTGCAGGTTGTGGTAAGATGTGGGTCAACTTGAGGCACAAATTGGCACCACGTGTGTTCCCTGTGGTGGACTCTGGCTTTCTGATCACTTCAGGGCAGAAGACAGGCAGTGCTTGGTGGGCATGTGGCTTTGTGCTAGTGGGGCGGGATGAATTCTCCAGCTGAAAGCAATAAAATCCACCTCAGAGACATTCTTCATAAAGTCAGACAAGGGCTTGACAGTCTCTGAATGCTCACACAATTGCTGCAGCTGTGTAGTCCTTAAAAAAAGTAACACCCCCACCCAACTAGACAATGGTCCTGAATTCTTCTTTGTGGCCCCATACTCCATGTCTGTTCTGGCTGCTCAATCGGATGAGATTATTTCTTACTGTGGTTAATGTATCAGTTGTTGCAAGCATCACTATTCACATCTCCAAAACTGCCCACAACTTCTTTTTTGGTAGTACTGTGGTCAG
The DNA here is from genome assembly GCA_021653895.1 of Mastomys natalensis. Classification (NCBI taxonomy): domain Eukaryota; kingdom Metazoa; phylum Chordata; class Mammalia; order Rodentia; family Muridae; genus Mastomys; species Mastomys natalensis. Next base: position 428,003 of record JAJTUV010000619.1, read on the forward strand.
TTTTGTCTCAATTGATTTTATCTAGCAAATGGGCTCCCATTAAATATGTTCAGGTGGCATAAGTTCCTGGAGTATTTGGACTTGATATATAGCCAAGACACCGGACAATGTGTAGAATAGATACTAAGTTGCTTCCTTGGAAAATCTTCATCTTGTTTTGGGGTGATGACAGTGGTGTACCATGGTAAGTACACTAAATGCCACTGACTTGTGCACCTTGAAGTGGCTGGTTGTGTTAACATGGATTTCATTTCAAGCAGCTTCTAAAGAATTGTTTTCTTCATTTGCTGTTTCAGAAATGTCACACTTTTCTCTGGGTCTTTTCCATGTCTTCTAGTCGGAGAGAGATTAAGTCTTCACATTTCATCTAAATAATTCATTTCAAGCTCTTGAACTCAACACAGTTGCTTTTTTTTTAACTCTTACATTCTGTCTCAGAAACTTATATATAGTATAAATTTACACATAGTACTGTGTCTCTCGGCATGCCTTTTTTTTTTTTTTTTTTTTTTTTGTGATAAACATATTCTTTTGTGTCTGTTTGTCTGTATGCAGGAACAAATACTTTTTAAAAATTAAAAGAATATATTTATTTTCATTTTTTGTACATTGGTGTTTTGCCTGTATGTGTTTCTGGGTAAGGGTATTGAATGCTCTGGAATTGGAGTTGCAGACAGTTGTGAGATGCCATGCAGGGGCTAGGAATTGAACCAGATCCTCTGGAAGAGAAGTCAGTGCTTAACTGCTGAGAAATCTCTTCAGTCCTGTCAGGAGCAAATATTTTTATTTTTACTTTTATTTTTCTAATGAGTTAACTTTATTTTATTTATTGGTTATTTTATTTATTTACATTTTAAATGTTGTCCCCTTTCCAGTTTTCCCTCTGCACACCCCCATCCCATCCACTGCCTGCTTCTATGAGGGTGCTCTTCCACCACCTATCCACTCCTGCCTCCCTGCCCTAGCATTCCCCTATGCTTGGACATTGAGCCTCCACAGGAGCAAGGGCTCCCCTCCCATTGATGTCAGATAAGGCTATAATGCAGCTGGAGCCATGGGTCCCTCCGTGTGTGCTCTTTGGCTGGTGGTTTAGTTCTTGGGAGCTCTGGGGTTCTGGTTAATTGATATTGTTGTTCTTCCTATGGGGTTCAAACCCCTTCAGCTCCTTCAGTCCTTTTCCTAACTCTTCCATTGGGGTCCCTGTGCTCAATCCAATCATTGGTTGTGTGCATCCACATCTGTATTGGTCAGGCTCTAGCAGAGCCTCTCAGGGGACAGCTATACCAGGTTCCTGTCAGTAAGTGCTTCTTGGTATCAGCATATTATCTGGGTTTGGTGGCTGCATATGGGATGGATCCCTAGGTGGAACAGTCTCTAGATGGCCTTTCCTTCAGTCGCTGCTCCACTCTTTGTTTTGTATGTCTTTTATAACAGAACCAATGTTTTTAAAATTAAAAATATATTATTTTTATGTGTATGATGTTTTGCATACATCTCTATCTGTGAACCATGTGCATGCAGGTGCAGGGAATCTAGGAGAGGGTGCTAGCTCTCATGGAACGGAATTACAGACAGTTGTGAGCTGTGGGTGAAAGGAATAGAACCTGGGTCCTCTGGAAGAACAGCCAGTGCTCTTAACCATAGAGCAATCTTTATAGCACGTGACAAATCTTGCTTCAAGTGAGAAAAACTCTGGAAAATGGTGAAACCTCTGGAATTGGCAGAGCAGGCTGAGTAAATTTATTCTTAGCTTTTCAAAGCCAGAAAGATGCGACACATACAACTTAAGAAAAAAGAAAAAGAGAAAGAAAAAAAAAAGAAAAAAGAAAAAGGAAGAAAGAATGAAACTGAACACCATTTTTACTTCTGGTGTCCCCTTCCCTCACCCACCTCCACCTCTTGCAATTTCCTTGTCTAGTTTCCTCTGTGGAATGTTTTAATGAAACTTTTTTTCATGATTACTTTTTCTAGAACCTCAATATAACAAGAGCTACGAAAATGAATCTATTTGTGAAAGTAAAACTCTATAAATCTCATTGTTGGGTTGGAGAAATAGCTCTGTGGTTAGAAGAGATCTCTGTTTTTTCACAGGACTAGAGTTCAATTCCCAGCATCACTGGGCTGCTAACCAGCCTGCAACTCTGGCTCCAGAGAATGAATCTGATGCCATCTTCTGCCTTCTGTGGACACACACACACACACACACACACACACACACACACGTATGTATGCATATACATAAAAAAATCTTACTGTCACTGAACTAATATCTGGGTGGGAGGAGAACATAACCTGGAGGAGGTGGGAGAAGAAAATGGAGAGTGAGTAGGACAGGAAATCAAGTGTTTCTGTTAGATGCCAAAGTCATGGAACTAGTGAGTTAGAATCTAAGGATTTCCTGTAAAATGAGGCAAGGCTTAGACTTAGGGCAGGTCCTCCACATCTTTGAGAAAGAGAGAGAGAGAGAGAGAGAGAGAGAGAGAGAAGAGAGAGAGAGAGAGAGAGAAAAGAGAGACAGAGACACAGAAAGAGAGAGACAGAGAGACACACAGAGATAGAAATAGAGATAGAGATAGAGATAGAGACAAAGACAGCCAGAGAGTCACACAGAGATAGAGAGGAGACAGAGACACAGAAATAGAGATAGAGACAGAGACACAGAGATAGAAAATGAGATAGAGATAGAGAGAGAAAAGAGAGAGAGGAGAGAGAGAGGGAGAAAGAAGAGGGAGATTTTTTCCCTTCGGATTGGTGTCTTTCAGGTCACACAGCTTATCCATAGGCATCAAGGAAAGCAGGTGTTTTGTTTTTTACTCATACTTAAACCAAAGATGATTGATCCTTGGAACAACATTGAATTTCATGAGATCTCCCTGTTCAGCTAACCAGACTCAAGCTGAGGAACTCCTGGGCTCACTTTCCTCGGATGACAATAAAGTCTTTGCTTCCAGGCTGTGTTAGCTTTTCAAAAGCTCTCTGCACTTGAGAGAACCTGGTCAGTGTTCAGATGAACTAAGTGAAAATCAGTGAGGGCAGGTGCTAAACTCCTCTGAGCAAACGAGTCTTACATATGAATCAGGAATCAGTTAGAGGAAGGTCAGCAAATGCTTCTTGACTTAGATGAGATACAGAAATGCTTTAGGAAAGAATTCTCCCTATTTATTAGTATTCTGTCCGTGGCATCCCTGTCGGTGAGCTTTTCATAAAAATTCCCTTAAAACTAGAGGAACACTTCTTAAATGCATATGTTTAGAACTAAGAATGTTATGTTTTGCAGTAGAATATGGAATCAGGGTAAAAGAGGGACCATTTGTTTTACTTGATAGGCCATAATGTACAGGTCACCGAGTCTCAAAGGAATGCCATTGCTGCTTAGATGAGGTGAGCGAATGTAACTTAAGTAGTGCTGTGGGATTAGGGCAAGGAGATGGCATCGGTGCCTTGTATCTGAGGCATCACGAGGATTGCCACTGGCATCAGTAAACAAGCATTAGTTTCTGGTCCTGGTCTGAGAGGATGGTAAGGAGAAGAGACAAATGGTCCCGGTCACTGTCTAGTTTCCCTAAAGTTCAGCTTCAGCCTCATTTGCTTTGTGGGTGCCCTGTGTCCTCAGAGCAAATTCTTTTCACTCATGCTCAATTGCACGTTTTTCAGTTTCTCACAAATGCCAAGTGATGCCGAGGAACTCAATCCACTCCCACTGACCAGTGCCAGCCCTCTAGGGCAAATGGTGGTCTCCATAAAAGCTTCTCGGGAATGGCGAGTCCAACTCTCATAAAAGCCTATTTCAGGGCATAGAAACCATTAATTAGATCTTATTCAGTACCAAACTTTTATAGAAATCAGAGCCTATTTATTCCACTTTTTGATTTTTCTCTATTGGAGATAGGCTGCAATTTTATTTCTTCCTGGTAGTGGATTTGAGATCTCTCCATCAGTATTTCTCAAACTTCATTTACTGTAAGAACCACTCAGGAGGCGTAAGTTAAGAATTCAGATGGCTTGTCTCTCTGGATGTGGTCCAGAGGCCTGAGGTGGAGCTAGGAATCTGTATTTTTAACAAGCATCCCCAGTGATGTCTGTAATCAGGGAAGCTGAGAAACATTGTACTTAAAGATGGTTAATGTTACCCCTTGTGATTTGCTGTCTCCAAAACATTTCCTCACCTCTAATTGCCTACCAATGCCTACAAGTTCAAACTCTTCCGTCTATTCAAGGCTCAGAACACATGCCAATGTTTTCATGATCCCACAGAATGAAAAAAACAGTGAAAAAATTGTATTTCAAATACAAGAAAATAGTTACTAAGCAGGGTTATGTATGTCCAACCTATCCTTGACCATTCTCTGTGGCATTCTTAAGCCATTTGTCTAAGATCCTGCACTAGAATGGATGCTGCCAAGGGAGGATGCTTGAATCACTGACAGGGGAAATAAAATAGACATTGGGGATGGGTGGAGGAAGGGAACTGGGTGGGAAATGGGGTGGGGAGGAGAACAAGAGGGATCAGATGTGGGGAGGATGGAGGCAGAGAGAACTGGAATTGTTGGAGCATCTTTGGGACAAGCTAGAAACCTAGGATCATAGAAACTCCCAGGAATCTATGAGGGTGTCTCTAGCTAAGTCTTCTAGCAATAGGGAATGGAACCTGAAACAGCCTCTCCCTGTAACGAGGCAAGACATTCAATGGAGTGATAGGGACCCAGTCACACAACCTTCAACCCATAATTTTTCCTGCCTACAAGATATGCAGGGATAAAGAGGAAGCAGAAAGTGAAGGATGGCTAACCAATGACTGGCCCAACTTGAGACCCATGCCATGAGAGACAGCCTACCCCTGACACTATTAATGATATTCTACTATATTTGCAGACAGGAACCTAGCATAACTCAACTGAGTGGCTTCATCCAGCAGTTGATGGAAACAGATGCAGAGACCCATGGCCAAACATTAGGTGGAGCTTGGGAAATCTTGTGGAAAAAGGGTAGGAAGGATTAACAGGTCAGAGAGGTCAAGGATACCACAAGAAAACCTATAGAATCAACTAACCTGGGCCCATAAGGGCTCACTGAGACTGAACCACCAACCAGAGAGCATGCATAGGATGCATAGGATGGACCTACGTTCCTCACACACATGTAACAGATGTGCAACTTGGTTTTCATATGGGACCCTAACAGCAGGCACAGAGGCTGTCTCTGACTCTGTTTCCTGCCTTTGGATCCCTTTCTCCTAGTCCTACTGCAACTTGGTATGCCAAGGCTGTTGGTATCCACGGGAGACCTCCTTTCTGTGAGGAGAGAGGAAGGAGAAGTGGGGCAGGCGAGGTGAGGAGGAAGGACTAGGAGGAGAGGAAGAATGGGACTGGGACTGTTATCGGGATGTAAAGTAAATAAATAAATTAATTCGTAAAAAAACAAATGCATTTTTTCAAAAGTATCACATAAAAAAAGAATGTATACTCATTCAGGAATTCTTTGTAGCACTCATCAGAGGGTTTGTGAGAAAGCGTGCTCTTGGGATGTGTATCGGACCGACACTGATCTACCCTGGAGGCAATCCAGTAGTGGCTCAGGCATTCCAAAAGGATCCACCTTGTTGAGAGCTAAGGCTGTTGTTGATTTCTCTAAAGCCAGTTACAAAGAGAACTTGCATCTTATTGTGGTATCTCCTACCTACCTCACTGACAGATCGGAGAGTTTTAAGATCTGTATCAAGGAAAGGTACAATAGGGTTCATGAATAAAAGAACTGGTTTTGGGGAATCGAGAGCTAGGAACCATGTCTTTTTACTTTGGAGATGAAGATGGCTTTCAATTTGTTTTTTTCCACTTTCTATAGAATGTGTCACTGCTCATGAGGACAGAGGGCAGAAGAGAGAGCAGAGATGAGAAGGAACCCAGGACTGGGGCAGGAGTGGCTATGTTCTCGTTGTTTAACTTGGCAAGGAGATATGGGAAGACGCTCCAGGAGGACTGACAAGAGCTATGCTTGTTTGGGTGAATGAAACTAAGTCACAAAAGGGCATAGGCTGGGCTACTCATTTTAATAGCAGACCTTAGGAAAAAGAGGCAGAGTTGCAGAGCTGCAGTGGATTCGTATATGGGGGCATTATGCAGGGAGAAGCCCTTGCCTGTCCTCTGTAGAGAAATATGCATGCACATGAAACTGCTAGCACTTGGGTGCCTGCCAGGAGGAAAAGCTGTAATGAAGAGCAGAAGAAGAGAATGAACTTGCTACCTGTGGTCTGTGGCCATTGAAGCAAGAGGCTGATGACTATCACTCAACACCTAGGGGGAATACTTGGGGGTGAATAAGGAAAGCTGGGAGTGAGAGGGAACACACAGGAAGACAGACGACCCCTCACCTCCCTGGCCCAGGCGCCGGAACAGTGGCTCAAGTGCAGGTGAAAGAAAAAGAATGCTTTGCCAAGATGTGAGGTGACTTTAATAATAAATGTACTGAAAATTAATGAGCCCAGAGCAGATTTTTGTTCAGAGAAAGTGGATGCTCAGAGGGAAGATTCAGAGACGGTAAAATCAACATCTGTGCGCTTAAATAAGGGCAGGACTGAAATGATTATCATGGAAAGCTTATTTGAAATTCTTTTTAAACAAAGTTATTATTATTGTTACATATATCTCACTGCTCCTTCCCACAAATCTTTCCCCACACCCTCTCCTCTCTCCTCTGAGCAGGTGGGGGTCCCCGGGTATCCCACCCTGGCACATCAAGTCCTGGTGAGGTCAGACAAGGCAGCGCAGCTAGAAGAACATATCCCAAGTACAGGCAACAGATTTTAGGATAGTCCCAGCTCCAGTAGTTTATGACCCACATGAAGACCAAGTTGCATATCTGCTACATATGTGCATATGTGAGGGGGGGCTAGGTCCAGCCTGTGTATGTTCTTTGGTTGGCGGTTCAGACTATGAGAGCCCTAAAGGTCCAGGTTAGTTGATACTGTTGGTCTTCCTATGGAGTTCCTAACTCCTTAGGGTTCCACAATCCTTCCTTCTATTTTTCTGTAAGAGCCCCCAAACTCCATTGACTGGCTGTTGGTGTTTTTGTAATTCTCACATGACAATATCACATGGCCTTTCCAACAATACTGCGAGGAGCTGATGTACAGATAGATCAAAGTCATTTGCTATTATTTATTTATAATTTTCTTTCATTTTTATTTTGTATATGTGTCTTCACAGTTTCATTACAGTAAGATTAGGATGTAATTAATTACATGTTATATGTAATTTTATAAATTTCAACAAATGTCTGAAATATGTGAAATCACCAATGTAATGAAGGTAACAAGCGTATCAACCACCCTAAATGTTTCTTTATCATCTTTTATAATCCCATTGTCCTCTTGTCCCTTCTTATCTTTCTCATGACCCTTCTCTGCCAACCCTGAATCCTCAGGGGACAATTTAATCCATCTATACATAATGCCATGTTTTCACTCATTTATATCTTCATTTTATGTAAGTGGTGTTAGTCAAAGTATTCTATTTTGAATCTTTTTCATTTAGCATGCTTATTTGACAATTCACCCATGTTATAGGATATAACAGGTTCACCCTTTTATTACTTTAAGAAGCTTCTCATGGTGTGTATAGACAATAATTTCTTTATCAAGTCACAGGTCAATGAACAGTGGCTTGCTTCAGTTCTGTCTGCTGCTATGTATCCTTCTGTATAACTCTTCATACAGGCATTTGATTCTATTTCTTTTGGGTAATTATCTAGGAAGTGGCATGACTGGATCATAGGGCAAATGTACATTTAAGCAATTGCTACAGTGTTTTTCAAAGTGGTTATGTGAGAATAAAAAATTAAAAACATCTTGAGACACAGAGCAAGGAATTCATGGTCAGCAGAGACCACCAACAACTTGTTAAAATTAGCCATAATAATAATAATTTTGGCCTCTTCAGGGGCAGAGTGACCAAAAATGAAAAAGAAGCAAGGACACAAAGGCATAAAGTCTAAACAAGCAAATGAGTAATGGGTTATCTGGTACTCTTGAGTCCAAGGATTCATGGTAAAAAATAACTAGTCTATGCAAATTGCTGATGTTTAAAATATCCAATCATGTGTAACGCCGCCAAATCTCCCCGCTCTTCCCATCCCTACCTATAAAAATTCCAAACTTTCTGGGGTCTTCGTTGAATCCTCTGTCCCCTGCGTGGGACATGTTTCAAACCAAGGGGCCCCTAGTTCATTAAACTACCTTTTTGCTAATTGCATCAAGACCGATCTCTGTGTGTCCTTGGGTGGTGAGCTTATCCCCAGATCAGTGTGAGGGATTCCCCCTTGTTAGATCCTTTCAGTGACAGCATTTTGTGCTTCCATTAGCAGTGTCTGAGGGTTCCATTTCCACACCTATTGAAGTGTCTTCATAAAGTTAGACATTCTGATCCATGGCTGGAGGCATCTCACTGTTCTCATTTGTATTTGGTCCTGAGGAGCAATTTGGGACAGTTTCTCTTTATGTGCTCACTTGTCCTATGTGTGTCTTTTTAGGTGAAGTATCTGTATCTTTTGCGCATTTTTAAGTGATGTTCTTGTGAGTTTTGTGAGCTCTTCCTGGATTCTGATCTGTTTCTTCTTCTTTTTTTTTTTTAAGTTGGAAGTTACAGAGTATTTTCTCCTCATCCATGGCTTATCTTTTCTTCTCTGAGTTGATCTTTGAGGAGAACAGAGTTTTCTTTTAAAGAAACATTTTGATAAGTTCTAATTTGCTTTGTCTAATTTAATTGCTTAACAAACTGTGGGTTCGGCATTATCTTAAGGGATCCTTCCCTAGCCTTTTGCATCCTTAAAGAGAATCATTTTGGGTTTTACATGGGTACTGAGATTACCAAGTTTTATTTTCTGAATTCTCCATTTTTGAAGTTCTCCTATTTGACCAGTTGATTGCTGAACTTTGGGTGACATTGCATTCACCTGTTGGTGAAATAGCCATAGACAAATGCCAACCAGATCACTCAGTTATATCATTTTATTGGTGTTACATATACCCACATTTATTTTAACTGTTATGATACTCTTTGCTCATTGTTGTGATCCGACATTATAACAAGGGAGGGAGGATTCATTTTGGTTCACAACCGAAGGGGGCACAGCTCACCATGACCAGGAAGGCTAGAGTGGCTTGCAGCTGTGACAGCAGGAGTGTGATATGGCTTCTTCACATGTCAGTAGATATGGAAGAATGGAGCTTAGACTGGAGGCAGGACTCAAGTCCTGTCCCACTGTAGACTGCCTATATGAATCTCCTACTACCCTCTTACCTTCTAGTGGTTCCATGACTCCCCAAACAGTGCCACTTGTTCTGTTTGTGGGGGACATTTCAGACTCAAACTTTATCAGATCTATAGTTGATTGTGTATCTGCATGTGAGAGGCAGGGTCTGGATCATATGTTTCTTATTTATTGATAAGAATGCCAGAAAGGGGAAAAGTTCTCTGCAATTATAGATCTACCTGCCAAAAGATGAGACTGACTAGCAAAGTACAATCCTGCCTTCTGCATCCCCAAGCAAGTTAATATACTATTAGCACATGTATCTTTAGGTTCCCTGTGCTGGTGAGATTTTTTTTTGTCACTGTGATGAAAGTGACATAAAAAAAAAAAGTAACTGAGAGTTTTGGCTCAGAGGTTCAGAGGTTCTAATCAATTGTTGATGGGCCCCATCTCTGTGGGCCCACGGCAAGTCAGAACACCATTAGCAAGGAGAACATGAGTAGTGAATCTGCTAACATCATGGCAGATGGGAGAAAGAGAGAGATAGAGAGCATAGAGATAGAATAGAGATAGAGATAGATCGATAGATAGAAAAAAGGATAAAGGGAATGATTTATAGGGAGAGATCAGATAAGTGGCAAAGGGGAAGAGACAGGGGAAGGGGAAGTGATGAGAGATAAATAGGAGCAAAGCACAATACACACACACACACACATATATATACAGTGTGTATATATATATATATATATATATACATATATATATATATGTATATGAAAAGCCATAATATTTAGTAAACTTACTAAGAAAGCCATTAATTGAAAGGAAAGATAGGGTCCATGTATTTAAGAGTGTGTGTCATTGACCAATTTCATCTACATAGGTCTAACTTCTAAAAGGTTGTCCACTCCAGAAAGCAACATGGCTGGGTAATCAAGCCTTAGTACATTGGCTCTGGGGGACATCTGATAGCCAAACAGTAACAATATTAACCTACTGACTGGCTGACATCTACACAAGGACAAACAATGGAATATAGGGATACAGTCTTGGAGACTGATTGCTAAGTATCCTTTGAGTGACTCCTAGCTATCAGTCAAATTGATTTCAATCCCACGGCTTTCCTTTTACTTTCATTGATGAACTCATTTCCTTGCTTTTTTTCCTCTTACTGTTTGTTTTTCAGAGTTCTCTGCTTAATTCACAGCCACCTTTACCCTCCTAACATCTCTCACCAGGTTTGTAGAGGACTCACATCTCTTTATGAAGAATTCACTCCCTCCACCTTTTCTAATTTAAACCCTCATAAATCTCATATTTATGGTAACAACCAGTCTTCCTGGGTGTCTTGCTTCAAGCCTCACAGATGGTCTGAGCAAAAAATTTACCCACACTATTTCAAGCAACAATTTCAGGTGCTTCCCTTTTTATTTCCTCCCTGGCTGTCTTTCATTAGATTTCCAGTCTTTCTCTCTCTCTTCTTTGACATATTAGCTCTGTTGGAAAGGCTGAGGCTCAGTCTTATTGACTGTGTAGAACAATTGAACTCACAATTCTTCTTCCCATCTGTCACCATCTTGCCACAAAGATGCTAATTGTTTTGGACAGGCCAACTTGTCAACATACAATTGTAAACTATTTTTTTTTGTGGCCCTTTTTCAAAATAGAATGTAGTGATTTGAAAAGTTTAATATTACATTCAACCTCAAATGTGATTTGGTTCTAGAAGATTTTGAATCAGAACAGAACAGAACAGAACAAAACAGAACACCAAACCAAACCAAACCAACCAAACCAAACCAAACAACAAACCAACCAAACTCCCCCGCTCCAATGAAAACAAAAACAACGGACTCTCTTCACCAATGGATGTGCAGAAGAAAAAGTATCAGCTGGGTTAAGAATAATCATTGTCTTATTCAGTGAAGACAGTGTAGAGTGTGAGAGGGACAAGAAAGGGCAAAAAAATGTGTGTGAATATGAGTGTGACACATTAGGTACAGGTATAAAAATGCAACAAGGAAGCCCGTTATTGCCTATAATTAATATGTGCTGGTAACAGTTAGAAATCCTGGTGTTTGACGTTAGCAGGAAGCATGGTTCGGGCCCTTCTTGCACATTCTTTTTCTGAGTTTTCTGTTATGTGAGCATCCAGAGACAATGTGGATTGATCTGAAGTTCCATGTCGGAACGCTGTGTCCGAGCGTTCTTGCTGTCTCTGCATCAGAGAACCTCTGCATGAGGAGCTTAGCTTTGTGTTCCAGGGAGGCCTCGTGTTTGACAAGCTGGGAATGTTTTGGATTAAAATGGAAGCACGTTGGCAGAGTGATGTGGGGAAGCTTGCGTAATGTAAAATGCTTGTCAGCACCCTGCCTCCATCAAGCCTGTGCTTACGAGCACCTCAGTTTAATGAGTCCAATATACACCTATAAGTTTTTATAAGCTAACACAAAAGCAAGTAAAAGGAGTTGAAACACATATGCTTTTTAAATTTTTTTTTGACTAACTGTGATATTTCAGGTGCTCACGCATGAGATTTTTAATATCTATAAAACTTCCATTGGGAACACTTTCTGGAAGCAGTAGTCTGGGTCTGTAGTCTAGGTTTACATAGTCCTCTGAAGAGGTATCATGTCCATGGTTTGAAAATATGGATTAAAGTGGCTCCTTTCCCCCATTCTGTAGTCTCGATTTCATATATTTTGGCTAGAAACTAAAGCCCTTTGAATAATCTAAGGCCTCTTGATCCATACAGTTATTCAAATAAAAAAGTCTACCATAGGGGCCAGTAAATGAAATAATTGGAAGAAGAATAAGGCTCTTGTCATAGAATTATCTGATTAATTGAAGGTTGAAAATAAAAACTCTTCACTTTCTTACTTTATTGATGAAAATCTTTGGATCATTTTCCTAGCCTTAGTAATTCAAAATAGTAATCATGATAAAACTATTCTCTAGTGATTAAGGATTCTGTTGTGCTTGAGGCTCATAATCACGAACATTGACTCTCATTGAGTAATGTTTACAGGATGCCATGGGTTACTCCACAAGGATTGTGGAGTTTGCTAGTCACAAAGGTGTGAGGAAGGACATGCAAGTTCACCGATTGCAAGGCTGTGTAGAATCATTCACTAAGAGTCGAGTTTAGATGGTTCTGCTAACTGAACCTTATGAAATGGTGCTTTCTTTTTCTCTTCCTTTGTCCTTTGTAGAGAAAATGCTGAAAAAGACTGACAGTGTTAGTAAGAAACAGGTTTGCTCAGATGTAGCTTAAGACATTGTAAAGCTGTCTTGAGCATTCAAGAATGTAGTGGGTTTTGCATGTGCCAAAACCCTTTAGCTTACAGCACCCCCACTCTAAGATCAGAAAGTTCAGGGATCCACAGAGTCGAAAGAAGCATAGCTCTAGCCAGAAAGAGTGACAGCGTGCACAGTACATATTGTATATCACCCCCTTTTAAGAGACACTTTTCAAAGAAGACATGAGATGAGAATTCCCTAGCTGGACTCTCTACTCTCATCATTACAGCATCGTTGGCACAGCGGTTCCCTGACATCTGTACCAAAGATGTTGCTGATTGCAGAACACACAATACGGGCAGGGGTTGTCAGCTGCTCCGGGTTAGTGCAGCTGATGTAATCACCAGAGTTTCATTCATAACAAGAACCCGTCTTATATGGCCCCTTAACCGCTCGAATATGGATTTGTGCAGTGTGGGTCAGAGTTCAAGTGTGTATGCAGCACAAAGCAGTCCAGAATGTTCTGGTAGATATTTTATTTGCCAACAATGTTTCTTTCAGTTGTGTCCAATAAAAATAGTTTGAGTGGATGGATGGTGTGGAGAGACAAGGTTCTCATACCTATAGGTCTCTCTGATCTTTCAACCCCCCCTACCCCATGAGATCTCGACTACACTTTTCATCAAAAGCACCAGAGACACGCTTCTTCAGGATTGATTCTCAGGCCTGCTTTCCAGAGATTGATGATGTGTGCTTTCCTGGTTTAGCCATGTGGATAGTGTAACTGATCTTCTCTTACTAGGCAGTTAATGAGTGCTTTCCTTTGCCTGGCAAGCTTCTACTTCTCTTTTAAGCTCTGCTTGGGCTGCCTCTCTGCAAAGGTTATTTCTCAGCACCATCCTCCAACACCTCTGCTTCTGCCCTTGTAACATTGTGTGTTTAGAGCTGTCAGAATCCTCACACTACATTAAAATTTTGTGTTTCTATCTGTCATCTTCTCTAATAGGTGAACTTCTATAGGGCAGGGACATTGGTTAGCAAAGAAATATCTCATAGTTTGCAGACAACCTTAGCTGGTATGTAGGAGTTTGTTTTTTTAGGTGTCACCTGGTCCTAACACTCAAGTTATATTCAATTATATATGAGAAAGGTGTTTCCTTTATCATTCCTTTCCAGTCGTTCAGCTAATGACAAGAAGAAATTCTAAGCTGGTCTTGCATATTATTATTATGTCCCTATTACTAGCATTACTAGTTTTTGCTAGTATTAGGAGAGATTAACTGCAAGGACTAAAGCTTGTAGCAGTCAAAAATTTGCAATATTGTTTGGTAGTCACCGTGTTTACCTATTTATATTATCTTCTATTTATGATGTTTTTTTCACTTATGATCGTTATTGTGCCGTTTCTTGTTAAAATAGAATTTATTTTAATAGAACGTGAGTTGAAATCTGAAAGAAAGAAACATGTAAGTGACATACAAGGCTGACTCCAGCATCATCTCACCATGAGGCTGCATCCTAACCCTTTAGCAGCCAAATGGAAATGATCAAAGAATACAGAGAAATGAGATCACACCAAGTGCAGCATGCAGGCATTGCAGAAGCATTGTAAAACCCACAGTTGCCGTTATTGCCTTTCGGATGGTGTTCAGTAAGGGCCATGTATAGCTTGCATTTCTGTCCACAGGATCTTTGGCTTCCTCTCTGAATTGCCCAGAGCGTTGCCTTGTATGGTACTTGGTACTATATCCCTTATAGGAACATTGTGAGGATTATCAAGACAATGCAAGCTTCCTTTTTCCCACCTACTTGGGAGCAAGGGGATAAAATGGTGAACATTTATGGAGGATTAACATTAACAGATAGATTCAAAGGTATCGATATATTCAAGTATGTGCAGAAGCTAGTAGTTAAGGGCACTTTTAAGATGGTCATTGTGTGTGGTGTGTGTGTGTGTGTTGTGTGTGTAAGATAGTTAATAAAGTGTAGATGATCACGACTTTCCATTTCCATTGTGTTCAACAGCTTAAGAATAAATTGTCAGCTCCTTTTCCAAACAAATGCTCTGTAGTAACAAAAGGTGGAGATAGGGTAAAGACAATCCATTACGCATAGCAGTTGACACTGTCTTTTCCACAATAAATTTTAAAAATCACCTATATTTCAGTATAAACTGGAGTCACTTATAACTATATAAATGATAGTTTATATAAATATATAGGTATAAACCTAGTCACTTTAAGCTGTATTTATAATGACAGAACTGTCTTTATTTTTCTATAACTCAAAGTTATATCTTTTTGCCACCCAGATCACAATAGAAAGCTGAAACTTAAGAATCTTGAAGAAAACATGTTCTATTAGGTTAAGATATGTGCGTTTGAGGTTCTGTGAGGCCTGGAAGCTGGGTACATGTTGCTCCAAGGTCAACATGAAGGTGTCAGGATGAAGGGTCAGTCAGGACACAAACACAATACTGAGTCGAACATGATGATGCAATGAAAATAAGATTTTATTTTCATGCACAGTCAAAAATGTTAAGATGATGTTTACATAGATACTCAGATTGTAATTATATGTGTTAAGATAATTCCTAAAGCAACAAGTCACTGTAGTACCTGCTGGCATTTCTTGGCTGGAGGATTATTAAGTGTTTTAAACACCAAGGTTTGTTTTAAAATGGAGACAATAGTCATACTTTTAGATCTGTTTTCATGATTTAGTAAAAAAGATGCAAGCATCTGGGAAAATAGGGCAGTCCTTATATTTATTCATATTTTAGGTAGTTATTTTCAATGGTTTCTAATGTAATTATAATCCATTACATAGTCTTTGGTGACTTAAGATTGATATATTATGTAATTAATTTCATGTGATATTTAAATTAATTTAAATTGTAATAAATAGTTATGAAGCATCTGTTTACTTCCATGCTTTCAGTAAGAAGACATTCTTAGTAAAACAAAACTAAGATAAGTCATTAACAGAGAAATTAACCTACTTAAGAAGATACTTTTTCTAGGAAATCTTGTAGAGAAATTGAATTCTGGGTGAGCTAAAGTGACAAGCAGACACTGTTGGCACAAGACCAATTGTTTAAATTTGTTTGTTTAAAGGTGCAGCATGCTAAATAATATTTATCCTAACACAGCAATCAAGTAAAAGCCCTTAGTTTATTCACTCACTTATTTTAAAATGTATTACTGTATGTGAGTGGCTCAGATGTGTAAGCCAGAGGACAACTTTTTGGAAGTCAGTTTTCTACTTCCCCTTTATGTGAATTTTGGGATCAAATTCAGGACATCAGGCTAAGTACCTTTACCACTGGGCATATTAACTTACTGTATGATTTTAACTCATTCTTGTGTGCAGATATTCTGCTGAATTAAGGGAGACTTATTCCTTTCCATTTGATTTTTGTTGTTTTCTCTTGAAACTGGGTTCTTCATGTTCTAGGTTTTCATAGATATAACTAAGATTCAACTGTCAGGGGATTTATTGTAATAACTTTGAAGATGGTTTTTATTTTCATGTAGTTATTAGACTAGTTAGTAATGTTTTCTTTAGTCCTTTGTGGCAGGGTAGGAAATATCACCTTGACCAGTTTCTCGTGAAATGCATTACTATATCCTTTGCTTGTCTCTATCCAGAGAAGTTCGAGTACCACTACTAGGTGAAGCCTCGATTTCCCCAGCAATCACAATGGATGGAGGTTCTTGATTTCTGCCAGACTAAGGCTTCGTAAGCCACCAGCATATGTGCGGTAGTAATAGATAACAATTAGTGAAGTGACATAAACGTCAGTGGTGAAATTATGTGGGACTGCATAAGCGTATCCTGGTTCTTGGCTGGGCATGGGCCTAGAACCCGAGACTCCAAAGGAGAAACGGCAGGAGTTCGGCTATGTCCCCAGAACTCAGGGTCCTAACAAGCAGTCTAATCTCCATAGACCTACATTGTTCAGTCAGGAAGGCCATTACAGCCCCTCCCAAAGTGCACAGGTAGAGGGTGTAACTACAGGCCTCAGGCCCTAGGGATTTACATACTAATGAAGGTCAGAGGGCGGAGCCAATTAAGCATTCCTTCCCTCCCCAGACCCTTCCTACTTCTCCCTCCCTACTTAACTCAGGTCTGCCCTGAGTTTGGGGGGTACTTCCAGATCCATCTACCATCCGCCATGACAATAAACCCTTTTGGAACCAAGGACTTCCTCGCATCATTGGGGCCTGCTGGGCCTGCTGCCGCCAAAGCCGCCAGCCCCTGGAACCCGGGACCTTCCTCCGGTATGTGACACAGGCTGCCTGGAAGCCTCCAGGCAGCCTCCACCACGCAGGCCCCAGGCCGCTGCCTCGTAGGCCTGGGGCCTGCTGCTGCTGTGGGCCCAGGGGCTGCCGCTGCGGGTCGCCCAGTTTTTTCCCACAAATTATGTAAATTGAAGTCTTTTAAATCACTGTTTCAGTTTCTCTATTTTAAATATTCATTGAAAATTGGGCAGTAAAACCAAGAACAAAACCAACAAAGAGTCACTTTTGAACTGTGCATAATGGCACTTAGGTGTATCCTAGCACTCAGGAGCAGGTAGGTGGTTAGTAAGTTTAAGATTGGCCTGGACTGTATACTAAAAGTCTGTTTCACTTTCTTTTCCTTTTACAACAACAACAACAACAACAACAACAACAACGACACAATAACACTGTCACCCAAACAAACCCTTTGTGTAGCCTAGTATTATATTATTGGCCAGTATTAGTATTAATAGGACTATAAAAAAATGAAATCTGAAGTCAGTCTGCATCTAGCTGAAGACTCAACAAAGCTAGTATTTTTAGCAATGTGCAATGAAAAACACTCCTGGTGTGTGGGTTGGAACTTCATCCCAAGCACCAAGGGAAAGATTCTGACATAAGTGCATAGTTGTCCCAGTGATTGACAGGAGGATCCTCCAGGCTCGCTGGCCAGCCAGTCTAGCTAAATTAGTGAGTTCTAAGTTCAGTGAGAGATCTTGCCTCAAAGAACAAGGTGGAGAGTGATTGCCAGGAGACAACCAATGTCAACCCGTTGTCTCTATGTACATGGGCACATGTGAAAACACAGAACACCTACATGCATGAGTCATACACACACACACACACACACACACACACACACACACACAACGTGCACACGAAATGATGATTCCCGTATATCTTGTTTTATTGATCATACTTTAGATTTCCAAATCTCTGTTTCCATATTTATTTAATCTGCTAGTTAAAGATTTCAAATTCTCTAAATAACTAGAAAAAAGGTTTAACTCAAGTGTAAATTAAATATAGGGATTGACTAATTAAAGTTCATACTGACATGCAAACTATTAGCACTGGAGTCTTTCCAGAAACCAACAGTCCTTCGCTCTTCAGCAGAGACCTTGAAGCCAGTTGCTTTTCTGAGCAAGTCTAATACAAATTGGATCTGTTGTTCACCATTTCATCTCTTTTGGGTGATTCTGTTTACATCCTAAACCTGCAGATTGACTTGATATACCACTGGTAAAACATTCATCACTTGTGCCTGCTATCTCTTAGCTTTTGGATAATGTGTGGAATTGAAATAATTATAGCTTAGCTGGCTCTCATAGATTAAAAACATATGATTCGAAACAAACATACCTTTAAAAAGAAAGACAACATTTGGAACTTGTTATCTTTGTATGCATTGTTTTTTTTCTTTTAAAAGACAATTGTATGGGATTCAAATGCTCTCCCTGACTGTCCTAGGAGACGGCAGTAAGAGGCTGTAATGCTGTTTTTCCTCACACAGCTTTCCTAGCCAGAGCTTAACTGAGTTCATGGGAAAACAAATGACCTCATAGATGGAGCCGCTCCACATTAGGAAGTGCAACCCAAGTTATGAGATGCAGTCACAGGGTGAGGGTGGGGTAAAATTGCTTTGCATTTGGGTGGAACGTCTTTGTCTCTAAGGTGTCGGGATTGGTCACCCTTTATCATGGTCCTGGGGGCAAATGCTGCCCTTTCTTTACTTTCTCCATTTTTTTTTTAAATTTTAATTTTCTTTTTTGGCAGGACCTCTAGGTCATGTACTGTGCTGGAGGCTACCAGGTGAGTATGATTTTGCCTGCATCTGATTCCAGGAAGCTATGCTTCCTGGTTCCTGGCTCTTTCAGAACATTTGCTCCTGTAGTTTCCCTCACTGGCGCTTAGCCATTTGTTTGTGTCAAACTGACGTATGCTGTTGCTGACGTTGCTAGAGGAATCCAGCAAGAGTTTAGATAGCACACCCTTTTAATCTTTCTTGTGTGTATTCAGGAAGTCATAGACAAAGGGGAGGGAGATGGGAACCATGCTTCTATAGAAGTGGCTCTCAACTTTTCTAAAGCTGAGACCTTTTAATATAGTTTCTCATGTTGTGGTGACCCCCAATCATAAAATTATTTTGTTGCTACTTCATAACTGTAATTCTGCTACTGTTAGAGTTGTAATTAAATATCTGCTATGCAGAATATCTTATATGCAACCCCCAAAGAGGTTGCAACCCAAATGTTACGAACCACTGTTCTAGAGGAAGGTATATTTAATGAAGGGATTCAAAACCAAGAAGAAGAAATCTTAAGTCCCTGGGTCACTAGGACATCTGGTCAACCTAGACACCTCCAGTCTTTCCCTATTCTTGTCATGGTGCTCCCTAGTGGCCTGGATGGTGGTGCTCTTGCCTGAATCCTCTCAACATCTAGAGGTCTGAAGATTCTTTGAATTGTGTGTTGCAAGGCCTGCTTTCCTGAATGTTCTTCCTATCTCAGCTCCAAGCATACCTGGCTTGCTTTCATCTTTAAGCATAATCTTTTGTTCTAGACAAGTTTTGAATCTACAGCAAAATTGAACAGAATTTACAAAACTCCTCATATAACTCTTTTTTGTATTGCCTTTGTGTCTTTGTCAAATGTCAACTGACTATATGTATGAGGGTCTATGCCTAGGCTCCCAATTTGTTTCAGAGCTAGATATCTGGCCCTATTGCCTTTATAAAACTGTGTTTGTTTGTTTGTTTGTTGTTTCTTAAGAGATGGTATCACTGTGTAGTACTGGCTGTCCTAGACCTCACTATATAGATCAGGCTGTCCTCAGAGTCACAGAGATCCACCTACCTCTGTTTCCCAAGTGCTGGGATTAAATATTTGAGCCATTATGTCCTGCCTGAAACTGTCTTGATTGATATAACTTTTTATCAAGTCTTAAACTCAAGAAATGTCAATGATCAAGTGTGACTTGCTTATTTTAAAAATTGTGTAGACTATGCTGTATATTTTTGCTTTTTCATATAAACTTTAAAATCGATTTGTTGGTATACACAATATATCTGACAAAGATTTTGATTGTGGAGAAAAATCGTGAGGCCTCAACCCTGTACAAAGAACTGTACAAGTAAACTAAGGTCACTTAGGAATGCTCAGAGATGGAGAAATAGTCCTCTCCAGGGAAGAGCACACCAATTGATTATCAAATACCAAATGGTCAGTCCTGAACACTTAAACACACAAGTGACAGTATATAGATTGAGCAAATTATTTTGGGATACATGTACATGTAGTAGCAATTAATGTAAAAAGATGCCATGAATTTGAACAAGAGCAAGGACAGATATATGGGAGGGTTTAGAGAAAAGAAAGGGAGAAACGATAGAATTATATTATAATCTTAAAAATAAAAAAAATCCCAAGATTTTGTTTGAGGATGAATTGATTTTCGTTGCTGTTCTGTTTTGATTTTTTGAGACAGGGTTTACCTGTGTAGTCTTGACTGTTCTGGAACTTCCTCTGAAGACCAGACTGTCCTCAAACCAGAATTTCCCCTGCATCTGCCTCCTGACTTCTAAAATTAAAGGAGTGTGCCAGCATGCCAGGCTGGAGTTGAAACTGCAGATCTAGCTGCAAAGGGCTGATACCTTCACAGAACTGACTCTGGTTTACTTTGAAGCTCTGATTTGTCTGGATAGGCACTATCTCATTTGTATTTTATAATGATCCCTGCGATGATCAAATTGTGTAAATGGAGGCTGGACAGTTAGTGTTAGGTTTATAGAGGTGGGAGGTGATGGAGGCAGGATTAGAATGCTAACATGTCAGGCTTAGAGTGCTTATACTGAATAACTTCCCAGGCAGTATCATGAAATATTAAGCTGTGCAGTCCAACCAGCAAGGTTTAAACCTGTCCTTGGTTTTTTGCTCTGTGCTAGCGACTGAACTCAGGACTTCACACACACGCTAGACAAGCACATTACCAACTGAACTCCATCCCCAGCCTTATATAAACCAACATTTAAGATCCAGGCATGAAGTGGAAACTTAAGGGTTCTTTAGAAAGTCAGTTGTGTTGGATGGTGTTTTGCTGGGACAAACACAGGAAGGAGGAATGTTTTCCTGAAGTGGACACAGGTGAAAGGATGTTTTGCTAAAGCAAGCAAGTGAAAGGACATGTTACATTGTGTAGCTTAGCTTCCTTTGTCAGGTCTCCATAGAGAGAAAGACATTAGAAAACTGGTGGTGTTCTGGCGGCTTCTTGCTAATTCCACAGACTCTGGTTGATTGGCAGAGTGATGTTAACTGATATAGACTCATGTTTGCATGGAGTTTTGCTAAGACAGACTCCCATGCTGAGGTAAGACATGTGGTGAGGCAAGACCCATGGAGGACACAGGACTCAATGAACATTGGTGGGGACCTGGATGCTCCTGTTAGGTTGTGCCGTTGCTGCTGCTATCCCGACTCTACTTAACTGGACTGTTGGTATATCCATGAAGTGTTTGCAAATGGATCGAGCTGCTGTTGAATCCTATGAACTGAACTGCTGATTTTCTGACAATGGCGCAGGTGGGATTTGCTCTAAAGAACAATTTCTAAACAGATTCACTTTCCCCTGTATCCTAATAACCTTTCTTTTCTGCTACCTCGGCAGGGTGGTGGGCTAGAAGGGAGATTAAAGCATTTAAGAACCATTATTAAAATTAGGGTTGAGAAAAATTTATCTACACTGGCATTTGAATTGGTGGCTCTGAGGTTTAGTCCATGTTTCCAGCTTAGATGCTTTTCTCCCCTGGGGAATTTGGTTGGATGAATGAATTATCTTTCAGCTAGGTGGATGCCTTAATTAAGAAAAATATTTTGTTTTGAGATAGTGTCTCAGCCAGTGGGGGACAACTTTAAACTTCTATGTTGCTGAGCTTGGGTCTATGTTCTTGAGCTTTGGGTCCTTGTGCCTTCAACTCAAGAGTGCTGATTTGGTGTTGTCTCTCTGATTTGTAGTTAGTTTGGATAAGGGTTTGTCATCTTACTGACTTTTCTCAAAGAGCCAACTCTTCATTTCATGGATTCTTTGTATGGTTCTCTTTGTTTCTATTTTATTGGTTTCAGCCTCAGTTTGATTATTTCTTGCAGTCGCTCCTCTTGGCTGTGTTTGCTTCTTTTTGTTCTAGAGTTTTCAGATGTGCTGTTAAGTCACTAGTATGAGATCTCATCAGTTTCTTTATGAAGACACTTATTGGTATGAACTTTTCTCTTAGTACCACTTTCACTGTGTCCAATAAGTTTTGCATTCTTTTTTGTTGAATTCTAGGAAGGCTTTAATTTCTTTGTTTATTTCTGCCTTGACCTAGTAGTCATAAGGTAAAGTTTCCATGAGCTTGTAGGCTTTCTGTTGTTGAAATCAGCTTTAATTCATGGTAGTCTGATAGGATGGATACAGGGGGTTATTTCAATTTTCTTGAGACTTACTTTGTGACCAAGTATGTAGTCAGTTTTAGAGAAAGTTCTGTGAGATGCTGAAAAGAAGGTATATTATTTTGTGGTTGGGTTAAATGTTCTGTAGATATCTGTTTGGTCTATTTGGATTATGCTGTTAGCTTCATTATTTCTCTGTTTAGTTTTTGTCTATATGATCTGTTTATTAGTGAGTTTAGGGTACTGAAGTCTCCTACTATCAATGTGTGAGGTTTGATGTAAGATTTAAGCTTTAGTAATGTTTCTTTTTACAACAGTGGGTGTCCTTGTATTTGGGGCATAGACTTGAGACATCATCTTGGTGGACTTTTCCTTTGAATAGTATGACATTTCTTTCCCTATCTCTTTTGATTATTTTTGGTTGGAAGTCTATTTTGTTATTATTAGATGTTATTTGATATTAGAATGGCTACACCAGCTTGCATGCACCACCATGTCCAGTATTACGTGCTTCTGAAGATCAAACTTAGACTTTTGAGCATGCTAGGTAAGTACTCCATCAAGTCAGCTATATCTCTAGCCCGTGAGCATTCTGATTTCTGAATCATACCTGTCACCTTCAGCTTCACTGTAAGTTATAGGAATATTTTATTATTGTATATAACTAACTTTGAGTGAATTCTATAGTTAGCATATTTGTTTATAAATACACTAAAATGTACACATTTCATATAAAAACAAATGAAAGCTATTAGTGGCTGCTTGTCAATTATCTACAGTATTTGGTTGTATTTTTAATTTTTTAATAAAAAATACTTTTTGGATTTGCCTGAATTTTATTCTATATCACTGATAGAAATCTATTCATGAACAGGCAATATGCTCTTTGACAAAGGTCCACCATTGGGAGTATACAGCAAATAGTACTGGCAGGTCTAAGAGAGTCTACTGAGTGGATGTGCTATCATAGCATATGCTGGCAAGATCATGGATCTTTTGGGGTAAAACAATAAATACAAGGAGGGTTCCAGAAAATTGCAAACTGGGAGATCTTATTGCTGTGTGGATCAGATTGATCAGGACCTCACTCATGAACCATGTGGACGTGGCCCCTGGGAGAGTTTAGAGATCTACTCTTTTATGCTCATTTCAAACTTTTGGTTTGGGGGGCAGTTCAGATCCCTAATGGCGCCTACTATCTCTGATTAATTTCTGTCACTCTGTCTTCTCTTCTGTAAGATTGGGGTAATCATCTTCTCACGTGGTAAGAGGTCTTCACTGTCATTTACAGCTCAAGCTGATAAGCATTTGCAAGCACACATAAAACCTTTAAGCTTCAAGCATGGTTCAATTAATGCTTGTCCTTGTGTGGCTAATTAAAACATGCTTTAGATGGCTTAGCACGTTTTCCCTTGCAACTTTCCCCCCTTAGCCAGTCTCAGTTTTTTCTTCCCTTCTTTTCAACTCTGTGATTCACCCAGGAATCATTATTTTAGAAAGCATGGTGCAGACTTCCAGTTCTTTAGAAATGGCCAAGCACGGGCAATTTCATGAGTAAGATACAGAAGTGGCTTGAACCACTTAATACCATATTCTATTATTACAAGACTACATCTGATACAAGAGAGGCTGAAAATGGGGATTAATTGTGTGCTTGTGAAGAACAAAACACTGATGTTGGTGACAAATTGAGAAGTTTCAAGTAGCAGATGTATGGTAGTTAGGAAAGCGTGTTTATTACTGTGGCTTCTTGAACTACTGAGTTTTAGGCTCAAAAACATTCTCTCATTCACTTGCTTTTCATAGTATACTGAGAGTAATGGTTAGTTTTTGTCAATTTGACACAAGCTAGTGCCATGTGGTGAGAAGAAATCTTAATGGAGATACCTTTATCAGATTGGACTGTAGGTGAGTTTGCAGGGACATTTTCTTGATTAATGATTGATGGGGAAGGGCCCAGCCCACTATGGATGATGTTACCTGTGGGCAGGTGGTCTTGAGGTGTATAACAAAAGCAGTCTGAGAAAGCCATGGAGAGCAGTGTAGTAATGAACACTTCTCCATGGCCTCTGCTTCAGTTCCTACCTCCAGGTTTCTGCCCAGCATAAGTTACTGTCTTGGTTTCCCTCAGTGATGCACTGTGATCAGGACATGTATGCTTTTCCTTATTAAGTTGGATTTGGTCAATGTCTTTATATTGGCAGTAGAAAGCAAACTAGGTCATTACTGAGCACCTGCTATGTGCTAATCATCATACTTGGTCTGATAACTAAAAGAGAGATGATTTTGACTTCTATCTTTTTGTTTGGCAGCAAAAGAGAAAAACTCAAAATATCCAAGACACGTATATATTACATTGCATCATAACTTGTAATTGAAAGCAGAACTGATGTGAGACCTTATTTCTTTGGTGTCAGTCTTCCAGATCTTCCAGATCTCCTTTCTGGATATTCCTTAGAGTTATGACTGAGCCTCAAACTTTTCTGTTTGTTAACAGCCTGGCATCTCTAAAACTCATTAGTAAATGAGACAGCTTACCCAATATGTTCCATAAAATGAGTTGAATTCTGAAAGATTATTTTATTTTTGTTTTTGATACATTTATGCATGTATATAATATATTCTGATTACATTCTTGTCCATCTTATTCCTACCCCCCCACCAGTTGCTACCAATCCCTTTCCAGGATTCACATTTTTTTGATTTTTTGTTTTTTAAATTAGGGATTTTGGCAAAATCCTTTGACCACTTCATTTAGTGCTGTATCAGTGAGACCTTGACTGCTTGGAGTAATAGATCTTATGGGACTAATTTAGTTTCATCCAGGAAAGCAAATTTCCCAGCTCTGAATGAGATCTGATTTTCATTAGGTGGGTTGGCTACAGGGTTATTTCGTGAAAACAATGTCCAGAAGCTTGTGACTCAACTTGAATTTAGCCTTGTCTTATCCACCTGCGTGCCTGTCTGAGGAGGAAGTGTGCTGGGAAGCTTCAGTTCAGGCTGAAAGCTTAGTTCTCTACAGACAAAAATGAAAGACCACTTGAGCCATAACTCTCTTCAGAAGAATAAATAAGAGTCAATATTGCATTCCAACTAGATGGCTGCTGCTGCCTCTCTGCACTGGCTTCCTGATATCTTTTTTATTTCTTCTATTCTTATTGGTGAGTGTGTGCGTGTGTGTGGTGTGTGTGTGTGTGTGTGTGTGTATGTGTGGACACTTTTGAAGAATCAATTTTCTCTTTCCCCCTTTATGTGGTTTCTGGGATGGAGTTCAGGTTGTTAAGGTCTGGTGGCAAGCACCTCCATCCACCAAGCCATCTCAGTAGCTCTGAATCATAATTTGTCAGATAATATCATTGTTGGGTGAGTGGCAGAAATGAGAATAAAGGAGGACAGCAAGGACCATTCCTAGGAGGCACATTTCATGGGAAAATGTGCTAAACCACCTAAATCATATTTAAAATAACTATGGCAACACAAGTGCTAACATGAACTAGGCACTGGACTCTTGACACTTTAAAGTAGCAAGAAGGCTTTGGGGAATAAATAGCTTAAATTTTTGTCCAAAGAAAACCACTATGTAACACATCTGTTGATGGTTAGCAGATCTTCAATGTATGTGTCTAAGAGACTGAAAATATTGTATATTTAAGGAATATTATTTTGAATTCTTTACTTTTTTATGAATTCGGCTGTAGAAAAGAAAACACTAAAATGGAGCCCCAGATTTCCTCACAAGGACGTTTAGAATGATTCTAATAAAGAAAGTTCTCATGATGTTTCATAGAGGAAACCCATCAACCTTGGGTAACTTGGCACATACTTCAGTGTAGGCATGGTGTAAGTGAAGAGTTTGCTTTAATAATTGCACACTTAGCACCGTTGAGCTTTGATGGGTCTCAGATCTTATCAGACATTTATTTTCTCATGAAGAGTAATGGTCTACCAGGCTGAACTTACCAAAAAGTGTGATGGGGAAAATGTGTAACTGGGACCTAGCAGTTGGTGACTCAGGAATATTCTGTGGGAAGTCTGGTTGTTGGAGCAATGACAAATACAGAACCAGTTTTTATAGCTACTGGGATTGCCCTGGGCACCTTGCTTGATCTTCCTGAGAATTTTGGACATTGGAAAGTCTCTTCCTATGAACCAGAGTCATTGGTTATCAACTCTGGCTCCAGGTTAGAATCTCTAAAAGAGGTTTCCAAATGTAACAACCTGAAGGTTTACCCTGGAATTCTGGATTTAATTGAGCTGTGTTGGGCCCTGCTTGCTTGTATTAAAAAAACTGTTCCTAGACAATTATTGTGCAGCTTATGTTGAAAATTAAGCAGAAAGATCTAGGGTACAGTCACACACTAGGCAATTAGAACAGGTCACACTGGCCGCTACTTAGAGTCCATTTAATTTTTCTCTGATTTGATCAGTTTTTTATGGCTTAGTTGGTTTGCTGTCAGTCAGTGGTATGGATATAAATTATGGCATATGTTTAACTATAATATATGGGAAGTTCAGTGGTTCTATAGTGAAAATGTCTAAACCACATCACCATCTAACCCTTTCCTAGCCCAAAACTTCTGTTTCTTTTTGACAGAATGTACATCCAATCTGATATAGTTATCAAATCTGCTTTCTGAAGTGTTTGTATACAATGGACAAACTAACCTAGTGATCTAATTCTGTATCTTTTTTGAAATAGGACTTCAACATATCACTTTGTGGGATACAGTTCCACCCATAGCAATAATCACATTGCCAAATGAACATATTTTGGGATAGGTTACAGGGTGGGCACTTTCTTTTTGTAGTGTTGGGCAGACTTCAGTATTAGCCTGTATTTACTTAAAGCCGGAACTGATTTAGATGGCAGACTTGCAGAAATTTCATATCTGGATATCTTGGTCAGTGGGTCCATATTTCATTACAAAATCAGTGATCATATAGCCAAAGGTGGAGTCTCTCTACTTGGAAAAACCAAAACTGGACAAAGCAGCCTAAGAGTACATGGTACCAGTAAGGAGACCAGAAATTCTGTGTTTGCTTTCTCTCTCAGGCAGAGGGCCTGGGGCAGTGAGCTTCTGAGAATGAGGAAATAAATTAGGAGCTTAGGGAGATCAGAAGTCAGAGTTCTCAGGGGTACAGCTGCAGGGAAGAGACAACTGTAGACACACAGGACTTGAGTTCTTCGAAAGCTTTCCTGTGAGCTTCCACCTTCTTACTAGCTGCACAAGAAAGACTGTGGGCTAGTGAACGGACCGTCCTTGTGATATATCTGAGACTGACAGAGAACCATGGATTCTTTCAGATCTTACCAACCATGATGGGAAACTTCATTTCCAATCCACCATCTAGAATATGGAAAACTTGTCTGCAAGAGGCATAAGTTCTAGAATAAATACCAGTCTGGTCCTGCCTAAGAAAATCTTAGAATCACTGCTTTTTATCATGGGTATTGGGTAAAATGTTTTTGTTGGTTCCTATTCTAGGGAGGGCGAGGATGGCAGAAAGATTCCTAGGAAGGATCTGAGGTGTCACCAGACTGGGAGTTTGCGAACAACTAAAAGGTGATTCTGCCATTGGACAAAATAACCTGGTGGCGATGGTTACATCAGTTTCTTTCCAGTCCTAAAAGCATACCCTTTCCATCACTAGATCCTACATACTCCATTTTGTGTCATTGATCACCTTTCATGATCGAGACCAGCTTTTATTATCATCTTAAATATTCATCTCACTTGAAGTAGTCACTTCTCATTATCCCTATTAAAATTCTTGGTGGCTTGAAATGATTCACTAACTTGTTTATTTTTGTCAAGAAGATGCATTTGGAGTCTTTTCAAGATTCTTGTTTGTTTTTAAGATTTTTTTTTTGTTTTATGTGTATGAGTGTTTTGCCTGCATTTGTGTATGTGTACTGCGTGCATACCTGGTGATGACATACCTGATGCTGAAGGAGGCTGGAGGACGGAGCCATATCCCCCTGGTCCCAGAGTTCCAGACAACTATAAGCTACCAGGTGCTTGCTGGGAACCTAACGTTGGTCCTCTGCAAGAACAGCAAGTGCTCTCAGCTGCTGAGCCATCTTTCCAGCCCCTTTCAGGTTTAAAAATTTTTTTTTAAATTTATTTTTATTTCCTGTGCATTGGTGTTTTGCCTGAATGTATGTCTGTATGAGGGTGTCCAATACCTTGGAACTGGAGATATAGACAGTCGTGAGCTGCCATGCGGATGCTGCAAATTGAACTTGTGTCCTCTAGAAGAACAGCCAGTGCTCTTAATCTCTGCACTGTCTTTCCAGCTCCTCTCAGGGTTCTTTAGAGAGGCTGGTGACTGAGCGATTTGTTGGAAGCAATTGTTGTGATGGGGCTCAGTGAGAGCAGACACTGGCTTGGAGGATGTTTCATGCAAGAACATTGGGCTGTATCTAAAGAGAGGTTGGAGAGGAAGAATATTCCTTAGTTAATTCCTTCCTTGTCTCCATGGTTAAAATCTGAATAGATGCCAAATCTTTGTGTTATTATTTTAGTAAAAGGGCTTGAATTATTATTGTTACTTTGAAGCTTTCTCTAAATGTTTAAGCATAAAGATTACCACGAACAAATCTAGAAGTTAATTTACCTGGTTCCAAGTGTGCCAGCATGTGCCAACGGTCTAGGCCACAGATCTAGGGTAGTGTCTAGTTGGAGAAAGATAGAAGAACAAAGGCTTTTCTCAGTCTGCAGCTGTCCCCCTCCCGGAGGCTCACTGAAGCCAAATTCAAGCTCCAAGTGAGGAATCTTTGAAGTTGCGGAGTGTTTTCCTGTTGTTTCTACTTCATGGAGGTCCAAAATGAGACACTGACTCCCCACAAAGCAGCAGGTAAGGAGGAGGGGCCCCAGTACTACTCACAGAAGCAGCAGTAACCATTCTCTTCCCTGAGGGGACAGACATGGGGAAGGTCATCTAAAGCTATATGAATGTTGGGCTAAATAAGTAAATTTCACCCATCTGGACATGTTGTCCTGGGATGAAATGACTTGTTTATCCTTTAGATTTTTTTTCTCAAGACATAAAAAAACCCAACTCTACACATAACCCATTTTATCAATTTGTTTTGCTTTAAGATAACACTAAAACCACCAGATGTGCTTACAAATTGAGGGTAGTTTAAGGAACATTTAAAATTTTGTTTTACATTCTCCTTTAAAAAAAAAAAAATCTCTACTCCAAGTTGCATCCATGGGCCAATAACCTTCTCCCGAGTGACGAGTGGTTCTCACTCATGGTGCTTCGAATGAGTGCTATATTCTCACTTGCTCTGGTCATTCCCTGAGACCTGAGACCAAAGACGGAGAGAGAAAGAGAAAGATGAGAGCTGGTACAAGAATTGGTTTTCAACCTCTCCATGGTTGTCAACCCCACTTCCTCCCATCTTGGGACCATTAATTGGATTATTTTTGCTGATTTCTTTTGGTCCCTGGGCCTTAAATAGGCTGACTAACTTTGTGAAACAACAGATAGATAATTTGGTAGCAAAACCTCTTCAGATACATTATCATAAGTTAGCTATGAAGGACCACGAGACTCAAGATGAGGTTGTTACTCTATCTAGGGTGTTCCCAAAACCCATCTCCACCCATCCTAAAAGAGGAGACTTCCATGCCTAGACCAAGCAGAGAGGGCCACCCAGAACCCCTCTGACTGGCAATCTCAATTTTGCTTAGGCTGCGAGGTTAAACACTGCAAGGGAATATAGATAAAAGTTAAAAATATCTCTCTGGGTTCCCTGAGGGACAAGCCTGACTGCATAGGGGTTGATGTCAAAAGTATCCCCTCTCCAGGAAAAAGACATCGGGATGGGTATGGCCCTCATGCCTCACTGGACAACGACAGGAGAACCAGAGCCATTACAAGGTCCCCTTCAATTATTGGAGGTCAGGCCTCTATCCCCGCCTTCACAAGATTAGAATCGCCAAGGCCCTTCTATACTTAGAGAAGGGAGGAGATTTCAGGGCAGCCCTGCATATACACTGAAGGCCTACAATCAGCCATAGGTCTAAAATCAGCAATAGGCCTGACATACGTACATGCTAACACAAAGTCTTGGGTCTCTGTGGAAAAACACTGAAACAGAAGGCTATAAGCTATTGTAAACAGGCAGCTTTTGTGGAAATTTACCAGTCTGAGTGGTCATAGTCCTTGTAAATAGGTAGCCTCGGTGGATAGTACCAACTTAGATAAAGACAAGTGAATCATAGGCAGAGTCATAGTGACCTGTCCCCTGAACCTCACCCAGCTGATACCCTGTTCTGAAAGATATCTGTACTCCCCCTGAACACCTACGATCTGGTATCATCCCCTTCCCCCATCCTGCCTTTTTGTGTTTATAACCCCTGTGTGAATAAGTAAAAATTACGATTTGATTTAAATAAATAAATAAATAAATAAATAAAGGAAAAAAAAATCTCTACTCCAAGTTGCATCCATGGGCCAATAACCTTCTCCCGAGTGACGAGTGGCTCTCATTCATGATGTTTTGAATGAGTGTTGTACTCTCACTTGCTCTGATCATTCCCTGAGACCATGCACTGTAACTCACTCCCTGAGTAGTGTGTTCCCTGGGCCACCCTATCTCTGCACACTGGAGGGTTTGTTATGGAAGGGGCTGATTTGACGGGTTAACTCGGGATAAAGGGTTAATGAGGCACATCAACCTAAAGCAATTGTCAGCAAGCTGTTTTGTAAAGATCTGATCACAAGAGCATTTTAGACTGTGTGCACTATATGTTCTCGGTTGCTCCCATGAACATCTGTTCATCATTTATGTATCACTATACTCTAGAGCACCAGAGACAACTGAAATATAAATTTTGCACAGTTTTACTTATCATTTTTTCATTTAATTTCAACCATTTACAAATGTGAAAACCAGTCTTAGGTCAACAATCATATGGAAATAAATAGCAGAATCGATTTGGTTTGGGGTCATGGTTTGTTGACAGAAGTGTAAAGTATAAGCCCTCTCTTATGTTTTTCCACGTGTATACTGAGGCATTAAATTGGTTTAAAATAGAAGTAGTAGTTGGAGAGATTCCTTGGTGGTTACTACTTCTGCAAAAGACTCAGGGTGGATTCCCATTACCAACACTGCATGGTTTACAACATCACTCCACTTGCAGGGGCTCCTGTACCCTCTTCTGGACTCCATAGGCACCTGCTCTCACATGTGCATATTTGCCCACATAGACACCCATATATACATAATTTTAAAAATGAAAGGTTGTACACACCATTAATCCCAGCATCCAGGAGGCAGAGGCAAGTGGATCTCTGAATTTGAGACCTTCCTGGTCTACAGAGTGAGCTCCAAGACAGCCAGGGCTACACAGAGAAACTCTGGTCTGACCCCTCCCTACCAAAGAAGTCATTGCCAGTCCTAGACAGTATATTCAGTGGAGACAGTGGAGAAGCCCTCCAAAGTGCTCAGACAGAGCTAAATGTCTGCCTGTTTGCTTTCCTTAATGCCAGCTTTGGAAAGAGCCTCAATTTGTCAAGTGCATCTACTCAGCTTATTTAAGCTCAGTTATGTAAATAATCTGTACTTAGAGAAGCTTTAGAATATAGAGAGCTTTGATTCACGGTGAGTCAACAAAGGAACACCCCTGATTTGTCCCATGAACACCATGAATTCTTTCCTTTTTAGAATCTAAGCAATTTGCTGACATGTTTGTTCAGAGTGGTTCATTTTCTTAACTTCTCTATTTTTTTGGATTATGCCAGTTTTGGATATATACTTTAGATGCAGATTGGCAGTGTTAGAGGTAGGTTAGGATGGGTGGGAGTGTGGACTAGGAGGGATGTCTCTGCTCTACTTGGTTCCTCAGGGACACAGGCTGTTTTTATTGAGTACTTTGGCCATTGCTCAGGACCTTCAGTACTCCTCTGATCTCATCTGGACAGCAAATAGTAGAACTTGTTAAAGATCTCCTGGGAACTTATTTAAGGAACATGTAGAAAGCTCAGTTTGTGGTGGCTCCAGAAGCTTCATTTCCTCTTGATGAACTTTCTGCTTAGATGTCCTCACAGCATGGATTCCATGAACAAATGGTCTCCTAAACTGTTTGAAGTAGAAGTTGGCAGCCAATAGCAGCCCAGCGTATCATCCTGTTTGCTGTGCTGTATAGGACAAGCAGTCATAGAGGACATGCCCATCCCCGAGAAGAAACTGGACCTCATGTCTTCTATGGGAAGTGTTTCAAAGAATTTATAGCATAAGTGTTATGTTTGAGAGTTGATATGAGTGATTATGTGAATATGACATGATTCTAAAATCCTTGCTTATAACCATGCTCATTGTAAATCATGGGTAAACTATCTAGGGTCAAGTTTGAGATACTGACTATTGTCTAAACCATAGCATGTAAGTTATATCTGGCTTTATGTCCTCATAAATAAAGACTTACTGAAACAGTCATTTCTATCTATACATGTGATATATGGATTTTTTTGTATCACAATACCAGTGTTGAATATTTTTGACAGATGAAATGGCCTGTAAAACATGGAATATTTACTTCTTAATCCCTCATAGAAAACACCTACTTAACTCCTGTTCAGAAAACACTTAGGAGTCCCCCACATCATAGGGGCAAGGTTAGTCAGCTTACAGTTTGATCTGATGTTGTGACTGACATCAAGGAAACACGTTATTGAAGGTAATGCGTT
Source organism: Mastomys natalensis (assembly GCA_021653895.1). Classification (NCBI taxonomy): domain Eukaryota; kingdom Metazoa; phylum Chordata; class Mammalia; order Rodentia; family Muridae; genus Mastomys; species Mastomys natalensis. Next base: position 460,902 of record JAJTUV010000619.1, read on the forward strand.
GCTCTAGCTTTAATAAAGGTCCTTGAGAAGTATATTGGCTCTATATTCTGCCATCATAATTATCCAGCACTATGGCAGCATGGAATCTCCTAGGAGGCTGAGTGTGTTTGTTTTTGGCAACTCATGTTCTGATCCCTTTGCGAGGAACTGAGTTTCTCTTATCACGTTCATGCCTCTGCATCTTTCAATTTTAAAAAAAACAAACGCAAGAGTCTAGAACTGTGATGCTTGCTTGATAGCCTATCAACTATGTTTCCACTGACCATGCTTTCTTGTTCAAGTTCCTTCTGAACTATTTCTTAGCATCTTTTGGACATTGAATTATTTTGTTTTTTTTTTCTTTTTTTGCACATAATGTTTTGACACGAATATTTTTTTCCAGAAACTTAGAGGTATCATTCCTTATGTTTTGTGTTTGTTGTTTGCTTAAGTCAGTAAAGCTTTTTCATCAGATTTTTGGTAGTTGTTGACCTGACTTGCAAGTGTATGGATAATAGATCGAAGCATGCAAAATCGTTGCTGTAATTTGGAAATTGATACTTGGGCACTTCACTTTTTTTCCTTTTTTTTTTCTGTGAAAGGCAAGTGATTTAGTGATGGCTATCTGGAAGACTTCACTTAACAAGACTGTATGGATGTTCTCGATAAAGGGAAATGATTCAGTAAGAATTACAGTATGAGTCCTAACCAAAATGACAGCTGTGAATGGAACGCTTTCCAAAAAGTCACAAGCAGTTGCTCAGTTCATGAGGCTAGTTGTTTCATCTAGTCTTCTGTGACTGTACAAGCTGGTATCCTGAAGAGGTAGGTACCAAGAGATGTGCTGGCAAGTAAGTGCAAGCAGGTAAAGAAGAGTGAGTTTTCCCTCTTCCAATATCCTTATATAGGCCTCCAGCAGAATATTTGGCTCAGATTGAAGATGTGTATCACCATGCCTAAATCTAGAACTTGCTTTATCCCAGGCTGACCTTGTACTCAGAGATCTCTTTGCCTTATATCCTGGGATTAAAGGTATGTATACCTTGTCTAGGCCTAAGGTTTTCATGACCACTATGCCTCAAGATCTCCATGTTAAAATCCGAGTCAGAGTCCATGTCTTCCTCAGCAAGATCTGGATCACAGGTATGCCCTCCATTTCTGGAGTGTAGTTCATTCCAGATGTAGTCAAGTTTACAACCAGGAATAGCCATCACACTGGGTGAAACAGGGACAACTTTCTTATATCAAATGCAAAACTGGAAAAAACCTGAAGGAAGCAAGCACTAGTTGATTTTTAGAACTACAGGAAGGTTTTGATTGCCTCAGAATATGATATTGACCAGGACTTAAGTCATGTGTATGCAGTTTTGAGGGCTAGGGAAGCCAGAGATGACATTGTCTGGAGTCCACAGGGTAGTTGGAGTGAAACAGCATAATGCTTTGGTAGCCTTTGAAGCAGTCATACATAAAGACCTTCACTCCTACAATAGACTTGAAACCACAATGAGAGAGGCTAAAGTTTTCAGCTTTTTTTTAATGGAGCCTAAGTTAGGACATACTCAAGTGCAGTTAGCAGATAGAGACAACTCTGACTACTGAGTTCTAGGGTAGTAGGATGCAGGGCACAACAGGGTAACTCATAGATACTAGAAGAGCTGGGTTGTGACCCATTATGTGCCCGTATATCTTTCTCATGAGGACAGTTCATCATGGAGAAAATAAGGTGGCCATGAAGTTATGGTGTTGACTGGGCTAATATTTTCCCTGGGCAGAGGAGATGCTGGTCCTTTTGATCTACCCATTTCTACATACTCATCCCCAGAAAACTTGCAATCAGGCTTCAGAGACTGCTGCTTTGCCAGTAAGAAATAAAGCCCAAAAACAGTTCTCAGAAAGCAGCTCAAGATCAATGTTTAAATCCTATAGAAGAGGGAGAGAGGAAGGGTTGTAGGAGCCAGAGGGGTCAAGGCCATAAGATGATGGCCCACAGCATTAACTAACCTGGGCTCATAGGGGCTCACAGAGACTGAAGGGACATCGGGGAGCCTGTATGGGTCTGACCTATATACACATATGTTATGGTTGTGTAGCTTGGTGGTCTTGTGGGACTCCTAACAGTGGGAGTGGATGCTGTCTCTGACTCTTTGCCTGCTTTTGGGATCTTTCTTCCCATGGGTTGCCTCATCCAGCTTTGATATGAGGGTATGTACCTAGTCTTATAACATATATAGTATATATATGTTATATATAGTATATAACTTGTTATGCTGTTGAAAAATAAAACCTTTTTATTGATTGTTTGTGAATTTCACATCATGTATCTGAGTCCCACTCATCTCCCCATCCCCTCTTATCTGTCTTCTACCCTTGCAATCTTACCTCACCAAATAAAAAACGTACAAACAGACCAAAACAACCAACCAACCAACAAAACAAAAATCCCAAACCAACCAACAAAACCCAAAACATTGAAAACATCTCATCGTTGAAGTTATGGTGTGTCAGTGTGTCTCACAGTATACCTCTCTGTCAATACACCTTCACTTTCAAATGTTCATTGTAATGAGTCATTGATTTAGTTCGAGGTCTCTGGCTTCTGAGACACTGTCAGTATTGGGTCCTCACTGGAACTCCTCCCGGTTATCCTGTTGTTTCCTGTGTCATGGAGATCCTGGAATTTTGGAGTGGCAGGACTGGCCCTTTCATGTGCCCCAAGAGTTCACAGATGATGAGATTTGGGCCAAGTCAAAGCTTCGGGTCTGGGCCTGGGTGGCAGCTGAGAAGGTCAGCCCGCAGGCTCTCCCTTAGCTGCACTACCAGGGCAAGCTTTCCAGTACTGCTCCAGCTAGGCCTCCCAATGCTTCCATCGCAGGAGGCAGTGTCAGCTCTTCTGTTCTCATGTTCTTGGGGCCAACTCACCCGAACCCAGGCCTCTAGAGCCAGCACCACTGTGCTTCCCAGTCAAGGTGCGAAGCCTATTTTCTCAAGGGGCTGGGCCAGTTCTCCAGCTCTCACAATCTCTGGGCTGGATCATCCATGCCTTTGCCATCAGGGACAGCTCTAGGCAGGATAGTTCTTCTGCTCTCATGACCCTGGGATCAGCTCTCCCAACTGCCTCAGGTAGTGAGGAAGGGTGGGGAGGTGGATGGCACCCCCAACTCCACCCAGCCACTTTCATGAGTGGCAGAGCCAGCTCTCTTGTACTCACACCTTCAGGCCTCCTGGCTCACCCACACCCAGAGCACTATAGCCAGTGAGGGGCGGGGCCAGTTCTGCTCAGCCCCTGAACATCCAATTGGTCCTTAGCAGGTACCCAGACCAGAGAAGTCTCAAGGATCTCTAGTTGTAATATGCACCACAGGCATTCACACTGACCCCCTGCTACTGCATAGCCATGACCCTCAGCAGCAGCACCAGTTGGGACTTCACCATGGCCTCAGATGACAGGAATGGCTACTCACAACAGGTAGCTATCACTCTCCATCCTTGTGTCTCCAGTTCCATCTCTCTTCATAATGCTCAAACCGCTCTGCTTTTCTTTCTCTCCCATTTGCATATTATAGTGGCTGCTGGGACTCTGGGTGACCTCCTCTGATTGCTGTGTGGCATGGCAGCCAGCGGACCTCTGGGTGTTTATGGCCCACCTGTATGACATGGCAGGTAGGTCTGTGGACATCTCTCCCTTCTTGTCCCAGGTTATGTGGTAGTGGGCTGGACTCTGTGTGTCTATGGCCTACTTGTGCTGTAAGGGGTAGGACAGATCTGTGTGAGTTTTTCTCAGCCTGCACTACATGGTATGGCACTTGTCAGGTCTCTGTCTTCCTCTCCTGCTCTTTTCTGAAGGGAAATAGCGGAGGAGTGGATCTGGGTGTGTATGTGGGGTGGTGGTGGAAAGAGAGGACGGAGGAAAACTGTAGTTGGGATGTAATGTATAAGAAAAGGATCAATCAGTCAATCAATCATACTATAGTTCACTGTCAGTGTCAGGTCTTAGCGGGAGAGCAGGGAAGGGTGGGGTGAGGAGGCAGGTAAGACTTGTGCATTTTAAGAAGTACAACCCCTCGCAGGGAGGCAGGGATCAATGTTTTAATTTTATAAATGGAAAGTATATACCAAAGCAAAGAAAGACTGAAAAACTCACTCATGGTTACATGGCTAGTGGTAAACCAGTACGCAGATATTTACAACCCTCACAGTTCATAGTGTGGCCCATAGTGGTGACATGAAAAATAGAATACCAAAGGAGCATGGTGTTCAAAAGAACAAAGTCTCTCATGTCATGGTTGGCCTTGTGCTGGTGCCAGTGGTCACTGCTAGTCAGGGGAGGTAGAGATGGAAAAGATTGAGCCCGTAAGACAACAACCCAGATCATAGGGAGTGAGCCAAACCCGAGAGAGGAACGAGCAGAGAAAAAACTTAGAAAGAGAGGGAAAAAAAATGATTCAAACCAGAGGGGCTTCTCTGTTCCTACAGGGAAGCAGAAAGAAATAAGAAACGAAATCAGTTTTGGAGTTAATAGCTACCTATGAATTCCCTCTTGTGTCCATCTGAGAAGATAAATTTGATAGGATGTCATAGTTGAGGATCAACCACAATGTTGAGTACGGTCTGGAACTAACTGGCTTTACAAAGTAGAAATAGTCTGGTTCGATTGTTCTGCTTTACAAAGGCTGCAACTGAATATACTTCAGATCAGAGGGGAGGGGAGAGAGGGCACTGGGCCAAACACATGTAGCAGGTGCTGTGAAACTTCTCCACACAGCTCTGCCAAAGTACTCATGGGTGACCTTGGCATCTAACTGGAAAAGCATGCTTCTCCATGCCGTCCTCTGGGGAGAGGGAGACCTCCCGGCTTATCTGGATTTGATATTGAGGTGATATTTGAAACAATCACTCCGAAGGTGTCAGAACTGGCAATTCCCTACTTGTGTCTGGTTCTGTCCCATGCCTCCATCCGAACGCAAGCCTTTTTATCTCTGAGAGTAATGAGTCTGCTGAATACCCATGGTAATATCATTTGCGATGTTGGCATATTTTGAAAAAATAACAGAAAATAAGTCTGTCTCCTGACCTAGTCTTTTATCCTTGGAGTGAGCAGGGTTTTCTGCTCTGCCTGTTAACTCTCTGTGGCTAACAAAAAAGTGGAAGGTAGTATCATGAAACAGTGTGGACCTGTATCATTTCAGGACAGGTGTGGTTTCAGCTCAGTAGGCTCCTTTCCATCATTAATGTCTTAAAGCTACAGGCATTTATTCTCTCAAACTTCTGGAGGCGGAAGCAAAAATCAAGCTGTCAGCTTGTCCACTGCTCCTTTGGGTGGAGTTCTTCCTTGTCTGTTCTGGGCATTTAGTGGTGCTTGTACAGCCTTGGTTATCTTGGCTGGCAGTGTCTGTGACAGTCCCTCTGCTTCTTATGTTCCAGTGTAACTCTCCCTGTGTGTGGCTGTCTTCACATTGTTCTTTTTTCCTTTTATAAGAACATTATAACTTCATCTTAAGTACACTTTAAGGTACTTCCATGTAAGGTCACATTTATAGTTAGAGTAGATCAGGACATGAGCATGTCTTTTTGGGTCCTATGATTCAACCCCACAATCAATGGGACCTATTTATATTAGCTGATTGGAATGAGAATGGGGAGTGAGGGGAGGAAGCCCAGGCTGGGGAAAAAAGGGAAGCAGGAAGGATAGGGATGCTGTGAGGCTTGTCTTATCTCTGGTTTAGTTCATGAAAACAGTCAAAGACCTAGAGAATGCTTTAGGCTGTATTATCAGTGAATGCTGGGAGGTAGAGGTCACAAATAGGTCTGTCTGTCTGTCTGTCTGACAGCTTATCACCCCACATAGATACAATTTTCATGAGTGGTGGAAACACTTGAGGCTTACCCTGAACAAATTTCAAGTATGTAGTTAGTCACCATGCTCCCCTTCAGCTCTCTACTTATCTAGTAAAGCTTCTATAGCCTCTGACTAATTCACCCTTACCTCCACTACCATACACACTGTTCTATCCTTTGCTCATCTGAGTTGGACTATTTTAGATTTAATATTTGAGTGTATTTGTCCTTTTGTGTTTGGTTTATTTCAATTAGTATGTCCTCCGCCTACAATTGAGCTATCAAAAGTTACAGCACTTTCCTTTATTGGAAGGCTGAATAGTAGTCCATTGTGCATATATATTTTCTTCGTCAATTCATACCTTCTGATGATGCATAGGAATTTTCATATGTTGGTGCTTGGGAACAGTGTGGCAAGGAATATTGGGTTGCAGAGATTGCTTAGATACAGTGATTTTATTTACTTGGGAGAACAACCCAGAAGAGAAGGAAGATAGCTGTTATATTTTCTCTTTTTTTTTCCTTCCTTCCTTCCTTCCTTCCTTCCTTCCTTCCTCCTTCCTTCCTTCCTTCCTTCCTTCCTTCCTTTCTCCTCCCTCCCTCCCTCCCTCCCTCCCTCCCTCCCTCCCTCCCTCCCTCCCCTTCCTTCCTTCCTTCCTTCCTTCCATCTCTCTTTTCTCTCTCTTCCCTCCCTCCATCTCTCCCTCTCTCTCAACAGTCATCCTAACTGTTGTCTAACTGCGAGGTAATATTGTGCGAGGTAAATGAATCACATTTCTCTGATGATTAGTGATACTGAATACTTTCCATAGACCTGTTGTCTGTTTCTATATCCCTTTTGGAAAAATTCCCGTTTGAGTCTTTTGCTCAGGATTAGCTGAGCTGTTTTGGACTTTTGGTTTACTGTTGAGTTGTAGGAGAATCTTAAATCATTTGGATATTAATTCATTATCAGATATATGGTTTGCAAACATTTTCTCTTCTTAGGTTACATACTAATGTTGATACCTCTTCTCTTTTATGTGCAAAAGCTCCTTCATTTGATATGGTGCCAGTTTTTCACATCACCTTAGCCTTGGATGCATCTCTAGAAAAATCATTGCTAAGACAGATACCAGAGCATTTCTTCTTGCTAGGGCATTTCCTTCCATTTTTGTCTATGACTTTTACGGTTTCAGACATATGCTTAAATATTTAAAACAGTTGTGTACTTTTGTGTAAGATGAGACCACTGCCATTCTTCTGGATGTAGATGTCCCTTTCTCCCTCAGCACTACCTGTTGAAGAGCAAGTCTTTTTTCTAATGCCTATTCTTGGCACCCTTGACAAAAATTATTTAACAACATTGCTTGGGTTTATTTTTTGAGCTCTCTTTGCTTTTATGACAGCACAATATCACTCCTTTACTATTTACTATTATTCTCTCTCTCTCTCTCTCTCTCTCTCTCTCTCTCTCTCTCTCTCTCTCTCTCATTTCCATTTCCAGTGCTGGAGCTTGAACCCAGGACCTTGTGCATAAAAGCAAATACTCTCTTTGTTTCTGAGCTGTAAATACACATAATTTGAAATCAGAAAGTTATGGCCTAAACCTTTTTTGAAAGTCAAGACCGTCCTGGCTGCTTGCTGTCCTTTGAGATTCTGTGTACATTTTAGTGTTGCTTTCTCTGTGTGAAAGCTGCTGTTGGAATCTTGTAGATCATACTGGCAGTCACTACAATCTTTTGAGCCTTATGTACCTAGAGTGATACAAACCCTTTCCATATAGAGCCTCGTTAATGGCACATGGGTTTATAAGGGAAATAATCTTCTATTGAATTGAGATAGTTTAATGATGGGGCTACAAGAGACAACTGAACTTGCTCTTTGTAATTGACCTTTGGAAATATTTATTTATATTGAAACAGTACTGACTTTATCTTTGAACTAAGGGTTCCTTTCGAATATTACCCTGTTTGTTGAGATAACTCAGGATTCTAGGAAAACAAATGTAACTGCTACTTTTTCTGTGCAGGTGGGACAGATTTTAAGGGAAGTGATCCTTAGACCACTGATGTCAGCTGGTTGAGTGGGTGAGCAAGAGGCGACATGTGACAGGAGAACCTGTGTGGGTGCACGTGTACAGGGTACATGGGAACTGGGAAAGAACTGTTAACTGCTTGTTCTGGTCCAAGTCCAAACTGAGGGTCAGGGAACAGCGGTAAGGCCTGTACAAAGGCCTCAAGAGAGCTACTTTCTAAGGGTCAGAAGCAACCTTCTATATAACCAGGAGACTCAGAGAGGAATTCAGAAACAGTTCATTTTTCTTCTTGTCTGGATAAGCATCATTTTTTTCTGGCACAAGGCCAATTGCTTCCTTGAAAGATGTTAGGCCTGAGATATGAGCTTGATAACAGATACTCTTGTGGCTTTTGCACTCTGAAGGATCTCGACTCACTGCTGTGGAAGACTGTAGAGAACTTCCTTCCCAGAGGATGTTTGTAAGGGCAGAGATTGTTCCTGTACCAGGCTCTCTCCGGTTGACTCTGGTCCTGAATCTTTTTAGGAAGCTCATATCACCATCTATGAATGTGGCAACTTGGAGGTAGAGGGATGAAAGACCATCATTTACGAATATCTTTGTCTTCAGTGCACTGTTATTTGTTAGAGATGATAGTCGTATTCTCTTTTATCTGTGACTAATGATTTTGACTTTCAGCTTTTGCTTTGGTCATGTTCTAAGAGACACAGTAAGGCATTGTGATGTATTTCGCTAAAATCTTTTTGGGTGGTGATCTCTGTTAACTTGTAAGTTTGAAGACCCTGAGCTCACTTTAGATGTTCCATAGTATTTAGTCTTTCTCAGTTACTACTTGCATCTTTCTTTTGCTTTTTAAATTTCTTAAATTTCTATTTATTGTGTGTGTGTGTATGTGTACATGTACTATGGCGTATGTGCATGTTTTAAATGTACAAATGCACCGTGTTGTGTGTGCATGAGTGTATACATATTTACCATTAATATAGGTGTGTGTGTGCATGTAAACATGTTCCATGACATATGTGTAGGTTAGAGGACAACATTTCAGTTCTTCCTACATCATGTGTGTTTTTGTGATCAGACTCAATTCCCCAGGCTTAGTAGCAGTGACTTTACCTACCTGAGTCATTTCTTGAGTTTGGTTGTGTTCCCTTTAAAGTCCTATGGCATTCTAGTTAGTTAGGAATTGGTCTTGTTGAAAACACATTACTGAGTATATTAGTTACTGTTCTATTGCTATGATGAGGTGTCATGACCAAGGCAATTTATATAAGGAAATAGTTAATTGGGGGCTTGTTTGAAATTTTTTGGAATTAGTCCATGATCATTATGGCAGGAAGCAGTCAGATGTGACACTGGAGTGGTAGCTGAAAGTTTTATATTCTGATTTTTAGTAGTAGGGAGAGAAGGAAGGGGCACGAGCTTTCAGAACCTTAAAGCCTACTCAAAGTAACATGCCTCTTCCAACAAGGCCACACCTCCTTTATCAAGGCCATACCCCCCTAATCCTTCTCAAACAGTTCCACCCCCTTGTAAGTAAGCATTCAGATCTGTGAGTCAGTGAGGGCCAGTCTCATTCAAACCACCACTGAGCCTGGATGAAAGCTCTTTTGAATGTCAACTGTCTTTCAATTAATGATAATTAATGTGCTTTTCACTTTGGTTTTGTGAACCATGGACTTTGTTCTCGTTAGTGTAAGGCATCTCTTTGCTTATAGGGACACTTGGGTTTGTTGCTGATCAGTGCAGAGATGAGATGTTCAATTTCTGTGTCAGATTCAGTCAGAGGAGCCATGTTCCTATGAGCATGGTAGGAGGAGGGAGTCTATGGTTGGAATTAGGCCTGGCTTTAGTTCTGACGGAGCTGAAAAGGGAGAGCCTGTAAGCAAGTAAGAGGGGTCAGAGAGAGCCACAGACTAGCTGGCCCCAAGTGGGTAAGGTGCAAGGAAGCAACTGGCCAAAGCAATCCCAAGAAGACTGTGGAGGGGACTCATGGGAGGCTCTGTGGGAAGCTACTTCCCTCAAAGCTGCTGCCTAAGAGACTGGTCGGCAGGGTTAGCCAGAAGTCAGGAAGACAAGCAGGCCAGTCTTCATTTGTTCTTCACCTAGACAAAGCTGTATTCGGTTATCATTTTCTTTTTTATAAGGCAGGGTATTTCCAAATAGCACTGGCTAGCCTAGATCTTGATATGTTGACTATGCTGTCCTTGGCCTTACAAGGAGCCCACTGCCTCTGCTTCCCATGCTGGGATAACAGGCATGTACTACCATGTCTGGATCATAATTTCATTTTTGCTATTTAAAAATTGAACAGAAGATGAAACAAGAGCCTCATGTAGATTGGCTACTGCTAAGAAGAAACCTTTGTGTAAAGGAGTGGTTATCAACCTGTGAGTCACAACCTCTTTGGCCAAACTTTATCTCCAGAACTACTTACATTATGATTTATAACAGTAGCAAAATTATAGATATTAAATAGCAACAAAAATAAAATAATTTTATGGTTGGAGGTCACTACCACATGAGGAATTGTATTAAAGGGTCACAGCAGGAAGGATGAGAAGCATTGACATAAGGGACCATGCAATGAGGAGGGCAGGTGTGAGGAGCTTGGCAGTGCAGGTGATCAGTGAGGAAGACAGGTGTGAGGTGTTGGCAGTGCAGGTGGTCAGTCAAGAGGACAGGTGTGAGGTGTTGGCAGTGCAGGTGGTCAATGAGGAAGACAGGTGTGAGGTGTTGGCAGTGCAGGTGGTCAATGAGGAAGACAGGTGTGAGGTGTTGGCAGTGCAGGTGGTCAGTGAGGAGGGCAGGTGTGAGGTGTTTGCAGTGGAGGTGGAGTGAGGAAAGCAGGTGTAGGGTGCTTGGCAGTGCAGGTGGTCAGTCAAGAGGACAGGTGTGAGGTGTTGGCAGTGCAGGTGGTCAGTCAAGAGGACAGGTGTGAGGTGTTGGCAGTGCAGGTTGTCAGTCAAGAGGATAGGTGTGAGGTGTTGGCAGTGCAGGTGGACATGGAAATGACTTTGTCAGCTCCTGCTTTGTCCATCTGCACCCTGTTCTAGAGTCACATCTGAAAGAGTTCCAGTTTACAAATACAGACATACTAATTCACCAGTTCACAGAGTTAGAATTTCACCACCCAAGTCGACGTTGTTTCAAAAGTGCAAATATCAGGTCTAGCCTTGTCACCCTCACCAAGTAAAACCAAATATCAGGGAGAAAATGTCCTCGTGTCTTTCAGGTTTGAGAGAATGTTCTTTTGTGTTATTTTCATACTTGTATAGCCACTGACACATCTACTTGTTTAATTTAGTCTCCCAAGACCCCTGCTTTAGTATCAATAAAGCATTTGTCTGTTCTTGAGTTTTGGTCTGCCATTCCCTAGCACTGAGGCTGTTCAGATGACCTACCCACAATAGTTTTATTCACCAACACTCTGTTGTGGATATCAACAGAGAAACTTACATGTACTCTGTATCCCCTCATACTTCAATTAGCATAATATTATAGTGTTGTGCTTTAACTGCAGTCACACAGAAATATGTTTAATGGTTACATGGCCACCTATTGGCAAATGCCTATGTCCATGTGAAGATCTCAGCACAGAGCCTGGTTTTGGGGAGTCTTTGGAGGAAATTTAATGGTGATCATTCATAGTGATCATACCAGTGATAATGGCCAGATTAATATATCAATGTACACACCACACACAGAGAGAGAAAGAGAGAGAGAGAGAGAGAGAGAGAGAGAGACAGAGACAGAGAACAGAGATACAGAGAGACAGAGAGAGACACACACACACAGACACAGAGACAGAGAGACTTGTAGGGATGGTTCCCCTTGGATGTGCGCCCTTCCCCCATCCTTGTTACTTTAGATTTAACATACATGAAGCCAAACTTACACTATTCCATTCCAAGCTACATGTTTCTCCTCATTTTTATGGGACAAAGATTATTAAATTTATTTAATTGATAAGAATTATTAAATATGTTCCTGGGTTGTGAGGTGGTGCTTGTCTATACAACAAACACAACAAAAACAGACACAATGTAGAGGAATTGTCAAGCTCATTACACACCCTCTCCTCGCAAACCACGTCTTTCTGTAGTGAGAACATTAAATCTTGACAGTTTTGAAAGACAACATTACATCACCAAGTGACCATATTGTTTATAGATCTTGAACATCTCTCCGTCTAATTGACTTTGTACTTTTGATGACAATCTCCCATTCCAGCCTTACACCGGCTCTGGAACAGCACCTACTTTCTGCTTCTCAGAGTCAGTTTTTAGATGCTCACAAATTGAGATCATGCATCCTTGCTTTCGTTCCTGGCTTATGTCACTTAGTTAATGCCCTCCATTTGTCTATACTGTCCAAAACTCATCGATTTAATGCTTCCAAGCCACCTCTTGCTTCAGTGCAGTGACTGAAGTTTAGCTCATGGTCTCTTTACTCACTGTTTGTTTGTTGTCCTCTAGGACCTGTCCACATTGAGAGAAGATGAAAGGACTGAAGTTGAGCAGTTTGTTCTATTCTTTCAGGCACATGCTGGCTTGCAGCTCTGAGAGCAAAGATCCTATGTGGAAACTGGATGGGCTGTATGGGACCTCAGAAATGACAGCTGTAAATCTGTATTTCAAGAGAGCACCGAGTCAGGCAAGCTAGGTTTAAACACTAGCAATTCCTGTGTTCCGACAAGGAGGGCAGGCAGTTAGGAGGCATTAAGAGGCAATTGCTGAAGTTTCGAAGTCCAAGTTTTGTAATGCTTTTGGCACAAGTCAGTTTCCAGTTGCAGTGGGTGCATGGAGAAACATTGACCAGCTGCTTCTAATTAAAACACTGGTAAAGTTTTGGATGGCTTTTGTTGTAGTAGTGGCTGCAGGTAAGGAGATAGAGTAGTGTGTGTGTGTGTGTGTGTGTGTGTGTGTGTGTGTGTGTGTGTGAGAGAGAGAGAGAGAGAGAGAGAGAGAGAGAGAGAAGAGAGACAGAGAGACAGAGAGAAAGAGAGAAAGACAGAGAGAGACAGAGAGACAGGCACACATACTGAGACAAAGGGACACATACATATATATAGAGACACACACAGAAAGAGACAGAGACAGACACATACATAGAGAGACAGAGAAAGACAGAGAGAGAGAGAGAGAGAGAGAGAGAGAGAGAGAGAGAGAGAGAGAAACATCTGAAAGCCAGAGGAGGTCTCCCTTGAGACAGGGTCACTCACGGAGCTTACTAGAACCCATAAGTGCCATAAGTGCCAAAGTGATTCACCTGCCTGTGCTCTTCATAGCACTTGAATTATAGGTGTGCATTTGGCCACATTTAACTTCTTACATGTGTGCTGGGGATTTGAACTCAGATCCTTATGTTTGTACAGCAAATGTTCTAACCTGCTGAGCCATCTCTCCACTCCCAGTTGAATGGCATCTCTGGGAAAACTATATAGAAACTAACATGTTTGTTCTAGCTATTTTTATTTAATTTATTTTATAAAGATTTTTATTGTTAAGTTTGGCTTTTGTAATATTGGACTTAGGTTGACTAGGAAATGATCATTCAACAGGTTTCTTTAAATGACTTGAATCAGTTTGTTTTGAGGTCCTGGTTGGAGACTGCTGCTATGGACATACACTTTACCAAAGGATCCTCTTCTCTCTGAGAAGGTCTAGGGATATACATGCAACAGTGAGAGAGGAAAGGGACAGTGGGTTGGCAAGCCAGGTCCTTCAAATCAACCCTGGCTATAAATGGGATGCTAGATATCACATCCAGTTAAAAGAATGAAGATATTGCTTCTGTGATTTCTAGGTCAGGCCTTTTCCTGTGGAGCTGAGCTCTGGCCAGATTGAATAGACACCTCTGTGAATGTGAATGGGGGCAGTGCCATGACCTGGCCTCTGGAAGGGGTTAGCTCCTCCCTCCCTTCATTTTGGCTTGTAGAAGTGACAGCTCTGATTGGCCAGACAAGCCAGGAAAGGAGGTGACTGGGAATTAGAGCTGGGGCCCCAGGTAGAGACAGAGGGAGAAATTTGGAGTTATTAACTTTCCCACTTAAAACTTTCCAAACATATTCTTATTCACTCTGGGTGACAGTAGTAACACCAAGAAACCTTCAAGAAGTATAAGGAGTAGTTACTTTTCTTTTTAAATTTTCTTTTGTACATGTGTGTGTGTGTGTGTGCATGTGTGTGTGTGTGTTGTGTGTGTGTGGTGTGTAATTCATACACGAGCACTTTACATCACTCCCCATCCCTTCCAATGATCCTGCTTTTTCTGACCTTCTACCATCTCAGTGACTTTAGGGTGACAAGAAGGGCTTGGCCCTCAGAGAGAGGACCGTTGTTGGTAGATTGCTGTGGAGGGAGCTGAAGGTTGGTAGGACATTCACTGTCTGTGTTGGAGGTAAGCCCCATGATCCAGCAGGCCTTAGAGTGCTTTCCAATTCGAGATCGTGTTCCCTTCTGGACTCCCTCATCAGCATAGGTGAGAGCACAGATACAGAGTGACCACTGAGTCAGATGGAGCTCTCTCTTACATGATCATCCACCTTAGAAGTTTTAATTTGTTAGAATCAAAGGATTAAATTGTCCTTTCAGAATCTCGGGTGAGGGCTGTCTTTGATGCCTATTAGCATGATAAAAGCTACACTAGTCTTGTCCAAACTACTTACAGGAGCAACAAACATTAGAATCCAAGGTATTTCCAACATATACTTTGCATGTTTTTGAGTGGTCAGTATCTTCCAGTTTAGCCTTTGCTTCAAAATTTAACTAGTTAAAGAACAAACTAAACTGGAGAAAAGGCACAGTTTGACTTGACTACTGAATCCAATCTAATGTGTGCCCAGGTGGAGTAGAAGACTTAGTTTATGCCGTCTGAAGCCTGTGGAAGCTGGGGCTTGTAGTCACTGTGTACATTATATAGAAAATGTGAGAAATATGAAAATGAGTATGATCTCAAGTGGTCATGTTTTGTGCTGACAAAATTGTGTGTTTAAGTATTTGCAACTTATTATCATGACTTCTGTTAACCCTTGCTAATGGATTCACCTTTTCCCGGCTTCCTGGGCATTTCTTATTTTTTTACCATCTGTGTAATATTACTTCAGAACCATGTACCTGCCTGCACGTTGTTCTCCCCACTCCTTCTCAGCCTCCAGAAGCAGCACCTGAGACTTTGCCAGCGCAAAGAGGGAGCAGAGGGAGTGCCTGACGACTACTCAGCAAATACGGTTGAATAGTGGGTGCAGGTGCAAGCATAAAACCTCCGTCTTTCTATCTCTTCTGGTTTTCTGTATCTCAAACCTCCTGCTGTCCTGCCTGATGACCCACAAAACCCATTGTTGTAATCACTCCATAAAAATCTGTTTGACGACACTGCTTCTCATGTTGATGTTCGCCTGTTGTTTCCAATCCCATTGCAATGTCAAAATTAGAGCAGGGGCATCTAGATTTTCTTAGAAGTTTCCAGATTGTCTCACTTTGCTTAATTATCCAATCAGAATCAATCATAATACACAACAAAACTTGATAGTGCTTATTAAATTTCCTGTGAAAGAACGGGTGGGTTTTAACACCAATCTCAGATTTCCTTGTGCATAAGCAAAGCAAGTAGTTATCTCAGGCCATGAAGGCAGCTCTGAGAAAACACAGCAAAATGATGAGTCTTACCTAGTGTCTGGATAACTGTGTTATTTGAGGTCTAAACTTCTCTTTATTATTTTTTTCCCCAGTGTGTTTGGTTCTATCCTAGGTCTCTGGACTATCCAGATTCTGGATCCTGGTCCTTCAGACAGTACCAGAGGTGGGCTCCCTCTTATGACATGTGTCTCAGGCTGGACTAGTTATTGGTTAGCCACTCCCACAATTTCTGTGCCACCTTTCTCCCAGCACATCTTGTAGGCAGTACAAATTGTAGGTCAAAGGCCATGTGGCTGGCTTGGTGTCCTAATCCCTCCAATGGAAATCTTGTCTGGTTACAGGAGATAGCCAGTTCAGGCTTTATAGCCACCACTGCTAGGAGTCTTAGCTAAGAAAATCTTGATAGATTCCTGGGAATTTCCATTAACTAGATTTCTAGCTAGTCCCTGAGATGCCCCCTCCCCTGGTTCCAGTTGTCTCTTGAAGTACTCTCTCCTTCCTTCCTCATACCATCTGATCCTCCTGTTCCCATTCCCCCCAAAATCCCTCTACTTATATCTATTCTATTTCCTCTTTCCAGGGAGATTCATGTGTGCCCACTTGAGTTCTTCTTGTTACTTAGATTCTCTTGGTCTGTGGATTATAGCGGTTATCCTTAACTGTACAGCTGATATCCACTTACAAGTGAGTACATATCATTTTTGTCTTTCTGGGTCTGGGTTACCTCACTCAGGATGATTTTTTTCCTAGTTCCATCCATTTTCCTGCAAATTGAGTAATACTCCATTGTATAAATGTACCACATTTTATTTATCCATTCTTCAGTTGAGGGACATCTAGGTCATTTCCAGTTTCTGGCTATTATGAATAAAGGTGCTATGAACATAGCTGAACAAGAGTCCTTGTGGTGTGATGAAGTGTCCTTTGGGTATATGCTCAGGAGTGGTATAGCTGGGTTTTGAGATAGGTTGATTCCAAATTTTCTAGGAAGTCATCATATTGATTTGCAAAATGGCTGTACAAGTTTGCACTTCCACCAGCAACGGGGGAATGTTTCTTTCCTCCATGTCATCACCAATATGAACTGTCAGTTGTGTTTTTGATCTTAAGCATTCTAACAGGTGAAGGTAGAATCTTAGAGTCATTTTGATTTGCATTTCTCTGATGGCTAAGGATATTGAACATTTCTTCAAATGGCACAAAAATTATGGGAGTAGCCAACCAATGACTTGGTTGAGCTTGGGACCCATACCATAAGTGGGGTCATTTTGGGGGTGTTTCCTATGACTGGCAAATCTGGATGCTCCGTTTTACAGAAGCCTGGAACTTTTGCTTCAGAATCCAAATGTTCCCCGTGACCATCATATTTCACATTCTTCCCCTTTTCTGTAAACATGAAGTCATTGTTTGTAAAAAATTTAAAGTAGTACCTTGTGACATTATTAAAATAGTGTCAGGTTTAGGTTGACCACACTCCAGTGGATAGCCCCGTATCTGTGAGTATAGAGGCAACACAAATTAGACTCAATGGGTTAATAAAAACATCAAAGAGAAAACCCTAAGAAAGAAGGAGATAGGGAGCTGAAGGTTGTATCTGGGGGGAGGGAGGATGGGAGAGGGGAAGGGAATGAATATGTTCAAAAGACATTGTGTAAATGAATGAAATTCTGAAAAAAGTAATCAAAATATTATATACATAAGGTTAGGAAAAACACTACTATGTTACCTTGTCTAATTTGGAACACTGCTAGGAGTTGACAAGTTTCTTATTTATTTTTTAAAAGACTTCTAAAAGATTCATTTATTTTTGTTTTATGTGTACGAGCATTTTGCCTGCATGTATGTGCACCACATGTGTCCCTGGTGCCCATGGAGGTCAGGAGAGGGCACTGGATTCACAAGAACTGGAGTTACAGATAGTTGTGAGCCGCTGTGTGTGTGCTGGGACGTGAACCCTGCCCTGCAAGAGCAGCAAGTGCTCTTAACCACTGAGCCATTGCTCCAGCCTCTTATTTATTCTTAAAAGAAGTTATGGTTGTAATTCTTTTGATATTCCAGTTAGATGAAATATGTCAGTAGCCAAGTGTTATGTTTAAATAATTCCTCTTACAAGGGTGAATATTTATTCAGTTAACTATGTATGGACAGACAAATTATTCATTATAATAGAAAATGTTTTTTCCTTTTTTCTTTTTTTTTTACATTTAAGAAAAAAAAATTGGTGTTGACTGGGTAGACTTTTAACTCTCAGAACACTGGGAGTTTGCAGGTTCTGTGCACTCCAGTTGAGCATTCAAGCAGTCTCTTAGGATTTTAAACACTCTTGGTTATGAAAACAAATTTTCATCTTTATTTTTCCAAACTGTCTCCTTACATATAGCACTGCAGAAAAAAAATCACCATTACTGCTTTTACTGCCTGATTGCTTGAGAGTTAATTGCTTCAGCACCTGGGCAGGAAGCTATTTTGGCAGAAACTCTATTTTCTTCAAGTTCTAGCCGTAAAATTTTGGGTAGTGAATTGTAACCAGGGGCTCATTTTTAAAAACTACAGAGCACACAAGAATACTAATGTGTGAGCTGATGAAACTGCGGCACACTAACAAGTGTAACAAGGAATAAGGAATGTTTTTAAAATGGTAACTTGGTATTAAAAGTTCATACTTTGTACTGGGATTTAAGTCTAAGATCTGAAACACTCACTCAAAACATATTAGTTAATCTAGATATTTCCTTCTTACCACAAATTTCCCCCAAATGAATTATTTCATACCTTTAGATAGGAATTAAACCTTGTCTCTAATGTTCCTAAATCAATTGACTGGAGGTAACATTTGGATATTGACTAGTGTATTTTTAAAACTTTTTATGATTATTTGTGAATTTCATATGCTATACCTCAATCCACTCACCTCTCTGTTCCTTCCTATCTGCCTTCATGTCTGCTCTCCGCTCTTGCATCCTCCCCTCAAAGAAAACATCATCATCATCATCATCATCATCATCATCATCAACAACAACAACAACAACATCTTGTGGAAGCTGCAGTGTGTCACAGAGTATACCCTTTTGTCCAAACATCTTTACTTGCTAATGTTCTTTGCAATAAGTCATCTGTCTGATTTGATCTGGCTTCTGCTACACTAACCATACTGGCTTTTCACTGGGACTCTTCTTGAATATCCATCTTGTTGCCCTGTGTCAAAGAGATCCTCTTGCTTTGGGTCTGTAGGGCACTTTCAAGCTCTCCAGAAGTTCATAGATGGGATAGATGGTGGGCCACCTCAAAGCCTGGATCTGGGCCTGAGTGACTTGGTCAGCTTGTCAGCTCTCTGACACCCCCGTCACTAGGATAAACTCTCCAGCACTGTCCCAGCTATCTCACCCAATGCTGCAGCTAGCAAGGAGCAGGACCAACTCTCTTGCTCTCATACCCTTAGGGCCAGTTCACCCACACCCATGCCACGAAAGCCAGCTCTACTGTGCTGTCCAGGTAAGGTGCAGGGCCCACTCTTCTGAGTGCTGAAGCCAATGAGGGGTGGGACCAACTCTGAACAGCACTTGAACATCAACATGGTCCCAGGTAGGAGCCCAGACTAAGGATATCTGCATGGCCTTCGGTGGTAATATGGACCACAGACATTGACACAGACCTCCTGCCTCTTCATGGCCATGAACCCAATGTGGCCCTCAGTGGCAGCCTGGGCCAGGGCTTCACCATGTACCTTCAAGTCTCCAGTTCTGTCTCTCTTCATAGTGCTTCTCTTTCTCTCCATCCACCACATACCTGTACATTGTAGTGTGTGTGCAGACTATAAGACAGACAGGTCTCTGGATGTCTTCCACCCACCCATGCCTCATGGTGGTAGGAAGGCCTCTTTGACTAATGATCTTAATGTATCTTAAATTTATGTTTTGGTCCAACTCATGTCTTCAATCATACCACCTACTTTGAGAATGGGTTTGTATGTCCTATACCTTTGTTATAAAAAATGAACTACAATAAAATCTATAGTATTTATTGCTAGTGGCAATAAATGGTTTCTTTCTAACAATGTGCAAGTTGGTTCTGGGGCCCCCACGACAGTTTTCTCTCACTTCAACCAGGTGGGAGAGAAGTCTGATGGCCCAGCTGAAAGCAGAGCTGCAGGAAGGGGACCTGGACACAATGGGGATTCTGGACTTTGAAATGGGTTCTTGGCCTCTAGAAACAGGACATGGGATTCCTTTTCAATTCCTTTGACTATTGAGCTGCACTCACTGAGTGCTTTGTTGCTTCAGGATGGGTCACACATGAGGCTGGGTTTCATGACAATTGTGTGCTTATACAAATAGAAAAGAACTGCCTGAGATAGATCACCTCAAAATTCATTGTCCGCTCAGTGTTGTCTATGGATAAACTGCCTTGTAAACTCACAGAAGACTAACTGTTGCTATGAACCAAGCAGAGGTCTAACTGTTAGCATAGTTCAGCAGGAGCACTTGCCCCAGCAGCTGTGAGGAGCATCAATCTCTCCTACCATGTGCAGCTTTCTCATCTCATTGCTTTCCTTTCTCTGCCAAGGGCAAGTGCCATTCTGAATGGTGACGTTCCATCTTTGCTTCATTTTAGAGTTTTGCTATAGACTGATTCCAAAAATCGTATTTACTTTCTCATATTAGAACTTCATATAAATGAACCATGTATATATACTTGGTTTTCTTTATTGCTATTTATTTTTTGTAAATATTTTATGTATTTAAGGTATATAAGATGGCGTTTGGTATACATATAGTTAATGAAATAATTGCAGTGAAGCAAATGAACAGATTCATCTCCTCCAAGAGCTAACATTCTTTCTCTCCCTCCTTCCGACTCTTCCTTCCCCTCTTCCCCTCCTCTTTCCTTCCTTCTTTCCTTCCTTCCCTCCTTCCTTCCTCCCCTCCTTCCTTCCCTCCTTCTCTTCCTTCTCTATCTTAGTGAAGACTGAAATCTGCTTTGGGGAAAGTTCTCAGTACATCTAGGACACACGTGACTGTAGCTGTCATAAATGCGGCTAGCCTCTCACCCTTCATAATTACAATGTGTCAGGGGCAGTCCTGCTTATATACTGAAGGCCAGCATCAGGATTAGAACTTCCAAAGCAAACACCAAGGATGATTCATTTTTATCTGGAAAGGAAAAAGAAGGGAAATCTCAGGGAGATTTCTCTTCCCTGGATGCCAGTTGTTATTAATCTTATTTATAATTGGGCCTGGCTTTGTGGGGGTATCTATTTATTTCAATTAATCTTTTTGGCAGCCATTTAGCTGTGCCTTCTTTGGTATCAAACAGGCATATCAGTCCTCGGCCCTATATGAGAACTGGGTCTGGGCCATTCCATTTAAAGGTAAGAGGGTCCTTCTACATAACTGTGACATAGTTTTTATTGGTCTCAGCCTGCCAAAGATAGTCAGCAGCAAGTTTGCTGTGAGCTTTCAGATTTAGAAAATGAGAACGAACAAGGCGTGATGGCGAGTGTTTCTGGAGACTCCTTCTGGGGCTGTAACACAACAATGTGATTTTTGGTTGTTTTTCAACATTATGCTCCCATGATCCTCTCTTGCTGCTGCTTGGAGCTGAAATTCACTCACTCTCACTAATATGTATTTCTTTTCTGAATAGACCTTAATTTATCTGTCATTTTTGCTGATCACAACTTTTTCTGAGAGAAGGTAAGTGAAAAGCAAATATCCTGAAAGGAGCTACGTGAAGGGTGGATGAGAACATGGCTCACACCTAACCATATTTGTCTTAATATAGAATTTGTTAGTTTTTGTCCACTTATCAGAAAGTCACATGGGAAGAGGACACTTCATTTGGAAATTGCCTCTACCTGATTGACTGGTGAGCATATCTGTTAGTTTTTTTTTAAAAATTAATGATTAATGTCGGAGGCGCAGTCCACCATGGAAAGGTGGTCTTGAGTTGTGTGAAAAAGAGCAAGCTGAACAAACCATGGGAAGTAAGTCAGTAGGCGTGTATCTGCCCCAGTTCCTACTACTAGGCTCCTGCCAAGGTGCCTGTCAAGCCTTGGCTTCTCTCAGTAATGGAAGGTAACACAAATAATCCTGTTCCTTCTCTAAATAGCTTTTGGTCCTATTTATTACAGCAATAGAAAGCAACTGGAAATAGTTGGGAATACTTTTTCCTTTGACTTTCTAAGCCCTTGTTCTGAAGTCTTAGTACTGAGGTGACAGGATGGAGAATTTTGATGCTAGTTAAGTTCTTTGTCCATTGGTGGAGACCTGTGTCACTGGAAGCCTGTGTTCTTCCCTGTGACTACAGGGTCTGAGCTTTCCTGATGATGTATTTGAGTGGGTGGGTTTATTTTCATCCACTGTGGTAGGCACGTGGTTTTCTAAATTTGGGAACTTCTCTTTTGGTTCTGGAAAGCTTTCTTCAATGGTTCTCTTTCTGTTCCCCTCCTTCTGAAACTGTTATTATTTGGATGGTAGATTTCCAAGGACATTCTTCATATTACTTTTTCTTTTATCTTCCAGTTTTTGATATTTTTGATGTGCTTTCTGTTTTTTCTCAAAATTTCCTACCAAGTTTTAATTTTCATTTGTATTACTAGGCTGTTAATTTCACTCATTAGCTGAATATTTCTTTCAAAAAATAAAAAAAATAGTGACCTGTTCTTGTTTAATATGTTTGATATTAAACGTCTTTTCAATGACGTCATGCTAGTTTCATCCCCTCTTTACTTTCTGGCACTGGACCCCTATTTTATTTTTATCTTGTGTGTGTGTGTGTGAGGCGGGAGGTCTCAGACTCCCACGTAGCTTCAGGTAATCTTGAATTCCTGATCCTCTTCTTTGACTCAAGAGCTGGGGTTGCAGGGGGCACACATTGTGGCAACCTTGAGAGGTCCCTTCTTCTTCTGTTACACCCCCCCACCCCGTAGCTGACTGACATCTGCCTAGTGAATGTAACAGTAGGGCTCTGAAAAGCTAATAAACCCTGTGCTCCTGGGTAGGTCTTACTGATAGTCTTTACTGCAGAAGGACTTATGGGTTGTTGGAAACCTTCATGCTAGTGTCTTCGGGCCTTTGTTCCTGACATGGTTAGATTACTCGGGGAGGCATATCCGTCTTCAGGGTAGAATTCTGTGCCTAGAAGTTGATATCTTGGCAGCCAAGTAGAAACAAAAGATCAGAAATTTCTGTATTCAGAATTTCAGATTTTGCTAAAACTCCTTGTTTATTTCCTTTATCATCTACTCTTAACTGTACCTGGAATTTTGAAGTTCAGAATTTCAAAGAACGTCTCCATAAAACAAAACTCTAATATAATGTTGGCATGAAGGGAGAGAAAGTCATCTACTTTCTAAATGACTACCTAACCAAAACTTTCAGTTTTATACTTCATCCCCATTCTGTTTTTCAGAAATACCAGATGTCCCCAGTTCTTGAGGCTTTGGGTATCCTACATTAGACTGGATCAGTCAAGGCTTCCCAGCTTACAGTTTCCCAGATCTGTATGCATTCCCATGCTGATGATCCATGTGCATTCTCTGGTTTTTTTGTTGGTCTTACATGTCATTTGCCTTCCCTCTTTTCTATTCCCTGCTTCTTCCTTCTTTCCCCACCCCCTTATTCTCCTCCACTGCTTCAGTTTCATATGCAGGAACAAAAGGATCATCAAAAGGTATTCATGGATGAGGAAAGAAAATGTTGGCTTTTATTTTGACTAAACGTCAGAAAAAGCGTTCCATAGTGTTTTAGAGTTCCTGAATTTGGAGGGTCAAATGACTTAACATGGTTGTTGGCAATTTTGTCTTTCATTTTTGATGATGCTGAGGAGAAAGGGGAAGAAAAGGGGGAGGGGGTAAACAAACCTATAATTAGCCAGAATCTTAGAAATAAACAAAACTCAAAGTTATTGTTCTGTTCAGGGTTTCTGACATAAAGCATAAAATAAAGGAAACAAAGATCCGTTCTGGGCATAGGAATGGCGTTCACTGCTCAGTTTTCAAGTCTGAAAGGTGGAGTCGAAAAGGAAGAAAGTGTCCCAAGTGTCAAAGGCACAAAGCCTGCTGAATTTCAGCCGAGGGGTGAAGTGGAGGTGGAAGAAAGCAAACTCTGAGGTTGGACGAGCAGTTCTGGATAAAAGAATAAGAAAGTTCTCTGGGGACCAAGTCAGCGGTAAGCCAAATTCTGACTTCTGTTCTTTTCCAAGTCGAGAGATGCTGCTGCGCATGTGCTCTGGACTGGACGGTTGAAAAGCCTTTCTTTGCCTGCCAACCCATGGCCTGACTGGTTTAAAGATCAAGCTGTAGAACAGATCCAGTTATAGGCTTTTAAAAGAAAGACAGAAAAGCAGCTAAGAAAAGAGGGAGCCAGGAAGGGTATAGTTAGTTTAACTTAACAGTTGATAGGAAATAACCTCAATCCAGGTTTTGGCCGAGCTTACAGCTGGTGAAAGGAACACGGATAGTGTTGCCGCTCAGGAGTTGCTGGGGAGGATTGTAGTGATCCCGCTGGCTAAGAGCTTGAAGACTTTCCAAAAGCTTGCAGTTCTCTGGGTCCTGCTGAAGTGGAGACAGAGTCTCACTTTCTGCTTTCTTGGGTGGTTGTGCCAGGTGGCCATAGTATCCCGACATAGTCAGTATACTTATATATTCAAGGTAGTCATCTGTGGACATGTGAATGAGCGAAACAGTGAAAAACCTGAGAAGGCGCTGTGTTCATCTCAATTTAGGTAGAACAAATTGTTGTTGATGGTCGCAGTGTTGGTGGTGATGGTGGTGGTGGTGGTGTGTGTATGTGTGTGTTATGAGAGTGAAAGAGTTAGTTTTTCATTTTATTCTTTGAAAAAATAAAGAAAGGAATAACCCCTGAAGTTTTTTTTGATGGTCAAGTAACTGTTTCTTTGGCTCAAACCTTTTGCTGCCTCTAGATGTCACAAGGTTGTCTTTGATGATACTTTATATTCAATGCTCCTTTTGTTGCTTGGCTTTCTTCTGTACAATCTTGTGAAGCTGTAGTAGACAAAGGTCTTCTATTTTTCAGCATGCTGACGTTTCTAGAAAGCCACATGTGGTGTTTGCTCTGTTGTACCCAAAAAGGTAGCATTGGGATCTTTAAGTGAGAGTCTAAAATGACAAGAAAAATAACTTTGACTGAGCATGTAAAAGTAGATTATTAGCTAACTAATCCAGGTCTCCATGGTGACTCTTCCTATAGTTGATCAACACAGTAGAAAGTTTTTTTTTTTTTTTTTAAAACATTTTACCCAGTTTTCCTCACATGCTGAGACATAAGAGATTCCTAGAATCAGAGACTATTCCCTTGGCAATCAATTGTTGAGGGTGACAAATAATGAAAACTAGGTCTCTCAAAGTAATAGTTTCATCAGAATCACAGTGTCTGCTGAGAGCATCTAAATGTTCTCAGGCTTAATGGTGTAGTGAGAGTTTTGGTTTCTTTAAAAACCCCAGTTATATTATGTGAATATGTTTTTGTTTTAATCCCAGGTGTGGGATATGGGGCTAGTTGAGTTTGTCTGCAGCCGTTAACTATGATTGTCTAGTGCTCTAGTGGGACGTGACTTTTGCCAGCTGCAGGTGGTTTAATTCTGGGGACTCTTGAGAGGGTATAAATGTGAGAGCCCTGGCTGGCCAGCAGCAGCTGCTGCTCCCTACTACCTGCTGCCCCAATCCCCTGCTGCTGTTGCATTTGCTATTGCCGGATTGCTGGGTGGCTGGGTGGCTGGGGGCTGGGTGGCTGGGGTGGTGTGGTGGCTGGGTGGCTGGGTGGCTGGGTGGCTGGGTGGCTGGGTGGCTGAGTGGCTGGGGTTGCTAGATTATTGGACTTCTGAATATTCCAACAACAAAGATTGGCTTTGCCCCAAGAAACGCAATGGCCCTAATCATCAGGAAGTAGTCTATTTTGTTGGCTGGAAAATGTCTCTGCCCCTTTTCCCTAACCTTCTTTGTCTCCTACCTAGTGTTTGGACATTGGAAAGGATTAAGGTGGAATAAGGGAGGTAGAGGTATAAGAACATAATAAAATGTACCCCCAAAACATAGCACTAACATGATGGTGATTCTCCTATAGGCGATTATCCTTGCACTAGGAGGTAATCGATTACAAACAACAGCTCACCATTTATTCCCTCAATATTCTGAAAGAGTCCTCTTTATGATTTCTTCTTAAGGCTTTTATATATTAGACTTTAAAATGTATTTAAAAATTAATTCTTGGATGTAAAGGATCTATATTGAGAGACAACAAGAAAGTATTCGTGGAGATGCATCTTTAGTGAGTAGAAAGGCCTTTAGTTAGGCTCTGTAATGAAGAATGCAGGATTTAAACAAACTTGCTTTAATTTAGCTGTTGCTGATGGCTATCACAACTTCTGTTTCTACCTTTGGTTTGCACTAGTAGGAAGGAAGAGCATATCTAATGCTTCATATATAGAGATGTATCTATGTGGGTGAGAGGTAAGGGACAGCGTTACGTCTCATTGCTTTGTTGGCCCTTTGTGCTACTTTGATCCCAACCTTGTGTCCTGGGTAGAATTCACCATCTGTATCTTTTAGGCCTTAGGGCCTCTACACTTGAAGTCTGAAGCAGATATAGTTCTAGGTCATAGAAAGTTAACAAGCTTGGGCTGAGGCTGAGAAATCTTACAGGGCGATGGCCGCGGGTGGTGCATGATGGGGATGCATACTCAGGGAACCAGAAATCCTTCACACCCTTGATTCTAGGCAGCACAGATGAGGGATTATGAAAACGAGGTCTGTAATCCCACTTTCTGAAATTTCAGTTCTAACGTGGCTCAACATTTATGCGACTATTCTTATTTGTAATTACTTACTCCCTCGGAATTCCAGAAAATTCTAGGAGTTAATTAACTGTCTGTATATCTAACACTTGCCACATATGGGTAATGCTTTACTGTGTTGCCTGGCATGTGGCAAGCAACTGGTAAATGTCTCATCATTTTTTTCTACATGAAACTGATGAACTTGAAAATGCACACCTTGATAATTTTAAGAGTTATTGAAGGAGATGGTGAAACCTTTCATGATGAACAGTACGCACAAGCCAGCAGCATTCTAGGATACTTCTAGTCAACCATTCTGGACCTAATGCAGGCAATGGGAGGGGGTTATAGGACCTTTCATGCTTCTTTTTTAGTGTATTTGGCCAATGACCTCCCTGCTCTCTCTTGTGGACGCCCGATTCACTGATTATCTTTCCCCACTGTCCACTTGCTGTTTCACGGCTTACTTTTGATGGAAGAAAAAACGTTGGACTTTGAAGGAAGTATATAAGCTTTTCAGTTGAGCTCCCTTTTCTCCAGAATTCAACTAGCTGTAACAATTGTTAGATGCTTGTAGACTTTCATAATGGCTGTGGGATAGTTTGATTTACATGGATTGAATCTACTTTATGAATAAATTGCATTCTAAAGGTTCATATAAAATTAATTGGCTGGAGCTTTTACTCATCTTTTCATAAATATTATAAATGCAGTTTTAATTTCTAGACCAATCTGGTGGAGTATTTCTAATGAAAGTTCTCAGTGGCCACCTACTGTATTCTAAGTTCTGGAAACTGGAGGCCTGTGATACAGATGGAAGGGGGAGAAATGGAAGATTTCACCTTAAATGGTACAATATTGACTTCATCTGAATTTCTAAAACATGCATTTTTGAGGGGGTGACTGTCATAATATCTTTCGTGTGCCCTTGAATCTTTCCCAGCACTCATACTCAAGCTGTGAGACAGTAGTGGATTGTGGAAATAAGGTATTTGGCTCTTACAAAACGTATGGAATTCATGTACAACTTCCTAACACAAAGCATTTTAAAGAGAAATATTAACAAATTTCTTATCAGACAAATAAAACAAAGGACCTCAAGAATTAAAATTTCCCCAGGAATCCCATACTGGAGGCCCAGAAAGGCTGAAGCCCTGGTTCCAGGCATAGGAGAAACTTGCCTTTCAGGAAGCTATTTCTCACAGTCTGATGAGTCAGACCATCTTCAGTAGAGACTGGAGACAAGGCAGTGTGCCAGGGATGGCTGAGACCACTCACTGACCAGGAGCACTGGGCTGTACCTACCTGGCCCTCTATGTAAAGCTAAGTTTCAAGGCAGTACACTGAAGATGGATTTGGGGGGTGGGACTGGACCTGTTTATTTGTCCCTCTTCCTAACTAATGGGACCACACTGAGTACGTCTCTCATTTCTGCCTTCGAAATGACTTGTTTTCTAAGTGCTGTACTTTGGATGGCTGAGCCTAGCTTGTGACTGGTAGAGTCCAGGCTTTGACCCTAAAAGCTCCAGGAATGTGAGGCTGTTTTGCAAATGTTGTAAATATTCTGTGATCTTAAATTGAATAGGAAGAGAAGTGTGATTTGGTTCCTTTCTTCTCTTTTAAAAACAAAAATGATTAAATCTCATAATCTAGGCTTATAAACCACGCTGTGTAATCAAGAACAGGAAATCCGTCCTTGAGGACATCTCCGGGTCTTCTAGTTCAATATTAAAAACACCTGCTCTCAATGAGTCTATAGTGGACCTTTATTAGGGCAGATACTTCTAGTTTTGCTAAAGCATATCCCCATGGTACTGAGAAGCAGAAAAAAAAATGAGAGCACAAGTCGTAGTTAATAAGAGGCTGAAAAGAAATGAGAATTAACTACCTGTTTTTGTAATGTTGGAGAACTGGTCGTTTCCTATTCCTGCCTTAGTCTGGTCATTTGTCTCTCATTGCTTCCTCTGATGCAGCTTGACTGCCAGGACCATTCTCAAATAGGCATGCATGAAATTCACTGCTCCTGTAGGGAAATCCAGCAAAATGTTGATGGAATACTCTGTGGTCTTCGGCACTAATCCGCTGATCTTAGACTCTTTCCCAAAGTTTGTTCATTTTACAATCTTAAACTCACCACGCTTAGTTGATTTATTTTCCTGGAACTAAAACTTAAGTGTAGAGTGTGAGGATTTGAACAGCTATCTTGTCCCTCTTTTTTTTTTTTTTTTTTTTTAAATTGTATGTGTTTGGTATGTACACGTGACTGTGTAGGTGCATGTGCCCATGCGTGCCCAAGCAGAGGACAGAGCAGGACACTGGGTATCCTCCTTTATCACTCTGCATTATAGGTTTGAGATGGAGTCTTTCATTGAGTCAGAAATGTGTTGTTAAGGTTAGGTTAGGATGATGGGCCAGAGAACTCTCAAGATCCACCAGTCTCTATGCCAGTGCTGGGGTGCTTTATCTCAAATGAATGTTGTGGGCTGCTGTTGTTGCTATATTGAAATACAAATATTCCTAGGCACAATTCAAGAAATTTGAGTCTCTCTAATGTGGGGGTCCCTGAGACTAGCATTTCTGGGAATGTATATCCCTTTGTAGCACTGCAACCTGCAACAAAAGGAAATTGAAAATGTCCAAGTGGAGTTTGAATGCTGCTCAAGATTCATGATGTGTCTTATTCTAGTTGATGAACATATATTTTACATTTATGTCATTTTCTATTTTCTGCCCTATCAGAGAAGTTGAAATAAACAAATATATTCTAACAACAGTTTTCTAGGAATACCAGTGCATTTTCACTGTCTCTCATCCCAGTGAATTTTGAAGCCTCTGAAAAGCAATGTTTGTTCATTTCCTCAGGCCTCAGCCTCACCGCCTCTGGGGGCTTCATCTCCCTGTATTCATGCACACCAACCATGTCTCAGACGGTTAGCTTCGTTTCCTGCAAGGGGGACACCTTCCTCACTGTCTCTGTGAGTCCAGGACATTGGGGACACATCTCCACGATGGTAGTGCTGATGGCTGCGAGGAGCAGGCTGCCAACTTTGTTCTTTTGCCTTTGGCGTCATTCGCTCACGGTGTGCTGTGTGCAAAATTCATTTGGCACTGACCTTTACATGTGAACTGACAATAAAGTAGGATTTACATGGTGTGTGCTCCAGTTGGGTCTCTTTCTCCACTCACATATCCTGCCTGAAGTGTGAGTCACGGTCTCCAATTCCTTTTCCTGAGATCTGAGTCAGGCTCTCAGGTTCCTTTTCTCTGTTAAATTTATGTTCTGCTTGCTTCCTTGTTCCCACCCAAAGGCTGGAGACCTAGGTCTGGGTAGGAAATACCTTTGAAAGCAGTGTTGCCCAGCTACACTGCCTGCTTGATGTTTGAAACCAGTTTCTTTTTTTAAGCACTGAGAAAGGTGCATGGTGGGAGGGGCAGGGAGAGGGTGTACAGGATTTTACTCTTATGGGAACTCAAAATCTTGGAATTCTTAGGAAGGAAACTGATTTCTAACCCACTGGGAGCTGTGACAGGGCAGAAATACAAGAACTGGAGAGGACACATAAATGCTCCAATCCAAGAACACTTCCCTGGTAGAAATATTCCCTTTAAAAAGTTGTTTCCCAATTCACCTT
Source organism: Mastomys natalensis (assembly GCA_021653895.1). Classification (NCBI taxonomy): domain Eukaryota; kingdom Metazoa; phylum Chordata; class Mammalia; order Rodentia; family Muridae; genus Mastomys; species Mastomys natalensis. Next base: position 490,799 of record JAJTUV010000619.1, read on the forward strand.
CTCCAGTCTGCTTTCTGCTTCAAGGCTATCTGTTTGGCTTACAAGATGGGGTCTGGATCCTTCTTGTTCCAAAAAAGCTGAGTGGGAAACCATCAGGAAATTGGGAAGAAAAAAGGAAGGGAGTTGTTCTACCTTAGGTTGTTGGATTGGATGATCTAGCTTAGCATCAGGCAGTTTGTTCTCTATCCTCTGAAGAAGCTGACCCATATGACTCCTTCTAGATTCTGAGACGCTTTACTCTCCATAGTCCCTTTGGAAGGGACTGCTCTTCTGTTGTTACCCCTAGGGGGTTCTAATTGTTCATTTGCACAGCTTTGCAATTGGTCCTGCTGTGAAGTACTCTTTCTTATCTTAATTATCTTAAATTGAACATTTCTTTTCTTCCTCTCTTTCATAGGGCTCTGGCTAATATAATTCTTCTTGAATTTGACAGTTGGGTTATTTGGTTAGTAAGCTTTCCCTTGACAAAGTGAAATACATCTTTTAAGGATTCTAGGACTTTTTAGTTCAGAGGTTTGAAGGAAAGAGAGGGAATAAGGAGGGGTGAATTTTGAAGCCCTGTGAGGATGAAGGAGTGGAGAGCTACAAAATCTTTGTAATCCTGTGGTAGCTGTGGCACAGTGAAGGAGACCGGAGGGCCTGCTATTGCCATCCAACATCTTCTCCACCTAAAATCTTTTCTCAGCAACATTGTCCCACCTGAAACAGCTCTTTTCAGAAGTGTTCCTGCTATAGCCTTTAAACAAGGGGCTTACCTGGTTTTCTCAAGGGCACATAGTTAGCAAGTAACAAAGCAGGGCACGAACTCAAGTAGTTTGACTTTTTAACTACTCAATGTGTGTCTTTAACTCAGAATAGACATCAGTGGCCTTTATGTGTCCAGACCACAAAGTTAATGGAGAAAACCATTCCTTTGGCAGCAATCTTAGGACTTCAAGCATTTAAACCTAGCAGGGCCCGAGTGTTCAGAAATCTATGAAACCTTACAAGAAAACAACAAAACCCAAAATTTAGAATCTGCCATCTATATTCAAATACTCCTTGGGGACATATTTATCATTTTGTAATTGTGATACTTCTTGTAAAGGGACTTAGGGAAGGAACCTGAAGTCACAGAATATCCCCAGGCCAGATAAGACCTGTGAGAAAGTACTCACCAGCAACAAGCTAGTTACGGAATCAGACACCCAGAACAGAAAACTCTTTACCCTACCAGTAACCTTCTGTGTGCTACTTAAGCATCACACTTAAGTATTTTTTTCCATTGTTTTCTAGCCAGGTTGTACCAAAAAAAAAAAAAAAAAAAAAAAAAAAAAAGAAGCTGTGTTGAAGAGGAGGTGTTAAGGGTTAACGTACAGGTGAGGGAATACTTCTGGGCAGATCTCTAGCATAAACTTCAGGTCATAATCTTACAAAGTGATATTGCGATTTGAGTCAGCAGTCCTATGGCTTCCTGGCTTCCATGTCTGTTTCTTCTGAATGCTCACATCATGGGGAGCTGAGCGGAGCACAGACCTCTTATTCGTCCCACATACCTCCAGCACATTGATGCTGCAAAGAACAAGAATGGGGGATTAAGCTACAGCTGGAGCAGACTTCTCCAGGCAGGAGTTCAAAGGTGATGTACAGAGCATGTTTAGTTCAACAATGGTGAAGCTGCTATCTTTAATTTTAGCTGAAGCTTGATGATACGTGAGCTAGAAAATTTATTAGCTGTAGCAGCAAGCAAGTCTTCCACAAGATTGAAATCTCTGATGTGCTTTAAAGACAACAGCTGCTTGGTTAATTTAGTCAATCTATGTGAGTTTTAATCACACGCTAGCCTTCCAGATGATCTTAAAACTAGGTGCACAAGATAAGGAATGGTTGCAGTGATCACTGTTTTTAATTCTTTTAAAGCACATTTATTTATCACTGACCAGATGCACTCTTGGGGCTTCCTTACTGAGTGCCTAACTGCTTTGAGAAAGGCCTTTCTACTCCAGTATTACTAAAGCCATAGTCTGAGAGATTTACAAATGAATAGATTTAAAAAAAAAAAAACTCATGGGAGCTGGGGAGATCACTCAGTGGTTAAGAGCACTTGCTGCTCCCAAGGACATGAGTTTACTTCCCAGCACCCACATCTGGTGGCTCATAAGCACCTGTAACTCTGCTTCCAGGGCACCTGGCGCCCTCTGCTGGTCTCTATGAACACCTGCACTCATGTGGCATACAAACAGCACCCCCCCCCCCGCACCCTCAAACATATAAATAAAAACAAATCTGTTTTTTAAATTCACTTCCAGTTGAGAACACAAATTCTCCTTAGCAGTGACTGGATAAAGAGAGTCTATGGATAACTTGATAATATAGTTAATAAAAATATATTTTGTAACAGCAATTTTCACAAGGCTAAGAATGCAGGAGAACAGTGGGGCTTTGTTTCACAGAAAATCATTTACTTCATTGTTTTAAATGAATTCATTTAACCAGCCCCTAGTAATATTATCTTTACCTTGTACCAAGTATTGACAACAGCATATATTGTAAACTTTCTTTATACAGTGGCCAATGATAAGGTCAAATCTAGAAATAGAGCTTCTAATCCAGATATTGCTTTGTAAGCCTTACCTGTCACTCTGACACCTTGGGCTCTCTCTGCTCATTTGGATTTTCTACCTAGCTCTTATAGAACTGGGATTCTACTAATGTCCCTTGTGATTCAGTTCTTTCTTTCTTTTTTCTTTTCTTTTTTTCTTTCTTTCTTTCTTTTCTTCTTCTTCTCTTTTTTTTTTAACGTGGACATTTTTACTCACAGCGTTCTACATGGATTGAAATATTCACATAGATAAGACTTACAGTATATCATATGTGCTCCATTGGTATCTATAGAGAGCAGATTCAGTCCCAAGTGAATGTGTATTATTGACATGAGTGTGGATCCCTCAGAAACATGAAGATGGCAAGACCTTTTATTGTTCCAAATATGGATGTAGCTGTGTGTGCAGAAAATATCAACTATTGATTCTTTCTACCCAATTACTGTAGCCTGAGAACACCCTACCAGGATGAGCTAACCTCTTATTCGTCTGTATACAATAAGTCTGTGTCTTCACTCAGCTGTATATATGTAAATGCCCTGTATTTCCAGGCTACCGTACATCTGCATCAGATGCTTCCAGTCCCAGCTCTTCTGTAGGGATGCCTGTCATTTCATCATTACCCATTATCCCCATCAGGAGGTCAAGTCTAAAGCCACATAGGCCAAGGCAGTTACTGTTAATGTCTGTTTGTCTGTCTGTCTGTCTGTCTAGTAAGTGAGCTAGAACAGCCTCTGTTTACCAGTAATGTGTTTAAAGAAAGGACATTCTCTAACTTATGCAGATATTCAGCATGGGAAGGCTAGCTGCAGCTCTACCCGGACAATCAAAGCCCCAGAGAGAGAAGAGCACAGGGGAGACTTATTGGTCCCCAGCTCACAGTTCCAAATGTTCCCTGGAGAACAGGCTGGCCTAGATGTACATTTCATGATCTAAGACATTGGTCTGTGTAGAAACAATCCCAATGAATATGGGCGGCAGGAAGGCCTAGGCCAGAGTCCATGCTCCTCAAACTGTAAAACTCCATGGTAATACAGTGAGTGACAGGCAATATTCAGGTCTCTAACAATGTCTGCCCTGCAGATTTCTGAGCATCAAGAATGCAGGTTATTTTCAGGTTTCTTTGTAAACCTCACTAAGAATAATTCTGAATTCAACTACCAATTATTTTTGTTTTGTTTACATATATATTTGTTTAAAGATTTATTTTAACCTAATGTATATATGTTCATATGTGTGCATGTTTATGTGAATGCAGGTACCTTCAGAAGACATCGTCTTCATCCTTTCCCCTCTGTGTATAGGCTCCTTTAAATATTTTCCATAATGCTGCTTAGTGGTCATGTATTGTTTTAGTTCATGCTTAGTTTGGAAGGTGTTTATTTTTCCATAAGCTCTGAAGAGTAGTCTTACTGTATATCAGCAATTTTGTGTGTACTAGCCAGGTTTTTCAGCACTGTGGCCAAATATCTGACAGAAATAGTTTAAAGGAGAAACATTTTCTTTGGTTCATGGTTTCAGTTGATGGTCAGCTGGCTTTGCTCTTTTCTAGGCTGTGGTGAAATAGATCATCATTGCAGAAGGATGTGGCAAGAAACAAATATATTTGCCTCATAGAAGCCAGGAGGGAAGGGGAGAGAGAGAGGAGAAAACAGAGAAATGATACAACTTTCGAAGCATGGCCCCAGTGATGTGTTTGTTCCTCCTACATGGCCCCACCTCCTATTTGCCATCGTCTTTCAATCATACAACAAATTATGTGTCCATCACGGGAATAAGAGTTGTTCAGGCTGGATTCTTCATGATCTTATCCTCTTCCCAGATCCACCAGCTGACAAACAACCAGCCTTTTACTACACAAAAGTGTGGGGACATTTCATATCCAAACCAACATATCTAGATTGTAAGTTATTATATTTCTGCTGAGAAGTATGCAGTTATTCTGAGTGGTTTGCATTATAAGTTGGTGATTCTTTTTTTGCGGCTTTCAATATTTGTTCCTTGTTCTGGACTTGCAGAAGTTTAACTTTAATATGACATGGAGAGGTTTTTTTTTCCCCCTTGGCCATGACTATTTGGAGTTCTAAATGTATCCCATACTTAGATGTTTATATTATTCTCAAGGCTTTGGCAAATCTTTAAAATATATTGTGTTTTATTTATTCTTTGAAAAATTTAGACATTTATAAATTGCATTCCAGTTCCATTTTAATTATATCTATCCACCATTGCCTCACTCCAGTTGCCCCACCACCCCAACCCTGACTCCATCCCCCTTTTTTGTTTTGAATAACCTCTTAGTCCAGTTAGTGGTGCCCATGTCTTGTGTGGGTATGGGGCTATTCTCCGAGGCATCAACAGTCATGTTCCCAAAGGAGAGTGACTCTCCCTCTCTCAGCAGTTATCAACTCTTAATTGTTCATATTCCAGTGGTAGGGGCCTTGGTGGCCATCTTGTATTCATGTTGGAATTCTGTCTCGCTTGATCTTGTACAGGTCTTGTATAGGTAATCATGGCTGCTTTGATTTGTGTGTAGCAGCTATCTGCAGAAGTCAGCATTTACTGCTTTCCTCCTCAGCTACTGGCTTTTAATTTTTCTACCCAATCTTCCTTCCGTTCCCTGAGCCTTGGGTGGGGAGAGGTTAGAGTAGGTGACTCATCCACAAATGAATACTTAATACTTACACATGCTTGGCACTTTGAATGGTTACTGTCCTGTGCATCAACCATTACTCAGTGCAGTATGATTCTTCCGACAATGTTAAGAACAACATAAATCTCTGGGTGTAATCACAATATTTAGAAGGCCACTTGACAGCTTGACTATTTAATATAACAACAATATATTCCCCTCTAGGGCCTATGATCCTCCAAGTTATAGGCTTTTGACCAGATTTACAGTATCAAACATGAAATCTCCTCTGCAGAACAGGTCGCATATTCAAACAGAAAGTGGTTTGTTATCACTTTAACATTCATGCCACATTTATACCACTAGACACATACTATCAGGTAAGTCAGTGGTGGAGCAGTCATATTTCTGAGTAAGACTATTAATGTCTCTTCTCCCACAGTGGTTCACATAGCACCTTCTGCCACTATGTAAGTTATCCAGTAGGGAGAGAGTTTATTGGTCAGTACAGTGTTGATTTCTCTGTGTCCTGAATCCAAAGTACATGCCTTCTCAGCAAAATTGTACCATCTAGTTATGATGGACCACAAAAAGTAACAGCAAGATTTGTGAGTTTTGGGGTGCCTTTGGCACTTTCCTGGACAAAACATCAATAAAGGAGTTTCTATGGCTAGCACCTTTGAACCTGTAAGTCAGCCCCAATTAAATGCTGTCCTTTATAAGAGTTGTCTTGGTCATGGTGTCTGTTCATAGAAGTAAAACCCTAACTATGAAAACTTTCTTATCTAGACCTATTGTTTTTAAGGTTGGTATCTTAGCCTTATCCTAGAGGTCCCATATATTTTGAGTGCATTTTTAAAATTTATTAAACATAGTCACTATATAAGTTTGATACTTCATTGGAATTGTTATCTGTGAATTCTTTCTTCAACTCAATTTAATCAGTTGGTGAGGCTTTTATTGAATGTTTTTACTTGATTTATTAAACTTTTATTTTCTAAGATATGTCTTGGTTATTCTTACAAAGGTCTATTTCATCATTGAATTTCTCATTTATAATCTGTACTGTCTCTCTTATTCCTTCAGTTGTTTTATGTGTTCCTTGGAATTCATGTATCCTTTTAAAAATCAAAGGATACAATCAATAGGACAAAATGACAGCCTACAGATTGGGAAAAGATCTTCACTGACCCTACATCTGACAGAGGGCTAATATCTAAAATATATAAAGAACTCTGAAGTTAGATGCCAACAACCCAGATAACCTAATTAAAAAATGGAACATAAAGTTAAACAGAATTCTTAGCAGAGGAATCTCAAATGACTGAAAAGCACTTAAAGAAATGTTCAACATCCCTCTTCACAGGGAAATGCAATCAAAGTGACTCTGAAATTCCAGTCACACCCATCAGAATTGCGAAGATCAAACTGTAGAGGACTGCACATGCTGGCAAGGGTGTGGAACAAGACCCACTGATCATGGTATAGAACTGAAGACCTACAATATCAGTCCCAACTCATGCAGCCACCTTACTTTTGATAAGACCAACAGGACACATTGAATAAAAGATAATACTTTCAACAAAAGGAGCTGGTCAGACTGGACAGGTCTTTGGAGAAGAATGAGAGTAGGTCCTTATCTCTCACCTTGCATAAAACTAACTCCAGATGGACCTCAACATAAGACTACATACCCCAAATCAGATAGAGAATAAAGCAGAGAATACATTTGAACTCAGTGACAAAGAAAAGGGCTTTTCAACAGGACCCCATTAAGCATTGGGTCTACCAATTAAAAAATGAAACTAAAGAGCTTCTTTAAAGCAAAGAGCGTCATCATTTTAGTAAAGAGGCAGCCTACAGAATGAGAAGAAAAACCTTCACCAATATACATCTGACAGAGGGCTAATATCTAAAATATATGAGGAATTAAAAGACTAAACATCAAGGAAACAACCCAATTAAAACGGGGGGGGCAAGGAATGAAACAGGATTTTCAAAATATGAATTATAAATGGCTGAGAAACATTTAAACAAAAGCATTTTCAGCTGTGCCAGTGGAGCTGAGAGGCTGCTGACCAATGGTAAGATACACACAGCGGCTTCTGATCTCTAAAGAAGATCAGGTCTGCAGGACCCTCCTTAGAGGGCTCCCAGCTATGGTGCTTTGTGAATCTGCTAAAAATGGAGATTCTAGGACTTTTGTCTGCCTGACTGCAGGCTTGCATGGTTCCAAGTTCTGAGGTTGTGAAGACAGCTTGGGCTTCCTTTCTTTCTTCTTTTTTCTCCTTCCCGTTATGGGAGAGACACCCTTCCTTGTATTGTGATCTGGGTCTTTCTGATTTTGGGTTTCATGTGGTTACTAAATCTCTACTGCCTCTATGTATAGGCTCAGAGAGGTGGGAAAATGTTGACCATTTCTACCTCCTTCCATTTGGTTCTCCTCTGTGTCAGTCAGCTTACATCACGGTGACAGGAATACCCATGTAAAACAACTTCAAAGGAAGAAAGGTTTATTTTGCCTCATGGATTCAGAGCTTTTGTTTTATGCTCATTTTATTCCATGTTTCTGGGCCTGTAGTAAGAAATTTACTTGCTTTTTAGCAGAAGTGGGTCAGAGCAAAGCTCCCCATATCAATGCAACCTGGAAGAAATGGAGGGGAAAAAGAGAGAGGAGGTGATTGTGGGGGAGGGAGAGTAGGGAGGGAAGGGAAGGTGTGGTGTTGAGGACAAGATATGCTTTTAAATTTATATAACTAGTGACCTACTTCTTCTCTTGAGGCTCTACAGCCCATTCATCTGTGAACTCAATGATGGATAAATTCATTGACAGGTTCATGATTCAATCTGGCTCTCAACAGCCAGTTGGGAAACAGGCTTCGACACATGAGATTTTTTTTTGAGGAACGTCTCATCCAAACCTGACATCCTGCATACTTCAAGTCATTTCAAGATAAGCAACAACACAGTAACATCATATGAAGTGATGGGATGGAAGTGGTATATAGATAGTGCTGTGCCACTTAGGACATAATTACAAGAAAAATGTATGCAGTCAGCACACATGGGATTCTTAGTGATGTTTTTGTTTCAATGTTGTTCAAATCTTTGGATACACAGCCCACAGCTATGAATCCTGGAAAGGCAGAGGTATGTGTTGCAAGGGGCAGGAGTAGCAATGAAGGTAAGGCTTCAACCAAAGATTAAACTCTAGTGATTAGAAACAATATTAAAAATTCCAATAGTTTTGACTTAGGAAAAGTTTGACATCCATGAAATAACTGGACATATTAGTGTCAACTGATTAAAAATCAGCCAGTTCTATAGGAGTTTGTCAGAGATAATTTCCCCTTTAAGGCTTGTTTGGATGAGGAACTTCAGCATCTTCCTGATTTTAACTATCATTCTCTTTCCCCCTCTTCCTCTCTCTCTCTTTTTCTCTCTCCAAGATCTCATGTAGTTCATCCTTGCCTATAATTCATTATATGCATGGAGCTAGTCTTAAATTCCTGATACTTAGTGGGCAAGAAAACTTGTGAAAGCAAGAGGATCTGAGTTCAAACCCCAGCACCCATGTAAAAGATAGATATGTGTTTCTATAACCTCAGTGTTTGAGGACAAGAACCAGACAAGTGATTGCCTATAATTCCAGCATTGGGGACCAGAGACTGGCAAACTCAACCTAGCCAAGATGACAAGCTTAAGCTTCATTGAGAGACCTTGTCTCAAAAAAGCAAGGTGTAGAACAATAGAGAAAGACATCCAACATCCTCCTCTAGCCCGTGCCTGGGTAAGTATGAGTTTACTTCTCCATATGCATGTGTATCATCCCCTCCCGCCCCCCTCATACACACTCACTTCCTGATCCTTCTATCTGCACCTCTTGTATTCTGCTATTCCAGGTGTATGCTACCATGCTGTTTTTTCTGAAGTTTCATCTATTCAGGGAAACATAAGTGTATGTTGATTTTATTTTCTGTACTATGGAATTGGTTTCGGAGTATAAGAAAACCAGGAAGACTTGAGATTTAAAAACCTGTAGTGCAGTTATGAGTTACTCTCCTACTTCAGGCTCTGGAATCTTCAAACGAAGAGGAGAGGCAAAAGGCAGCACCATGGAATGAGCCAAACATAGTTTATTGTGTGAAGGGTCTTGAGAATAAGCAACCACGATCTTTCCCAAATCATAAGGCATTTTATAAGGCATTTAAAAAATCCGGATGGATGGGAAGAGCACACACATTATAAAACAGCTATCGCCACAGGCTAGCTTCCAAAAGCATCTCTGTAATCACTAAGCCCTCAAAAATGTTCAGGAATTCCTCCCCCACTTATCAGCACTGCATTACATTACTTTAATGGACATGTTCATACAATGATAATCTCTTTTCAAATTATAATCATAGTTTTTATATAAATGTCATCAACTTAAAAATTCAAAATAAACATTGGAAAGGACAGGAAGAGATGGCTGTCATGGCTTCAATTATTTACACATGGGTGTGTGCGCTGGGGCATCTTCCTCATGATAGCAGTAACAAGTTTCTTAAAGACAGGCTCTAAAGTTGAATCATCTCCAGAGCTTGGAAAACAGACTGGAGGTTTCTCGTAAAACTAGAAATAGAACTTTCATCTGATCTGGCTATACCACTCCTGGGTCTATACCCCATGGAATGTATACTACAGAGATGTTTACACATCTGTGTTTATTGATGCTCTATGCAGAATAGCAAGGGAATAGGATCAACCTAGATGCCCAATGGGTGAGAAAAATGTGGCACATATACACAATGGAATCTTACTCAGCTATATAGCTAGAAAAATGAAATCATGAAAGTTGCTAGTAAGTGGATAGAACTGAAAAAATTAAAGTGAGTGAAAGAACTCATGTCCAGAAAGACAAATGCCATATGTTCTCCCTTATCCACAGATCCCAGCTTGAAATTTTTTTATTTTGTGTATTTAACATGGAGCCAAGGAGCACAATAGGAATAAATAGAAAGGAGATTTTTTGTGTAGGGAAGTAGGCTTGGGGAGGCTGCAGGAAGGGGAGATAGTGGATTGTAGCTAATATGAAAGTAGTGAAGTAGAATAATGGTGTGGAAATGCTTGAGCAGGGAGAGATTGGGAGGATGGAGGAAAGAAAGGGTGAAGGGGAGGACTGAACCAAAGGGAGGGAGTGTGATGAGATATATGGAAATCTAACACACACACACACACACACACACACACACACACACACACACACACACACACAGCAGCAGCAGCAGCAACAGGGAAGGGATATTAGAACACATGTGAAAAGAAAGGGGGAGGATGAGTTGAAGTAATTCAGGATAGGGGTAGGGAGTTGAGGGAGGGAAGATGGTAATGAGTGAGTTACCCAAAACTCTGAATGTTTGAAAAGCTTTATGGAAACACATGGTTAGTAAACACATTTTAAAACACAAACGAAAGAAAAAAACAAGTTTGAATGTTATTACTCTGCATGACTGGAAAAGGTTGATCCTAGAAGACACGAGAATAAAGAGTCTTGGATCCCTCCCTACAAGTGTTAGTCAGAGAAGCCCCAGAGGTCTGTGAGACAACACAGCCTTGATTACCCACCACAGGTCATTGCTATCAGCCTTGATTATCCACCATAACTACATGGTAAGACTCTACTACTAAAGATGCCACACACCTTGACTGTGGGACATAAAGAAATCAATCTCAAACCAATCAGGAACTTCCTCCCTGATGACTAGCTTTCATAGTTCCAGAAAGATGCTGAGAAGAAGAGACATCAGTGGTCTTACTCAGTGCTGGATCGTGCATCTAAAATAATGACCTGCCAGGATAGATGTTCCCACTGGTACAATGATTGCATGTCTGTTACGAGGTAACCATTTTCCCCGATTAATTCATGGCTCCTCCACAGGAGGGAATTTCAGGCCAGGTACTGTAATCTTGTGCAAAGAGGTAGGAATCCCAAGTAGATCGTATTTATAGTTTACTAAATGTTCATTTGCCAATTGCCTTTAAATATTTGTTTACATTCACAGACCTAGGCTCCTCTCAACCTTGGTCAAAGAGGCTCCTTTACACAGTAGACAGCAGTTAATATGGAGATATATAACTGGTCAAAGTATGGAGAATAGAGACTAAATAGGGCATCTATATTAAAACCCCACCCCAGCGAAGGCTCAGGAAATATTGAGGAAGGGGAGGTAGAGAAGAACACAATGAAACGCTGACTTCGGCGTTGGTGGGACCTTTATCCACACTGGAGCAAAGGGTTCTGTTCAGCACCTGCACAAGTAGTCCGACACCTACACAGAGACCTGTCTGAAACAAAAAAAAATAAAAAATAAAAGAACTATTCTATTTTGGCAGTGACCATTTACAGAGCAAAGTTACCTGACAAGACCTGCACAAGACTGCACAAGACCAAGCCAACCCGAATCCTGACATAGGTGAGTCAGGGTCTTTGTCAATCAAATATTTTAAAAATTGAAAAGCTAACTATTATTATTTTAGAAAAGTGAGTCCCATTTAAGAAGGAAATAAATTCAAGAAAGGATGTGAACAGGCCAGAAAATATTTCCTTTGGAGGGTAAGGAAAGATATTTTAGTATGTGCCTTGAAATTGGGGACCTTGGGAAATTAGAATATCAACCTAATGGCTGCATCCTGATATTTATATGAGTCTTTAAACCGCAGAGCTCAAGGTTATGCCCAGTTGAAGTCAAAACAGCCTCTCCTGTTATATATTCCTGATTTTTTATTTCAGGAGGAAGTACAGTTCAGCAATTTTCCAACCTCTAGTTATTAGTCAGGGCAAGGTAACTGCTGTGGTGCGTGGCTCCAGGGCTTTAATGGCTTAACACAGTGTGAATTTTTTCCTGCTTATGTCATGATAAAATATAGGCTTGAGGGAGGGTGTGCGGAGTGGAGCTCAATGTGGTCATCGGACCATGCTCACTTGTCTCCCTTCACATCAGCTTTGGAGAACTCTTCTGAAGCCTTTGCTCTGACTGCTCATTGAGAAGAGAAAGGTTTCTCATGGGTCAGACTTAGAGGTGGCTAGCATTAATCTAACAGATGCTTCAGTGGGTGGCCACCTCACTCCACTGCCTTCTATAAGGAGGCTGAGAGATGTCTTACCATCTGCCAGGGAAGAAAGTCAAACAGGATTTAATGAACTTATGTAGTCTCTGCCATACATTACTACATCAAATGGATATATGTAAATATTGTAGAAGAAAAATATTAGTAGCTATGAGAAACTTCAAAAACACTATTTACATTGGTTATTCAACCTCTGTGTTCCATGAATGAATGATTGAAAATAATGTATTGTTTCCATTTGATGATGTTGATATTATTTCATCTGTATGGAGAAAAGATGTAGGCAACAATCTATTATTTGTTTCATATGGGCATTGTATTTGTTTTATGTTGCTCTGTAATAAATTGTTGTAATATGCAATTTGAAAGAGCAACAGTCATTATTCTCCCACAATGCAGTGTGTTGGGTCTAGTTCATCTAGATGGTCAACCTTATGTGTTACACTCAGATGGCAGCTGGGTTTGTAACATCAGGATGCTAGAGCAGCTGAAGGTAGAGAAAGTCTGTACTGAGAGATGCTATTCATGTACTCTCTGCACCTCTCCCTGATTCCCAACATGGTCTGGCTCCAAATAGAAACTCAGGGTGTTGAGCTGGAGTACATGCTAAGGCCTTCAGGAGGTAATTTCTGTGCTTAGGCCTCTGACTTTTTTTTTTTTTAAGCTTGAATACATCTCTATATTATATCAAGTGAGAGCATTGCCTAACTTTCCTCTTTTGTGCCAGAAGGCTCCCTTTTCTACAGTTCCAGCAACAATTCCCCGCCCCCCATGAAGAACATGAGTGGTATTTTGAGGGAGCTGCATTATATTTGTAGATTGCTTTTGGCAATATGGGCATTTTAACCCCAGGAATGATCTCAAGCCATAAACCAGATATATCTTTCCATTTCCTAGTTTCTTCAGCTTTTTAAAGTATAGTTTCCTTCCTTCCTTCCTTCCTTCCTTCCTTCCTTCTTCCTTCCTTCCTTCCTTCCTTCCTTCCTTCTTTCTATAGTCTAATACCATTCTTATCAGATTTACCTATCATAGTTTCATCCATATCAAAGAAAGCAATGAGCACATCACATGTCCGTTCCCTGGGTCCATTTTCTGCCCTTAGCTTCTTTCTAACAACAGTGAACAACAGCAACGACCACCAACCAATGACAACAGTCAACCAAACAAACCCTTCCATTTGTATTATCTCTGGGGTTTGTCCTGTGTTGAAATCAGGCCATTCAAAAGTTTAGAACCTCTGATTCTCATTGTTTTCAGTTCTCTGTTCTTCATTTGGAACAGTAGACCCTCAACTGACTAAGAGGCAATAGCTGGAGTTCTTGTTGGTCTTCCTGTATGTGAAGAACTTGTTTTTCATCATCTTAGAAAAAGGCATATTACAGAAAGTTGGGATGCAGGTGTGTTACAGGAAAAGAGAGTTGGAGGGAGGGAATAGGTAGATATGATTAAGAAATGTATATGCTGGGTGTGGTGGGGGCTTTCCTTTAATCGAGAAACAAGCACTCAGGGGACAAACTCATCTTGATGAGGTTGAGGTGAGCCCTGTCTACATAGTGAGATGCTTCTCAACAGTCAGAACAAAATGACTTGCTGGGTAAACATGTATAAAAATTTCAAAGATAAAATCAATTTTTAAAAAAGATAATAAAATGCTCAATTTTGTATCACTGAAAAGGGAGAAGGAGGAGGAGGGGGAGAAGGGAGAGAAGATAGGGAGAATGAACAGAAATTGGTGGTAGGTGGAATGCGGGAGGTGGAGAATCTCAAGGACATGCCAGAGACCTGGGATTGGGGAGGCTCCGGGGAGTCTAGCTGAGCTCTAGATGGGGATTGGGAGACTGAAGTGGACACCTCTTGTAGCCAGGCAGGACTCCCAATGGAGGGTTAAGGACACAGACCCACTCACAAAACTTTTGACCCATAAATTGTCCTGTCTATGAGAAGGGACAAAGACGGAGCAGAGACAGAGGGAATGGCCACCCTATGATTGGCCCAAATTGAGACCCATCCCATGTAAGACAGCTAACCCTATGTCTTATGAGAGGCTCAGGGTTAGGATCAATGTAAAGAGATCAGAGATTCACAGTCAAACATTAGATGGTGCTTGGGCATTTTGTGGAAGAGTTGGGCAAAGGACTGAGGACCCGAAGAGGACAGAGACTCCACAGGAAGACCAACAGAGTCAACAAACCTAGTCCCTTGGGAGAATCCTTTGGGAGTAGTTCAGAGACTGAACCACCAACCAGAGAGGGAGCATGGCTGGACCTAGCTCCTCCCCCTGCAATATGTAGCAGAAGAGCATGCTGGTCTTCATGCAGGTCCCTAACACCTGGAACATGGGCTGTCCCTGACTCTGTTGCATGCCTGTGGATTCCATTCCCTAACTGGGCTGCCTTGTCTATCCTCAGTGGAGAAGATGTGCCTAGTCCCACAGTGACTTGATGTGGGGGGATGGGGAGTGGGACGTGAGATAAGGATACCTAGGAGGGCAACCCCTTTTCAAAAAGAGGAGGAGGGGAGTGGAGGATCTATGTGAGGACATACTGGGAGGAGGGGGCTGATAGTGGGATGTAAAGTGAATCAATTAAAAATAAAATAAGTGAAATCATCTTTAGATCTGGATGTCAGTTTACTGATTATTCAGTTGCGTTAATGATGATTCTTTCCTTCCTCCTCCCCTTGCCTCCACCTCTTCTTTTTAGAATGGTGGCTGGAACAGCCATCATCACCATTGGAATTATTGGAACGGTCTCACAAACACTTACAACAAGCTAGAGTCTGCATAAGGAAACAACAAGAGAGACCCCTAACGACCTCTTGCATACACCTATAAGTAGCTGAACACTTGCTGTTGCCAGTATCGGAAGCTTAGAAAGATTTCTTTTTTTTTTTTTTAACTTTTATTTTTAATTTTTTTTTCAGCAAATCAAAAAAATTTAAAAAGCATTCAAACAGAATAAATGAAAGAAACAAACAAGCAAAATACCAAGGGTCAGATATACTTATACAAGAATTCTATAGAGCCTTCAAACAAGCAATACCTTTTGAGTTATGTTTTAAAAAAATTCAGAACCACAATAAGCTCCTTCACAAAGCAAATAATATTGAAATAGTGAAATCAAGTGTAAACCCAACAAAAATATATACATTATAGTCCAGTATCCCTCATGAGTATATATACAAAATTCTCAATGAAGTAGTTGCAAACTGAATACAAGAGATATAAAAAAATAATATTCCATGAATAACTGAACAACTGTTTTTTTTTGATTTATTTGTTTTTTTAGAAAGATTTCTTAAGATACAAAATTTCATTTGTGGAGACATTGTCCTAACATATAATCTTGGAATCCCAGGGAATTTAGATTTACTAATTCTAAATTAAATTCTAAGTTATACAGAATTTTTAAGAAACACATGGCTTCGGCAGGCTGGACATACACATATATGTATGTGTGCACTCATGTATTGATAGTAAAGAAGAGGTAATGAAGTTGAGCAGAGTGGAGATCATAGGAAGAGTTGGAGGGGAAGAGTATGAGGTGGAGATGATGTAAATACAGCGCTTATGTATAAAATTCTCAAAAAAGAATAAAAAGGTGAAAAATAAACTTCATTAAAAAATTGCATGTGTGATCTCATACAAAATGACTGGATTTTGAGGTTCTTTCTGTTATGTGGTTGGCTGACCCCTCCTGTTCTGCTAAGCAGATTTATACCTTAAACCAATTCTGTGTTTTAGACCACAGACTTCTATTTTTTCTTTCATATTACTCATTGAGGGCATGGGTGACACCTAGTAATATGCAAACAAATTCCACAAGAGGTCTTAGAAATAATAGAAAGTATCAAGTTTTGAATCCTTTATTACAAACCTAGAAGATGAGTTCCCAGAAGGGTATGGATGTCCACTCTGAGGATGCTTCTTCTTTTCTCAGATGTCAAAGGATGATGGGTAAGAGATTTTCCATTTAGAGGCGAACTTTTGAAAACGGGAAAATGTAAGGACAGAAATGTTGATTGTGGTGACCTGTGCCTGGTTAGTAGAATATTTGGACTTTGGGTTTAGGCCTTCCTGTTCATCTGGCACAATGCTCTATCATGATGACTTCAGTTATGTCCTAGCATGTACAATTTCTTACTTTTTACCCACCTTTTGCCAAAAACACAGCTTATTTTAAGAGTTACTCGTTACTGGAAAGAGACTGGGCATGACGGCACATGCCTGTCATCCTAGTACTTGGAAGGCAGAGGCAGAATGATCAGGAGTTCAAGGCCAGCTTGGGGTACATACTGGTACCCCATCTCACTCCCACAACCTCAAGGAGATTCTAGTTTGGAAGTGGCAGTTTGGTAGTCATATGGGTTGATTTTTGGGTAGAGGGTAAAGAGAGATCATCTATGAAGGTATAAAGTTCAATATTTTCGATCTGGAAAGCCCCTTCTCCATGAAACTCTGATGAGAATTCCAGTCACAAACAAGCAAGACCTTTCTGTCCATGGAAGAATACTGAAGTAAGCAATAGTGACTTGTAGCACAGCACCATGAACAAACTTCAGAGACAATGTTCAAATAACTGATTTACCCAGTGGTAGTTCAGAAGCAAAATTTGAGGGGATCTTTTTTTTTTTTTTCCTTTCTAATTTTCAGTTCAAGTTAGGAAACAACAAGACCACATTACAACCATTTGGTGAAAACCAAGGTTGATGTGCAAGGTTGATGGACAAAGTTGAAATAGTCAAGTAGTCTGCAATTCCCACCTACAGGTGTTATGCTGTATCACCAGAAAACACCAGCATATAGAGAAACTTTTATTTCCATTTTTGTGTTGGCACTGATCATGAAACCGTATCGCAGATAATGAATCTGCCTGGAAGTCATAAGCTAAATTTTCTTATTATTGTGAAGGTTATAGAGAATAGTCATTATTGTGGTGTAATCTCTGTATGTCTGGATGTGTAGTTATAGGTCTGAATACTATCTATGTGGTGTGTGTGTGTGTGTGTGTGTGTGTATCTGCATGCAGGTACATATGAACATGTATGTTTAGAAACCAAAGGATTGCCTTGAGTGTAGTCCCTCTGGAACTGTCTGCCTTGCTATCTGAAACAAGTTCTTTCACTTTAGCCTAGGGGCTCACAAGTATGGGTAGGCTAGGTTGACTGGCTAGCAAGCTTCTGGATCTACCTGTCTCTATTGAACTATAGGTGCATGTCATCAAATGTGTTGTATGGACTGAACTCAGCTTCTTTTGCTTGTGAGGCAATGTCTTTACTAACAGCCCTTCAGATATTTGTACTGAACAATTAATGCTTGATAATGTTTAGAAATGAGCTCCTAATATTTACTCTCAGAAGATGAGCACTGGTTCCCCTGGGTATTCTTTAGAATTGGCAACATTTGTCTGTCCTTCCTTCTAGGTTCAAGTGGGATCAGAGCTGATTTAGAGAATTTAGTAATTGTTTTGAAACACAACTCTTAGTTGTCTGAGCTACCTCCTACTCCATGACTAAATCTCCTGTCTTGGATACAACCTCATAGAGAGATAACCTCTCTTTCCACAGAAAGACAGGTCTTGGTAGTATACATACTCTCTTTTGTATGCTCAGAAATACACTGCTTGCTTATATTGAGTGTTTAATGCCAGGGAAAACTCCGGGCTTTCCACAGAGGTGCAAGCACTTTGTCAATCAACCCAAATGATCACTTCAATACCTCACAATTATCACTGACTATATAGTTCACACCTAACATGTAATCATCACAGACACTCTTTTATAATTAGCTCCCTGGAGAATCTGGACAGGAAGTTAAACAATGGAAAGGGGCATGCTGGGCAGGCCAGTTGCCAGTGCTATAGGCAAGATGACCCACCCTTCTTGGGCTAACTCCTCCTGTGCCCTTCTAATAAAACATGCACCTACAAGTACTTAGACTGATTCTGTCTAGTTCCGTGCTAGAAAAACAGGCATCTCTGCTTATTCTTTGGGAAGAAAGCATTTCCCAAGTGCAAAGTTGCTGAGCAAATCATAGGATGCTTGACACATTTGGAAGTGAGAATAAAAGAATTCAAGTCATAAATTCTTGTTCCTGCAATGCAGCAATTTAATTTTGTATATGTAGACATCAGTTTGGACAAGGAAGGACCAAAGCTTTCCCTACTCACATCCCATGTGTTCAGACTCAAGTTTAACAGTGTTTATGTTAAGGATAAGTTCACTTCATGTAAGGAGCATTGGGCTGACAAAACCGATCTGAACAGAGACTATAGGCACAATTAGCTAGTCAAGCCTGACTTTGGTCTTCTATCTTCTAATAGCATTGCTTGTGGCTACCTGTGACTGGGAATATGTTCATGTACAGTAGGAGTCTAGGTTCTCCCAAGAGTGTCTATTTCCATTCCATTACTTAAGTAGATCCTTCCATTAAATAGTCTTCACATTTCTTTGTCTTGATATCATTACTTGAATCTCCCATCCAGTATATGTTCACTTAGCTACAAACAAGGACTATGCAATCAGGGTGGATACTGTAATTGTTCATTGATTCAACTAATACTTATTAAGCACTTAACTTATGTAACACACAAAGATAAGCAGGCAAAAATTATATGTAAGCCCAGAAGGCATCACTTACAATAACTGTCTGTGAATATTAAAAAAAAACAAAAAACAAAAAAAAAACCACGGTTCAGTATTTCCCAGAACAAGTAAATTAGATTCAGAGGTAGAACTGAGGGGTGGAGTGGGATTCATGTGTTATTAGTTTTAAAACTCCCCAAGTGATTCTACTGTGCAGGTGGGTGGGAACTGTTGCTTTAAGTAAGGGACCACAGTTTTAGTTAATTAACTCACAGATGCAGAGCAGTGTGTTGAGAGCTCTAACAGAATTTGGTGCATATTTCTGGCCACAAGGAGAAGGACTATCCAGCTCTTTTTTTTTTTTTTGTCTTCAGTAGTGTGTGTGTGCGTGCGCGTGTGCGTGTGCGTGTGTGTGTGTGTGTGTGTATGCACCATTCTAGAGAAGACTGGGCTTTGGTGAGCTTTGGCTGAGACTGGGAAAGTGCTTCCAGTAGCTGATGGTGAGAGAACACACTACTCTAAAGACCAAACCTAGGGAAGAATGACATGATAAAGAGGTGAGAGGAAAGAGGAAGGAAACAACACATTCCATCTGGGGAGGTCCTGTGCTGTGCCTGGTAGCAAGGTCAGCATCAGCTGGAAATAGGATTCTTTCTCAGAAGGACTGAGGTCTGAAGATAGAGATATAGGAGCCTCCAGGTTATACACTACCATGTAAAATAACTCAGGAGGATGTGAGATGCAAACCTAGTGAGCATGGGTAATTAGTCAGGATCAGCCTTAGAAAAGTTCGTATTGAGGAGAATGAGTGAAGAGAAAGCCTAACCTGTCTCCTTATTAAAACTAATCTGGTTGTTGTCTGATGCTAGCCCATTATAAGAATGTTCAGTTTCTTAGTATTTTCTATGGGTGGGAAAGTGCCAGCAAAGGCAACCTATTTATGACTACTATTATCTCCATTATGAAGAGAGGATCATTTGCTTAGACAAAGTCTTACCATTTTACAAGACACTGGGGAGAATACATTTCTTGCCTTTGAGGGCTCATAAATGTCAAAACATCAGGTGTAAACATGTTTCTTAACCACTAACTGCAGCACTTCAAGCATGAGGTATGTCTTGTCTTAAATCTGAGTCTTCATTGTCAACTTTTATTCATATTTGTAGGAAGCCTAGCGTTACTGTTTAGATACAATTAAAAGAGAAAACAGAGAAGATTGGGCTTCACGAGAGAGATCCTTGACTTTAAATG
The DNA here is from genome assembly GCA_021653895.1 of Mastomys natalensis. NCBI lineage: Eukaryota > Metazoa > Chordata > Mammalia > Rodentia > Muridae > Mastomys > Mastomys natalensis. The sequence continues at coordinate 510,956 of JAJTUV010000619.1, forward strand.
TCACTCTTTTTAATTTACCTGGCATTTATTAGTCATTGACTATGTAGTCACTAGAATATAAATTCCACAGAGACAAAGGAACAATTTATAGTTACTGTGGAATTCCTAGTGCAGTATCTGGCACTTAGTTTATGTCCAATGAGTATTCGATTAAATTAATAATACGGGCTAGCCTGGCTTCTGCTGGGCTGTGCACTGAGAGAAGACAAATGCAACACAGACTTATTCTGAGCAGTTTGGTTTATGGAAGAAAGAGAATAAGGAGTACCCAAGTTGTTCTAAGTTAGAACATGATAGATTCTTGAAGTTGACACAGATGAATCACCACTGTGAGAACTCCAATGGGAAGCTTGAAACTGCAGTGAGTTGGAAATGCCTGTGGGAGGCATTTGAGACAACTCTTTAAAGACTAAGTACTAAGGTCAGGAGGACATAGCCTGAAAGAGAGCAAATCATAGTGTCTGGACAAGGCAGGTGGATATAACAGAAACAGGGGGACTACACTCTGGAAAAGTAGGTTAGACACCATGAGTTACAAAAATCCACCTGCCTTCTCCAAACATGCCCTTCCAATGACTTTGGTGCTCAATAACCCTTGCTACTTAGTCCTTGCTAGGGAAGTATGTCTCCCACATCCATCCAGTGCCAAATGGGGTATCTTAGTTAGAGTTTCCATTGTTGTGAAGAGACATCATGATCAAGATGAGTCTTATAAAAGACAACATTTAATTGAGGCTATCTTACAGGTTCAGAGAGTCAGTCCATTATCATCATGGCAGAAAGGGAGGCATGGGCTAGAAACAGAGTTCTACATCCAAAGGAACCCAGGAGCGTACTGTCTCTTCCACACTGGGTGGAGCTTCAAAGCCTACCTCCACAGTGACAACATACTTCCTCCAACAAGTACCTCCTAATAGCGCCACACCCTGGGCCAAGCATATTCAAACCACCATATGGGCAAGGGAGTAAAAGGAGGACTTATGCAGAAACATCCTCATCCTCCCCACCAAAGTATTCTCTGCTTTCCCACTGCTCTTTGTCCTATGGAGGTCTTGGAAAAAATGGAGGGATCCATGTTAATCTAAGTGAGGAAGAAGGGTGAATGTGCCTAGCACTAGTGTACCTCCACCTTTGATATTGGGAGCTCTTGTTACACATGGGGAATGCGCCTTAGGTTAGTGTCCTCCACAGGGTCTTACCTATAGGAACCTCAATGTGTATTTGTTAAATGATGTGCTTGGCTAAAATGTAATAAGCTTCTTGTTTCTCTCTTGGAGTTCATTTTTAATATAAAGATGTTAAAGAGACAGATACAACACTGATTTGTGAAAAACAAAAATGGAAAAAGGCTTATCCAAGGTGTCTTTCTTACATTGGCCCAAGATGCCTGCCTTGGAGTTTGGGTGTACGAGTGGTGAGCCAAAGCTCCGAGTTTAGTTCAGTTGTTCTGGAAGTTACAATGGATGGTAGATGTATCACAGGCTTCCACCTTAAAACTTCACTTACGTTTTCAAACTTGTTATTTGTTCAGCATCCTTTCAAAGCTGAATTTACCTTTTTGAATATTAAAAGATTTTGCTAGTAAACCTCAGGACTTTAGTATTTTCCAGTTACTACATACAATGCTTCTTATGTACATTGTTAAGTATAACATTTAGATGTTTCTAATTAAAATAGAATCATATCACTTATATCATTTCTTTCTTCTGGCCCCTCCCAGTAACTCTCCCTCAAACCCCTCCCATGCTCCCCCTTCAAGTTGATAGCCTCATATTCTTTGATTATATTTGCTACATATATATGCATGCATGCATGTGTGTGCATGTGTATAGTAATAGAACCTGCTAAGTCTTTTGTTGTTGGTAATATGTATATGATTTTTAGTAGGTGGTACTTTAACAGTTTTAACCTTGGGAGTTTTAATTTTTGTTTATGCATCTGTCTCCCATTATATTCATAAAGAAATGGAGACAAAGAATACAGGCATGTTACCCATGCCCACATAATTGTTAACGGGCAGTAGCAAGCCTGAGATTTAAAATGAGTTGGTCTTGTTAGGGAGACCATTATATTAGTCTTGCCTTCATATACATTTAAAGCAAACATTACAAAATCAGAGCATGTTAATAGATTATGTAAGACTTCCTTCACCCCCAAATGTAAGCAAAAGGGTATGAGTATTTAAAATGTATCAATTAAGAGGATTATTAAGCTATGAACTTACCATTGTATCCATTAATGAAATTAAGAGTTATTTCAAAAGTTCATCAGCTGGCCACCAAGCCTTTACCACGTGAACCTTCACAGGACATTTTTATATTCAAAGCATAGCAGCTGGGAGGTCACCCATGGTGGAGGCGGCCTGAAATGCATGGCGAGCAATATGAACGTACTGCACTCTTCCATCTCTGGTAGGAAGCTCCAGAGAGTCTGCCCATGTGCTTCGCTCCAGGGGGCACAGAGCCTCTAGAACTTACGTTTCTGTTAATGCTATTCTAGGGTAAAAATTTATTTGCAAGTGTTTTTATTGGATTCTCCTGAGAGTCATCTGATAAATTTAAGTACCAACATTTCTGTGCTTATAAAACAAATGTCAGAGCACTCACTGGTCTCTTTCCTTAGTGTTATTTCTACTCTGTTTCCTCTCCATATTTTCTCCCTTAATTCAAACACAAGCCCAAGTCTCACATTCAAGTATTTATTACTAAATATAAAGAGATGATTAGAAAAACAAACATCTTGAAAATGACTCTCAAATATGACCAAAATCACATAAGTAATATGGCTGACAGAATTCATAATTTAGATTCTCTGCTACAGAGAACATAGTGGTTCTTCCTTAGAAGGATGTTTTGAATATAATTTTATACAGATGAAGCAATTGGGGGGCCAGCTGGCTTGCCTAAGGTCATCAGTTTAGATTAGATTAGAGTACGTTGCATTATCTTGTGTTTTTCTTCATACTATACATTCACTGAGGAGAAAATTCCCAATTTTTCATTTTTCACCTATGACTAATTTCCTGTTTTAAAATCCACAGTTGCCTCTGGTTCTCTTTCTTCGTACCATATGTCACTGGCTTTACATTTAAATATTGGTCCTGTAGGCAGTCTCTCACTCCACTTAGAGGTCATTATCTCAGGCATGCTGTTTTGTTGTTCCTCTTAGTAGGTTATATAGATCCATGCATGTGTGTGTGTGTGTGTGTGTGTTGTGGGTGTCATAGAAGTGTCTGTCTCAAAAATCACAACCTCCGTCTTATCTCAAGGGACTGAAAGGCATTCTAAATCTTTAAAATTGGTGGAGTTTGCAACCGTCAAGGATATGGTCTCTATTCATTGCCTTTGGACTGTTTCTTCACTAAGGAAGATTTTCCAATCCTAATGCCATTTGTGGCAAGAACAGCCTTCCTTTGAGGATGATGACTTCCTGCCATTGGTCTCAGGACCAGGGAGCCCTTAGTTAAACAGCAACTTAGATGTTCTAGATACATCTTTTCTCTCCTTGACATTATTTTATTTTGGAGTGACTTTACTTTTTGTCTGTCGTTTGCTGAGAGGACAGCCTGAATGCTCATCTAAGTTGCCCACTGAGGCCACTATGAATATTTCAGTAATGACTCATACGGTCCAGTTTCCACACACGGGCCTAAAACAACATAACTCTTCATTTGGGGCTGAGAACTTCCCTCTAGGGCTTTGGTTTGTTTTGAAGCCATGTAATTCCTGTTCAATGAGAAAGAAATTCCACTTCCCTGGGGGCTGTTCTGGAGTGCACTCCAGCACTGCTCACCAATTCTAATCCTAATGCTTTCTGCAGGAATATTCTGGGGGTTGTTAGCTACTGCCACTTCTCTTCTGAAAGCTGCATGATAAAGAGATGGTTGGGACTCTTCAGAGGTGGGCCTTTGTTAGTGTCACCACCTAGACTTCTGATGTCTATGCTGCTTCCAATTTCTGTATGCTTTCCTTTTGTTGGGACTATGTGGCATGGGCAGGGCTGGCCCCAGTGTGGGCAAAGATTCTCTAAGTCAGCCAGCTTTTCACAGTTCCTCATCAGCAAAGACTGCTTCAAGGGTGAGCATGCAGAAAGAGCCAGTATGCCCCAGGAGACTATTCCAAAAGCTTGTAGGGTGTGTGGACTCCCTCCTATTGGAACTTGGGGATTTGAGAAGATAAGGGGGGATTTCTTTCTTTATCTTTTTAATACATTTTTTTTTTAAAATTTAAATCATTTTATTTATTTACATTCTAGTAGTTGCCCAGCCTTGGTCCTCCCTCCCACAGTTCCTCATCCCAGTCCCTTGCCTCTGAGAGGGTGCTCCCCACCACACATCAGGACTCCCCCTTCCCTGGGACCTCATGTGTCTCAATGATTAGGCGTATCTCCCACTGAGGCCAGACCGGGCTGATCTCTGCTATATATGTGTCAGGGGCCTCAGACCGGACCATATATGCTATCTTTTTTATCTACCTGGAGGCCAGATCTGGGACCAACACCATTGGTGAAGGGTTGAGCAATGAAGAGTGAAAAGTGGCACATTGTTTGAGCCCTGACTCAAGCTGTGTGAGCACCTTTTTTTACAAAAATGACAACAGTCAATAAATTACCCTTTCCTGTTGAAAGTGGTTTGAGTAAGATGTCTTGTGATATGTGCCAGAATCCTGTCTAAAATGCTCTATATAGGAGTCAAGAAAGAGCACAAAGGTGTATATTTTTAGTTTTTTTCTCTGTCAATTCTTCATCCATAGGAAAAATGATGAGGGACCTATCATTCTAAAAATGCTTACTAATAACTCAAGGAATCAGAGTGAAACAATAGAATTAGTAATTTTAAGGAATAAAGGTCACATGAAAACCTAGAAGGAAAAGGATTTCTAGATACAATAGTAACTTAAATCACAGCATAATGTTTGGCTGCCAGAGGGAGCCTCTCTAGTGACAGTTGTGCTTGGCACCGATCTGTGAGTATAGTAGAATATCATGCTTCATTCAGTTGATATCCCTGATCTTTCTGAAGGGAAACAGAGGAGCAGTAGATCTGAAGGAGAAGATATGTGTATAGAGGGTGTGGTCCAGATGTATTGTATGAGAGAAGAATAAATAAAAAGAAAAAAAAGAGGAAAATACAACATACGATCAGCTTTTAAATTGTAGTACCATTTGATGATTCTTCCTAATAGCTTACTTCTCTATTCACTTAACCCACTCTGTAAACTATTAATCTGATTCAAAAAGACAGTTTAGTGTATTAAATCAGTTTTGTTTGGGAGTTTGGCTAGTTCTTTCACCTTGGTCTCGTTTCTTCACCTCAGCATTGCAGGGCTTTTGTTACGGTGCTAATGGATATGAGAGCCTCAGATTGAACCATGAAATAAGGTTAACAGTCAAAAGCAAGAGCACCTATCTCTGTGATTGCTGCTTTATTATAGTTACTGTTAGAAACTTGAGTCTCCATTCAGATATTCTTGTCTGTACTTATCCCCACTGAGATCCCCTAGACCTGGTTAGGGAGTCCTCTATGGACACAGACTTCTTCCCTTATGGTTGTTATCTTCTGACAGTGTGGAATTTTAGTTGCCTTTTATGTCCATTAAAACTATCACCAGGGTGACCATTCCTAGAAATTCAGAATTTCCCTACACCTGTAATCCCTGGAGTTTTAATTTTATTTTTAGATAAGTGAGAAATAACATAATCTATAGTTACTTCAGGTAAAATTGGCTGTGAAACAACAGTATTAAGTGCAGAATGTGATTTTTCTGTGCAAACAGGTAGATCTGTATTTCCTTAGAACAATCTCGAAAAGTCTAAAGCTACACAGTCTTAACTGATATTATTACACTGTGTATTATTCAAAGGATGGAGGATGTAAAACATGCCTGAGCCCATCTTTCAGCTCTCCCAATAATCTCAGCATTGTCTCCCCAAGTCCTAACACCCCTTCCATCCCAAGCATCACTCCCCTAGGTGGCATTAATGAGAGAACGTTGGCATTTTGGCAGAAACTTTTCTCTTCACTCCTGGTTGCTACATCTGAGAGTTTTGGTGTTAGAGTCAAATGCATATTTTGAAAAACTTTCAGTTTTTCCTTACATTGGGTTCAGAGGTTGATTATTTGTTATAAAACTGGAAGCATCTAGTTTCATGGCTCAGTTTCCCTTTTAGTAGAAAGGGACTGTGTTTTTACCTTAGAGCACAGATAACAGAACCTTTAGGAAAAACCATTAAAAGTGGAAGTGCCAAAAACCATAAAGCAGTAGCAGACCCAAAGACTCCAAATTAATTCAGGTTGATCTTCTTAATAAACACACACAGAGGCATGCCCTTGAGGAACCGATATGCTCTGGAAGAATTTCCTGGAGCATAATTGTGCAATCATGGGGCATGTGACAAGAGCTAGAATATGGATGAGGGGAGAGAGATTGTCTATAGGACTAATGGAAGACCAAGGGACTATAAGAAAGGGGTTCTCTGCCCCTGTAAGTCCCAGGCTATTGCCAAGGCTATTGGCTGCTCTCGAAAAACTAATAGTAAGGCCCTATTGCTGAAGGCGACATCGACACAACTCTTTTAACATGGAGAACTTGAGCTGTTTCCTACCTAGGGCCTTCACCCCGATGGACAAGTGTTCATGGTCCACTACTGAAGGAAATGATAAACATATACCTAGCTACAAACCTTTTGCTCTACAATGATAATCTGCCTGCAAGATACACTAGTTCACTAGTGGCACAAAGCATTTGGGGGTAACCAAACAATATCCGATTGGTTTTAAAGTCCCCTCCATGAGATGAAACCCAACCCTGACACAGCTTGAGTGACTAGGAACTGAGACCAGATATATCAGGGACCTAGGGAAAAACAAATGCTACCGTTCTGCTAAAGGAACATGGCCAAAATGATTTCTAATGGCATTCTGTTATACTCAGGTTAGTACCATGCTCAGCCATCAACAGAAGATGGGAACAAATATAGAGACCCACAGATGGACTATGCACAGAGCACAGTCCAAACGGCATGTCTCCATCAGATCCCTCTCCTCAGGGCTCAGGAAACCCTGTGGAAGAGGAGGCAGAAAGATTGTAAGAGCCACAGAACACAAAGGACACTAGGGAAACAAGGCCTGCTAAATCAATAGGATAGGACTGATAAACATGAACTCACAGAGACTGTGGCAGCATGCACACACCTGCATGAGTTTAAGCCAGATGGGGACCCAGTGCTGAGAGGAGAAGTGGATACAAACTTCCATCTCTAATCTCACTGGGGATACACACCACTCTTAAGGGCAGGCCCTTTGCCCAGCAGTAGATGGCCAACACAGAATGAACATTGTCTCACAATGTTTTGTCAGGGTTTGAAAATGATTTTTAACCTTGTATTTAATATATATACACATATATGTATATATGTATGTATCTATAATATACACATATATATGATATATATGCTTCTAGTTCTGTGTTTTTATGGGATTCTTGTGTGTCTCTGTGTCTATATATGTTTCTCTGGCTTTTTTTTTTTTTTTGACTCTTTCTCCTTTGTTTGTTTATTTAGTCCTACTTCAGTTTGTTTGCTCTAGTTTATCTTATTATCATTCTTTAGATGCCCATCTCCTAAGGAAAGACAGAAATTGTGTGGATTCAGATGGGAGGGAAGGTGGGAAGGAACTGGGAGCAGCTTAGGAAGAGGGAACCATAAGTAGAAAATATTATATGAAGAAAATGTACTTTCAATAAAAAATAGAAAAGAGAAAGAAAGAAAGACAGACAGACAGACAGACAGACAGAAAGAAAGGATTTCCAAGAGTAGAGGAAAAGGAACAAAGTTATTTTGGTTAAATTGGAGTTTTACATGTGCAGGGCAAGCAATTTGGAGATATTGTACAATGAAATAAGTAACATAGATTGTGGTTTTAAAAGTAGTCACTTTTAAACTTTAGGTATAGCATGATTTATGCTGTGTATATTTTAGAAAATAAAAATAAAAAAGGAGGGTTCCCATTTGATATTGCCTCATTGTCTTTGTTTCATAAAAATCAGCTGTTAATGAATTGTTATTAGTTTGTTCTGCGAGAAGTCCCAGTATTCTTGAAAAAAAAATCTAAGAAATTATTTTAGTTAATGAATTAATAATATAGACCCTGAAATCTAATGCTTCTGAGTCTGAATATAACCTGTTGCTTGCTGACCATATGACACTGGGAAGATTCATATCAGCCTCAACTCCCAATTCCTTGACCTAATGCGTGTTGAGGCAGTTAGAACATAGAGTGTCTCAAGTGCCTGGGGCACATTAGGTCGTAAACAAATTAGTCTTTATTGTCAATAATTTCATGTTAATAGTTTGAGCCCTGTTTCAACATTTGTATTTTATTTTTCTGTTCTAAATGGGAACTTTGTTGTTTAAAGTCACAAGGGGGAAAGTAAACTTTGCTTGGGACAAGGAGTTGGGACTGAGCAGTCAGGTAGTAGTTGGAGGTAGGCTTGTGGAGTTCATGCTTGAGGCATGAGAATGGGAATGAGAGATCAGGATCCAGACAAAGGAGAACAACCAGGATGGAGAACAGTAGACATCCAGAGGACAATGGCCTCAGCACAGGGCCAGCGGACAGAGGAAGCTGACATGGAGAAAGCCTGGCTCCTAAGTGTTCTCTGGAGGCTCTGAGAAAACTCTCTTGGAGTTTGGAAACCGTTTTGTTGATGTGCTGACAGCTAAGGTTAGAGTGGAGTTTCCTTTAGAAAGTCCCAAGAGTGTTGGAAATGAACTCTGACCAAGAATTTTAGTTTTAGTTTAACTTCTTCCTGCTTAGCAGCAAGTATTGGCTTTTGGGCTAAGGAGTAAGGGTTCTTACTCAATCTTTTTTTTTTTTTTTTTAAATTTTTGGCTTTGTGATACATAAAGTCATTCATATTCAGAAAAAGGAGAATCTGACAGGTTAGAAGAAAGATGTATCAGGGAGCAGATGACTCCAGTGATGGCCTATGTTTGCATTGTGAACAAAGAGCAGAGTCCAGCACATCTGGCTGATGTGGAGATTAAGTGTGGCAGAGACAGATGTGAAAAAATATCAATGATCTTTATGTTTGGCACCACCACGCAGCTGGTGACAGAAAGTTGGGGTAGAGCAAGTGTTTGAGAAAACAAGATGGACGCCATCCAAAAGTCAACTCCAACCTCAAAAATTCCAAGTAAGTGATTGGAGGAAGCATCCGGCAGGGGCGTTTTCACTTAACCTATGGAAACCTATAAAACACATCTCTAGGAAGCTATCACATGATTTCTAATTATAAATGTTTTTTTTGTTATTCAGTTTATCTGGCAGCTGGTCACAATAGACATATGTTGTAGGCAATAAGTTCAGACACTTCCTTCCCTGTGACTTCACAGAGGGGAACACCATGGTCAAGCCAACTCACTGGATGTAAGGCAGCATGATGTCCTGGGGGGTGAATGCTGATAAACATGAAGAGTGCTCTGAGAGAGGAACAGCAAGATGACAGCAACCCCTTCGTCACTGGTGCAAATGATAAGCAGTGTGTGCTGTCATGGGGCCAGAATGATTAAAGTCAGGGGAATTTGTGTCACATGTCAATGATCTTAAATGTCTGCCTTACTAAAATAGCTTTCATTAAATGCTCAGAAAATTCAAGGAGAGACGCATAAGCGCTCCAATCCTTCTTAAGTATACTGAAGCTACAGGGTACCTGTGCCTTTCATACATGTGGGAGATGTGTGTGAGCAGTCACTTGATTGTGAAGGCATGGAGGTAAGCACGATGAAGATTCCAGTTAGGAGTCAAGGCCAGTAAGGACTAAGGTTGTAGTGCGACTCTGACTCTCTTCTTTTCCCTTCTGGCACAGCTTGGCTTTAGTGACCCAGTGACCTAGAACCATTGATGTTGGTAGCAAAGAGCCTGCCTGCATCCAGTATTAGATTTGAACTCAGCGTGCAGAACATGGAAAACTGTTTAAGTGGGGCTACCCTTGTGTCTTCAGTGGATGCTGAGTGCTGGTTGGGCTCTGTGACCTGGGACTCAGGGTGGGTTGTCTCCCAGAAGTATTCTTCATGCCACATCTTCTCCCCAAATATACCCCTTAAGTGAACTAGGAGCCACAAATACAGACTCCTTATGAACCATAACATTTATTTCTCCTTTATCACTCTATTCATAGACCATGCCATCAGTTTAGTTTAGGTGTGGAAAACCCTAAAGAAATCACTTCATGTTGTTATCTCTGGTTTAGTAATAACTTCTACTCATCACATAATTACATATTATATATATAATATATAATGATATAAATATATGTACAACAACACATATGCATATTAAAATGTAATCTCAGTCGCCATATTTTTATAATATAGGACATGAGTTTTATTAACTTGAAACTGGAACTCACGGAAAATTACTGACAAGCCCAAATATTCCTAGTGAGATGGATAAAGAAGGGTCCTCTTGCTTCCCTGCAGTTTCTCCAATGGCTTCCCTAATGTGGTAGAGGTAAGGCCTTCCTGGGACACTGGGCCATATGGAACAAGTCATCAGAAAAGCATGACAACCTCAGCTCCTGCAAACATACTATCCTGGCCCACTGTGCATTTTTAGAGGACATGGCTTGGATTTCTGTTGACTGGCCTTCTACCTCAGCATTTAGTGCAGTGTTCATCAGCCATCAAGAGAGTATAGATGTGGCAGAATGCACAGGGAGCCAGGCTACCCAGGGCTTGATCCAGGATCTAGCATTTCATCTTCTGCAAGACACATTACTCCTTTATCAGTTGAGTACTCCTCATCTGTACCAGCTTAGACAAGGTTCTGACAGTTGCACTTGTTTGTCCTGGGGTGGGGGGTGTTCCCCCATGATTGCCTCTAAAATGAAATTGTCTCAACTATGCACTTCAGTTGTATAGGCATCAAGGCCACCCACAACTTCCAGGGAGAATCTTTGGTATTGCGACCAGTGTCAAATTTTGGGCTCCCTCTGGGGGACGAAGCTGCTAACTGCTTGGTGTACCATGGCTGATTGGCAGCAGTGGGCACTTCTGTCTGCTGTGGAATGCAGAGACATTCCCATCCCCAGGCTGGGCACACTGCCTATCCTCTGTTTCACTTACTACATAAGGGCACATCTGTTCTGTTGGCATTTATTCCTGACTCCAGTACCTCCCCTGTCTGCTAGGGACAGCCAGTTGGTCTTTCAAGACTTCTGAGTCGAGAAGGAGCTTTGGACTCGGAGGGGGTTGTTTCCCCTGAAAGCTGGGGACTGCCTGCAGTAACTCCTTAAGGCCTTTGTTGAGAGAAGCCTTCCAATCGTGTGTGGAACTTTGTTTTATTAAATCTGATGAGTTCTGTATTTTTGCCACATGTCACATGGATCACCCACGTTGACTGAGCCCTGCCAGAGCCTTGTTGCTGTTACCCTGAAAGGAAGCCAGATTTTTTTTTAAGTGGGTGGGGGTAATTCCAGTTTGGTGCAATAAATTATATGGTTCTGCCTGATTTGTTTTGCTCTGGGCTTGGAGAACTCATGGCAGAATGTATCTTGCAATGTATGTGCATGAACTGGGATAGCAGGCAGGAGCAAGGGGGCAGGGAAGAGGAGGGAATTAAACATTTCTATAATGAATGGATTGGAAAGAAGATACAGCAGAGCCCTTACCTTTTTGTATTTTTGAACCCTTTCACCAGCCCAGCCTGTTAGTCTAGGTTTTCATAAATTCTAAGTACAGGGCTTCTTCCAGGAAGAAATTTGTTATCTTCTCTCATTCCGCAGAGAAGGTAACAAAATTCTGGTGCTTCAGTTCACTATTCTACCACAGATGGAAACTCTGGGTCTTAAAAGTCCAAGAAATGTGTCTTTCAGGATTTGTTTCTGTCTTTTGAGGCTATTGGCTTTGAAGGTGAAGCCTACAGGCTTGAGAATGCCATGAATCTGTGCTTCCAGTTTTAAATGTGGTTGGTTTCCTGGGAAAGGTGAACCAAGCAACACAAATATAAAGAAGATTTAAACTTTGTGTTGTTCTTAACTGATGGAGGGTTAGAATATCTGGACATCAGGTGTAAGGAACTACCACATAAATCATATTACAACAGGGAGCAGGAAAGACTCAAGTTAGAAAATGTGTGTGTAGAACCTCACTTTACCTCAAATCCCTAATCTCTCTGAGACTTATTTTTTCAATCAGAAAAAAATGGGAATATAGTCTATCTCACAGGAATGCCATGAAAATTAGATTAAAAAAAGAAGATAATAAAAGTAGATGAATTCTTCTATGAATCAGGAGAGCCCCGAAAATTACAATCTTTCACTTTTAAGCAGTTTTAAAGGCATGAAGGCAGACTGACTATTATTAACAAGACAGTGCTTTGTCTTTTGGGACTCCTTTGAAGGGACAGAGTCAAATACCCAGACCCCAACAAAGCACCCTTGCCAGCCTCACAGCTGGGGTGGAAGAGCCTTTAGTTCTGAGGACTTCTGGAGAGAAGTTGGGAATCATATTTGGAAAACATTCCAAATTTATACATATGCCCTTCATTTATTTCCAAAACAAATGGATGTGAATAAACTGAAGTTTTTATTTTTAATTCAGGATCGTGCCACATATGATACAAGATCTGGAATCTTATAAGTAAGGTTTAATTCTTTTTTAAGGTGAGCTCTAAAAGGCATTGGAAAAATTGCTAAGTGAAAAAGAATGCTCTAGGGGTTTGGGCAGAGGACTGACTTGATAAAATACCCTCTGTGAGCATAAGAACTTAAGTTTATACCCTAGAGCCTATGTGAAAGCAAAACCAAAGAGGTATTCTGTAATTTCAGTCCGGGGGAGACAGAGACAGGAGGGTCCCTTGGTTCATTGACCAATTAGCTGAGTGGTCTCACTACAGGTACAGTGAGAGGCCCTGTCTCAAAAACTAAGAAGAGAGACCAAGGAGGACAGCCCAATGCCAACCTCTGTCCTCATCCTACATATGCATATAAATATTCTTTGTGAATTTCTCATTGTGCACCCCAGTTTCTCTATCTCCCTGTTCCTCTGTACCACCCTCTGCCTTTGTGGCCTCCCTCCAAAAAGAAAAAAATTTTGTTGTGGAAGCTGAAGTGTGTCACTGTCTTTTGTCCATATTTCACTTGCAAATGTTCATTGCAATGAATCACTGGTGTGGTTCAAGGCTATGCTATCAATATTGGAACCTCAGTGGGACCCCTCTTGGATATGCTGTTGTTACCCTGTGTCATGGATACCCTGCTGCTGTGATCTGCAGGACTGATCCCTGCATTCACTCTAGATGTTCATACATGGGGTAGATGTTGGGGTGGGCCAACGCAGAGCCCTGGATTGGTGGCAGCAAAGCTGGTCAGCCCACCAGCTCTTCCACACCCACATCACCAGAGCAGGCTCTCCAGCACTGTCCAGGCTAGCTTACCCAGTGCTTCAGCTGGAAAGGGGCAGAGCCAGCTGCCCTCAGGGCCAGCTGACCTGTACTCACACCCTCAGGGTTGGCTCACCCATGGCCCCGCTCTACTGTGCTTTTTGGGCAAGATGCAGTCCTACTCTGCCAAGTGCTACAGTTGGTGAGGGGCAGGACAGCTCTCCTTCTCTCATGCCTTCAGGACCAGCTCTCCCATGATGCCCAGGCAGGGTGTGCAGCCAGTTCTTCACAGTCCTCAGAAATCAACATGACCCCAGGTGTCAGCTCAGACCAAGGATATCTGCCTGGCCTTTGATGATAACAGACTGGTGATGCTACAGGGCCACAGACCCAGACATGGCCTCAGTGGCAGCACTGACTAGGACCTCACCATGGTCTTAGGAGGCATCATCAGCTTGCTACATCAGGCTCTTCCTCACTACCCTGAGTCTCCAGATCTGCTTCTCTTCATTGTACACATATCCTTTTTCTTCCATCTCTCCATCATGTACTTGCTCATTGTAGTGATGCCTGGGGCCTCTGGGGGTCTGGGCTCATCTCAGGAGTGCTACATCCTACCTGTGGCAATGGGCAGAGGTTGTCTTGGCCTGATCTGTCTGTTAGGGCCCATTACACCAGGTGGGGTGATCTCAGGGGTACTCTGCCTATCCAAGTCACATGGTGCCAGACTAGGGATCATCTCAGCCAAAGAAAAAGATTAATTAAAAAAAAAATCATACTACTGGAAAATGCTAAAAGACCAGAGGAATGAAGACTTCTCTGTCACCATGACATTTATTTGCAAGTGTGCCCATGTGGGACTGAGCTGAAGGCAATATCATTAGAATGACAGAAGGAAGTCTTCAACTTTATTCTCCACTATTAGGTGATTGTTGAAAGCCAGGACTCATTGGTACATCAAATTTCCACTCCTTCCCGGAATAACGGGAGTGTGTACTCTGGGTCATTGTACTTAGAATATATAACTTGTCTTTTGATTTTATAGGATATCACAGTTAAGAGGTTTTCTTGAGTTCCAGAAAAGACTTTTGATGTATGTACAGTGTTGGGACTGTTAAAGACCATGGGGACTTTTGAAGTCAAAATGAATTAAATTTGTCATGAGATGGCCATGAACTTATGTGGGTCAGGGGCAGAATGCTGTGGTTTGAATGATAAATGTCTTCTATAGTCCCATGTTTCTGAACATTTGGTCTTTAGTTGTGGAAGGTTATGGAACTTTTAGGAAGTGGAGCCTTGTTGGAGGATGTATACTACTGGGTCAGGTTTGAGGTTTTACTACCTAGTCCCACCCCTGCTGCCTCTCTTTGCTTTCTGTGTGTGGCTAAAATGATATTCATCAGATTCTTGCTCCTGCTGTCATGCCTTCCATGCCATGATGGACAGTAAGCCAAACCCTATCCCCCGTAAGTTGATTCTGTCAGAATATTTTATCACCGCAACAGAACAAGGAATGAATACACTGTACAATAATGAAAAAAAAGTGCACAAATAAAATTTGATGGATGAATGGAGAATAAAAATTAAAACAAGAAAACTTAAAAAGCGTGATCACATGAAAACACTGAGAAAAGTGTTATAAAAAGACAAAAGGGGTCATTTTAAGAGGCAAAAAATTATTAAATGCTGGAGCAGCCTTTCTGTATGTCCTTGAAAATTAGGGCTTGCTAGCTATATGAATGGGCATAGCAGTCATTTGTGTGTATGGAATCATGTCAGTCCTATGTTTGCCATGGCATTGATTCTGTAATGGACAACTGGCCAATGCCCATCAGAGTTGTCTGTCTTTGTTTTTCTGCAGCTTCCCTCCTTCGTGTATCATTGGCTTCTTCTACTCACACTTAGCTTTACAGTCTGTGAGCTGAGCAGGTTTCTGACCTGACCAAGAACCCTCTGATCATACACCTTGGGGTAGCTACTGTTCTAGTTGGGAATATCTCCTCAGTATATTGGAGTGTCTCCCAAGTGTGTTGGAAGTGTGGGAAGCAACCATGACACTGAGATCCCTGTTAGGAGGAAGATGTCTTTCAAGGCTTCTAAGTATCAGTGAGCCTGTTGGAAGAATGCAGCAGTAAGTATCAAGTAAATGAAGTCTAGAACCTTAGACCATTCAAGTCCTATAGCAGTGTGTCTGACAGGTGGCTCCAGACGTTCATTCGCCTGTTGACCTCAGGCTTAGGTATGGCACTCCAGGGCTACTCTCAGTTGTTGAGATCTGCCCCTTCATCCTTTTCCTTGTCTCTGGCTGAGTTTCCTGCCATCTGCACCTTTTAGCTTATTAGTGTTGAGCCTGCCCACTCTTGAATCCTAGGGATGTGGAAGGTTAAATTCAGATTTCATGGCTTGTGACTGTTCTCTGTTCCCAGGTTCTTATGGTCACTCAGTTAGAAACATAAGTTCAGTGTCAAGATGGTTCACTGTTCTCAGATGTTCAGAGGGACAAGGATTCCGTCCCACTGGTCTATCTCCAGGAGGAACCAATATCTTGTCAGAACCCACAACTGGATTTAATTTGTCTGAAGGCTTGTCCTGGGGGGATAACTTGCAGTTTCTTTTCATGGGGCTTCCGATCCCCTCCTTTCTGACTCCAGTCAGGGAGCCACAGAGCTGTTCTTATGTCTAGTTTTGCTTACTTGTTGTGTGTCACCTCTCTTTTTCTCCATGTTTTTCAGATATTCTATCATAATCTTTGTGTACTTCTGAAGCTCTTTCATTCTCTCTTTGGAGTAGAGTCTAGTTATTTTTCATATTCTGACTCCTCTAACTCACCGAATCATGTTGAAGTTTCTAGTCTGCTGTTTTTCCTGGAAGTCTGTAGCTTTGCTTCTGTGATCTATAATATTTGACATATAGCATAGCAACAAGAGTCCAAATTTCTCTATATTTATAAGCTTTTAGAGTTTCTTTATTAGCTATCCACTTCTAAAGTTGATGTCTTTTCAACAGTGACCCATTAGTTGATTCTGTTTTATTTGTTGATTATAATAACTACTGCTTGGATGTGGTGACATCCAAGTTTTTTTTAATAAGTTGAAGTAACATGGCAAATATTAGGTTGCACCCTACAAAAGATGGTTAGGAGTTAAAATCAGAATTGTGATTTTAATTATGTATGTGCAGATGTATCTGTGTGTTAAGCTGTGATTTCTTATAAGCCATTAACTTTTAAAGATAGATATCCTTATTAAACAATAAGAAGTCTTGAATGTTCATGACAGGCAAATCATTTCATGTAGAACCGAAGGTGGAATAACATTTTGCTTGATTCAGTCAACACACCAAGCACTATGCTTTAGTATAATGTAAAGAAAAGTGATAAAAATATTCAATGAGTGCTGTTTGGAACAATGAGAAGTTTAATAGTGAAGGAAACACAATTCACAACTTCAAAATTATACCGGCACTTGATAGTAATGAAGACCTATCAGACATTACACACCTTTAGAGATCTCTGAAAACAGAGTCACTTGTGAAAGCTTCATAGAGAAGAAAGGTAGTGCTGTGTTGAAGCCCATAGCCAATGGAGACGTGGGTCGGTGTGAGGAGGTTAGGGGCAGCTGCGGCCGGTGGCAGAATCTGGTAGAGACAGAAAGAAAATAATTTGACAGGTGATATTTTTTTTTTTTAACAGGTTGGGGTAGTTTAGGATCCATTTCAAAGATATGTAGGCATGCATTTGAAGGAATTTTAGTGGAATGAATTTGGCCTTTATCCACAGTCCAAATGAAAACATAGAAGGCTTTGGAGGAGAGGAGTCCAAAGATGAGTATGGGATCTATGAATAAAACGAATAAACATTCATGGAACATTAGGGGTGGCTGAGTTATTTTTCCTGTCTTTGTGATGGAACTCTGACAAAAGCGACTTGGGGAAGGGAATTTTTATTTTGGTTCATGATTCAAGGTTGTATCTACCATAACAGGTAGTCAAGGCAGCATGAGCCTGAAGTAGTTCGTCATATCATAGCCACAATAAAAAAGCAGTGAGTGACAAA
The DNA here is from genome assembly GCA_021653895.1 of Mastomys natalensis. Lineage (NCBI taxonomy): Eukaryota > Metazoa > Chordata > Mammalia > Rodentia > Muridae > Mastomys > Mastomys natalensis. The sequence continues at coordinate 528,391 of JAJTUV010000619.1, forward strand.
CGAAAAGTCACTGCTCAGTTCCCTTTCTCCATTCATACAGTCTGGGATCCCAGTCAAGGAATGGTACCACTCACAGTAGGTGTCTTCCCACCTCCGCTGATGCAATCAAGATGCCTACTACCCCTAATTACCTCCAGAGGCTCATCCCTCAGGTGATTCCAAATTCTGTCTGGTGTGTAAGTAATACTAATCACCACAAGATATTATCACATTCCTGTTATAACACACAGAAGAGATGGATGAGGCCAAAAGATGTATAATATTTGATGCTTCATTCAAGGAAATGTGTAGAAGGAGAATCCTACTCTCAGTTGATCTCTGGGGTAAGTCACATAAAGGCTTATGATAATTAGGGAAAGCAGCAATTGACTTGCCTGTCTCTTAAAGGACTTTTATTTGTATATCTGAGCAACATCTTTATGAGGAAAATCACAGATGTGGAATGAGAAATCAACATTTTATCCAGTCTGTCTGGGACCTGGGCTATCAAAGAAGACTGGATAAGTTGAGTATAGACTGCTGGGCCTCCTCAAAGTCAGAGTTTGAACACCACTGAGTGTGGGGCTTCTTTTTGTTTAAGACTTGGTTGGTCAGCCTGGAGGTGTGCAGGGTTCTCCTGCACCATGCTCTGTCTATTTCTGCAGAACTGAGTCAAATGAGAAAGACCAAAACATCATCCCACCATCAGGCTCTATTTCACTCCATAATTAATCAACCTAAGAAACCTAGGGCGCGTCAGGGGTTTTGTGGTTAGTGGTGTCATTAACCATTAAGAGTGTTGATCCATCGAGTAAAAGGTAAATAAAAACAGCTAAAGCTTTTTTTTTTTTTTTTGTCTAACTCATTTTCTGTGCCCCATTTTTATTTGCTTAAATATTGAGGAAAAAGAAAAACAGTAAAAGAACACTATTTAGATAGCTCCTGAAATATGCGCTGAGTCTCCAGTTTATTTCAAGGTTCATGGATTGTACAATACCAGATTTCTTGGGTCTTTGTATTTCCTTTCCTCGATGGGTCAATAAATTATGTAACACGTCAATACTAAGATAGCAGATGAACATCTGTCAGGGAGAACTGGTCCTAGGGACTTTGTGCTCTGGTTTGGAAAATGTTTGATCTCTGTGTGCGTCATAAAGATGGGAGCGAGTTTATTATCTTTTATGATCCCGACTTACCAACAGTACCTGACAGAGTGATTGTGCCTTGGCCTCCAGTTGGAACTTGGGATGTTCTCCTTGGCTTGTCCCTGTATGAGGCACAGAACTTGCTGGTGAAACATCAAAACAAGCTATAATATGGCTCTGGCAACGGGATTTGGAACAGCTGCAGGGCTTTCTCCTGTAGGGGGCTGGCAGGAAGAAGAAAAATGAAAGTAGCGCAATCAATCTCTCTAGCATTCTATATATTAATAATGTTTGCCAGCTCCAGACATTGCTTAATCAATACCGGATGCAAGGGCTTGCAATGGTTTGTGATACTTGGATACCTTGTGGAAACAGTTTGAGCCCATGGTCCGAGGATGTGGGGAGAGTCCGTATTGGTTCCCATACAAGAGGTATCATGGTCTTGGATGTTTTAAAAAAGATTCTCACACTCGTCAAGATAATCCGTGAAATTTTGCAAGAAGGGGTGATTCCTTAAGAAACTGGGGTGTCCGCTCTTTTTCTACCTCTATCTCAGCTGGTCTCCCTAAAGTTTCAAGTGTACCAGCAGAGGATTCACTCTTCAGACTAGCAAGAGAGATTCAAGGTGCTAACGCCAGGGGGCGCCCATCGGAGGAGTCTGCAGGGTGCTGTGAGCCTGCGAAGCCCCCAGAAAAACTCTGCATTCTAAGAGTTCTCAGGTTAGAAAGAGCGGCAAACACTCAAAGGAACTCATTTGTATGATAGTAACAATAAAACAGAACAAAAGCTATCTGATGCTATCTGATTGGTGTTTATCTTCAATTTGAATGACAAAGTCAAAAAGGATTTTCCTCTTGGAAGGTTTAATTGCTTAAAAGCAAGGTTTGCTTGGCAGGGAAGAGGGAGTGTGTGTGTTTGTGTGTGTGTGTGTGTGTGTGTGTGTGTGTGTGTGTGTGTGAGAGAGAGAGAGAGAGAGAGAGAGAGAGAGAGAGAGAGAGCCTGCCTTTCGGCTTTCACCCTCAGTAGAAGAGCTGGATGGATTTAACTCTGTGTAGTCCACAGTCATTAGCAACCTTTCAGGCCTCTCCACCTATGAATGTGCCCTAATGTGATCACACCACACACACACACACACACACACACACACACACACACAGAGAGAGAGAGAGAGAGAGAGAGAGAGAGAGAGAGAGAGATTTTGCTGCAAACAACCCCCCAATCACCAAGATTCCAATCCAAATCTCCAGCCTTTTTTGTTTACAGCATCTCTCGTGCCTCTCCACACTTCGGCAATCTTATTTAAGCGCTAAAACTGCAGGGGATGTTGTATGTAACCTGTCCACACATGCACACGTGCACCTAACAAGCTGAAAGCCAAAGCGAGGCGGCAATTTGCTCATAAACTGCATAATTAAGGATGTGCCAGGCTACCTGTGGGGGACCTGGGGTTTATCAGTGTTTTTTATTTACTGTTTAATAGTACAGCATGTTACATAAACCTTTAAGTAAAACAATTCTATTATAAAAATAGTCCTTTCAAAGTCACAACACCTCCCCTACAGAGTTCTAAAATCACTGGAAAATGGGCAGCAACAATAAACACGGTGCCTAATACCAATAAATGTTTTGCCCACCCGGGCACTCTTGGTACTCTGGCAGTGTATGAGTGCAGGTGTAAATATGAAAATATCTCTGTTCTCTTTCCATAACTATGGCTTTTTTCAAGGGATCTAGTTCAAGAATGGTTGCCTTTTCAAGTCTGTGTTTCCTAGTTACATTTTACCTGTGATAATGCTGTCCTGAAACTTGGTAGCACATCAGAATGATCTGGAAAGGTTTAAAAGGTATTGATGGCCAGACAAAGTGGTACACACCTGTAATTCCAGCACTTAGGAGGCAGAGGCAGGGGGATCAGAAATGCAAGGGCAGTTTTGGTTGCAAAGCAATTTCAAAGTTAGCTTGGACTACAGGAGACTCTGTTAAACAAACAAACAAACAAACAAACAACAAGAAAACAAAACTAATCCCACAATCTCTGAAATGAATAGATGGATGGATTGTAATCTCAGAAGTTCTTGTCTAATTGACCCAAGACTTAAAGAGTCTTCCTTCTTAATGTACATAAGGATGGTCTCTGAATTATTCCAGAATCTTACTTAATGGTAGTGGGGGTGTGGATGAGATTCCCTCCCTCTCTCCCTCTCTCCCTCTCTCCCTCTCTCCCTCTCTCCCTCTCTCCCTCTCTCCCTCTCTCCCTCTCTCCCTCTCTCCCTCTCTCCCTCTCTCCCTCTCTCCCTCCCTCCCTCTCTCCCTCTCTCCTTTCTTTCTTATTAGTGCTGGGAACTGAACCTAGGGCTTTGCACAGGTTAGCTAAGTGCCCTACAGCAGAGCCACACCTCCAGTCCTAAATTCTGCACTTGCAGCCTCCTGTGTGCTGCTGCAGAGCTCACATCTGAACAGTAACTGTGGTGGAGAGTGTTTGGAATTCCTTCTGACCTGTGAAAGTCAAAATGGAAGATAGGGGAAAGGCAGGGGGAAGGTTCTTCCCACATTTCATCTTTCTTACATGATTTCAGTTCCTTTGGGCCTGGATTTTTCCCTCTACTTCTAGTATAGGCAACTCCCATTAAAAGATGAGCTTTTCCTGAGACAACCTAGTTTCCAGTGCCCAAGCTGAGACGTGGTTCACCCAGGGTGAGGCAGGCCACAGCTGTGCAAGCCTGTGTGACAGTCTCAGATGGGCATTCGCTCCCTTCCGGGTGCTAGCTAAGTGCTCTGCACTCTGATATTTTCAGTCCAAGAAAGTGAGATTATCATTTTTCTTCTACAAACAAGGAAGCCAGGGTTCAAAGGGGAAAGTTAGCAAAACTAGAGAGGGGTCACCGGTGTGGTGTCTCATGGCTGCCTGTGGATGCTTTGATGATTCTAATGGCTCTGCTGCCCCCATCCACAGTCTGTCCCTAGAAGCCCCTCTTTCCTGTTTAGATGACCCAGTCTTGTCCTTTATCAAGGCTATGAAGTCTTTTGTTTTGCTGGGCCATGGCTACTCTGATAAACCAATCTATGTTCACATATTAATGGGCTTGTGGGCTATTATCATCATCTCTGACATAGTTATTAAGTGCTTTCTCTTTCATCTTCATTTGAAAATGATAACGTTCTCCTGATGGAGTTTCACTGTGTGCTTTACGCTCTTAAGTATTGCCAAAGTAACCAGTCAGTTGGATAGGAAAACAAGTCTGCCTAGTGGTATGCTCGAGGTCTTATGTGGCAAGCAGTTGCTTGCTGACAGTGTTTTCTTTCTTCCAGTTCGGTTGGCATCTGATGGACCCAACCACAGAATTTCTGTTTTAAGCACTTACTTTTAAAAACCTACCACCTACAAGCGTCCAATCCCGGTGGTTTTCACAGCACACACAGTAACGCCATTCATGACTCTGGACTTCCAGTCGTTCTGGGGCCTGGAGTTTTATGCAGGCTCGTGCTGGACCCACGACTTGGTTTTGATTTCATCCACTGCTTTGTTCCTTCAATCTCTGTGGCCTTTTTAGGGGCAGGATGGGGACTTCCTTCTGTCCCCACTAGCCTTTACGAAGCTTGGGACGCCAATCCTTTAGAGAGAGACTTGGGTTAGACAGAGGACAGCGATTCTGAGGGTCCCATGAAACAGGTAGCTGGGACTTCGGCTGCCTCCCTGACAGCTGCAACTGCTAAAACAATCTTGTTCTTTTGTTTTCCACATATAACGAAAGACCTTCAGCCAAACTGTCGCCCCTGACCTTGTTTTATATTTCCAATGTGCATTTTATTAACTCCTTTTTCATATGGTGCGCGGAGCTTGCCACCAGATGAGAATGGGGCAAGTTTTGCAATTCCGATGGAGAGAGCAGCCATGAACATGGAGAGAAGCACGAAACAAGTTTGGGAGCAGGGGTCTGCTGTGTCAAGCTGAGCTCTGTGTAAAGGGGAGATAACAAATGCTCAGGAGGTGTACAAGTCACTTCATTAAAAACCAAATGCAAACAGACCTGTAAATAACCATGCATTCGAAGCCAAAGAAGTCCTTCAGACCGGAAGATGATTGAAGGGAGCTAGCTGAACACATAGTCTGGATTCTCAGGGCAGAAATTTAACTTTTATTCTCCGACTTGACAGTTCGTTAAGGACCAGTTAGGCAGAAGTCGGGGGGAATACTCTGAAAAATGAATTTAGGACACTGAAGAAGAATGAGCTTAAACTCCGTCTTACATTTTCATTGATTTCAAAAGACTGGGCTCCTCACAGAACAGCCGGGGAAATACTTTCTGTCTGTTTGAGGAATGATGTACAGCCGCCGCGCTCACCTCCAAATCCGAAGCTAACTTTTTCTTCCCCAGGAGTGTATGCCTGTGTTCAGGGGTGTCTACCTAATTGGCCACAAGAGGGAATTTAACTAAATAAAATCACTATCCGCGGGGGGCCTCTAAATATGCCTTTTTTAATTTGAAAATTTTTGTGGGTTATAGTGTAATTCAAGCTTTTCAAGGTTTATTGGGGCATAGCTCACAGACCTCAGACCAAGTCTGATGGCTCTTCACTAATTCGGAAAGCAAAGGCACCTTTCATCTGGCCGAACCTGGGAGGAAGTCTGGGTGAGTGGCCGACTGGCAGGAGGGATCGAGCTTAGCGCTGGGACAGCCTCCTTGCCTCAGATGGACTTGGCCTGGCGAGGTGGAGCTGTCTTGCACAGTGGCTCACTACTTCGGAAGACACAAAATGCCTAGTGCTGAGGATGAAGACGTCGCTCACAGAGGCGTGTAAAGGCTGGTGACTTGCAGCCTGCTGCCTTCCCAGTCAAAACACGCCGCTCTGGGTAATTAATTGCTGCGAGAGGAAACGGACCAATGGCGCCTTCTGCTGTGAATCTGTTAATGGAGAACTTATGGAGAAAAAGTCGAGTCCTCCCGTCCAAATTGGAATGTGAAAGAAATCTGTTGGAAGGTGATGACAGAAATGAAGTAAAACAGCTGTTTCCTGATCCGTGTGCCAGGTGTGTCTCACACTGTGATAAATAAGATCTGCGTCCTACTCGCCAGAAAGGGGGGGATATTACAAGCGTTTATTATGGGGAGGCATAGGGAAAAAAACCCTTGACTAGCTTTGTTTCTCCTGGCACAGAACGGGGAGCCCTCGGCTGCACAATGCTTGGAGCTGATAATTCCAGTTGTTTAGGTTCAAGCCAACGTGGCCTATTAAAAGCTTAAATTCAATTTTATTGTCCAGGTATTTATTAACTGATTATGAAAAGACATTAAAAGACCCATAATTAAACCAAGTTGCTTTTCACCTTGATGAATTCTCCCCTCTTCTTACACAATAGAAAATCTTGTGTTTGATTTGAGGGCAACCGTTCCTTGCCTTGACATTATGGGCTGCAACTCTCACCTCGGCTCCAACGGAGCCTAAATTAAAGGATCTGTGAAAGCCGTGGTTATGTTACAAGTGTTTCCCGCCGTTAGAGTGTGTGCGGTGTTGTGTTGGGTTTCGCTCAAGGAGCTGCAAGAATGATTCTTGACAGGAGTTTTGAAATGGCTTCCTGATCTCTTGTTTACCATAGCCCTATGCTAAGGTCAGTATGTGTACCGTTGAAACACACAAGCCTGGCATAGGCTATCCAACTACTTCTAGCTACAGTTTGACCTCGGTTAGCCCAGATTAATCTATCATTTCGCTGAAATTACTTTCCTTTCTTAGTTCTTAAAGTTTCCAAATATTTTTTACTGTATTTCATTTAACAACTGCTTTCCTGTAAACCCAGCAAGATTGGATATAATGACCTTATCTTCCTACAAGCAGCCAAAAATTAGTAGAAATCATGTTCATTATCATTCTTTTAAGTCTGAAAATAGCCAGACTTAAAAATAAGTCTAAATTTAGCCAGTCATGATTGTATACACCTATAATTCCATCACTTGGAATATAATATATGCATCGTGCCTTTTGAAAATGGAACATGAACCATAGCAATTTCACTGTTTTTCCGTAGCAATAATTACTCCTTGCATGGACTTCATTGGTTGCACTATTGCCGGTATTTAAAGCAGGATTTAACTAAAAATATCAATAAAAGAAGGTAATAATGTTGAAGCACAGATATCTCATTAGTATGGAAGTATGTTCTTTATTAAAACCTCCAGTTTCATACCATATCCTATTGCTACTGTTCCGTCACTTAAGTTGGTTTAAAAGCCGAGGAGCTTCAAGTCTTAAACAGGCCCTGAAGTGCTGTGAGGAAGTCAAGCTCACTGTTTAGGCAGAATTTCTGCATGGTGGGCAGGATCTGAAAAATTATAAAATCTTAGCCACAGCTCTACTTCTCTTGAGGATAGCAACTGGGGTTCGTAGTCACGTGCACGACCATGTATTTCTAAAGTCACGGCTGAGATTTTGAAAGAGATCTCAGCTTTTAAAACTTCTTCTAATAACACGAGCAGGGGGCAGTTGGAGTAACTTGATATTTGACATCATTTACTTTTTTTTCTTTTCCTCTTGCCATTCAAGTGCTGAGTCATTGTTCCTCTCCAAAATTTAAAATACAAAAATGAACATCCTTACTGGCATTACAGGCTTGGTTTAATGTTATAAGAAAATGAAAGACTGCTGCCTATGATTGAAGATTGCCTAGTTTATTTTGTAAAATAAAATATCTCTCAGTGCTTGAGAGATAAATCACCATTCTCAAAGTAAATATACTTTGTTGTTTCTCCTAATCAATACTATTTTAAAATATGGTAACATTTGTCTAGGCAATATTTGCTTAAGGACATATTCTTTTCTTCTTTCTTTCCTTCTTTTTTTGAGTCACAGTTTCTCCCTGGTTGTCCTGGAACTTGCTCTGTAGACCAGATTGGCCTTGAACTCACAGAGATCTACCTGCCTTCACCTCTGAGTGCTAGCATTAAAGGCATACATCATCACTGCCTGGCGTCATTTTTTCTTTATAAAATCACTCCCAAGTGGGATTTTTTTTTGTTATATTAATCTTTTAAAAATTATTTATTATAAGTACATGTGTATGCATGTATGTGTGCACATGTGTGTTTGTGTGTGTGTTTGCGTGCGTGTCTATTCACCTGTGTGTATGTACGTACTTGTGAGCACATGTGTGTGTGCGTACACATACGGAGAGGTCAGAGGACAGCTCATAGCAGCCGATTCTTAACCCTGTAGGTTCTGGTTCTGTTATTAAATTCAAGTCATCAGGAGAACAACAAACAAGAAAACAGCAGGTTCTTTTACTTCCTGTTCAAGCTTATCAGGACCGTTGCATTCATATTGAAAATATAAGATTGGTTCATTGCTTGGTATTCCAGTTGAGAAGATGGGCATTCGTTCCCTCCTTTACTCATTCCATAAAGATCAGATAGAGTACTTACAACGGGCACCTCTAGGTCCCAAAGACTTAGCAACACAGACATTACCCTGGACAGAGGACTAGAAAGAGGGCTTGGGAGGACATGTGACGCGGTCAGTTATTTTATGTCTTTATACTGTGAGAGGAGACTCAGAAGAAAATAATCTACAAATAATTCAGATTTGGATATGGATAAGAAGGTATGCTCAGCTGTTCAGCTTTTCGTCTTGCTGATGTGTCTCCGATCTCCCTCGTGTGTCTCTGCCTATCATCCCTTCTCCAATTCTCACACCACATGAATCATGTCCAACATCCCACAGCCCACACTCTTCTGTAATTGTTCCCGAAATCCAACCGTTGTCACACCACAGCTTTTCCATCTCTAGCTCTGCTTTGGTCTGAAGAAAACACAATTCCCACAGAGAGGTGGATCTACTCTCTATGACCTCTCTTGCAGGGTCTGTGTTGTGTTTTACATCTAAAGAAGACTTAGAGGACAAGTAGACAGCTGAAGAACAGCTCTTATGTCCCTTCAGAAGCTCCTCACCTCAGCCTTCAGGACCTGCAAGACTGCAAGGCCCCTCCCTCTTCTGCCCCACACCAGCAGTCCTTGCCCCTCCCTTCCTCTCTGCCCCACACCAGCAGTCCTTGCCCCTCCCCTTCTGCCCACACCAGCAGTCTTGCCCCCTTTGCCACACCGTCTTGCCTCCCCTTCTGCCCACACCAGCAGTCCTTGCCACTCAGCCAGCTCACCTCCCACCACCCTAGTCAGTGACTGTTGGCAGCTACGGGGGCGAAGTGTCACTGATTGATGCATAATTATGGCAGACAGAAAAATCTAGACGTGTTAGCAAAGTCAATATTATGGAGGCCTCTGTCTTCCCAAATACTGTAAGTGAAAGATATTTCTAGTGCATAGTCAATTACATTCTCTGCTTTTATGACCAGTCACAAATGTATTTTTTATTAGCTGGTGTGTTCAATGTTTTGAACGCACAGCCCTTATTTCAGTCTCGTTTTCGCTTGTGGTAAGTGCAGAAGGATTTTTGCTGACTTGAAATAGTGAAACTGCTCTCCTTCAGCTGAGCAGAGGCCTGGAGCCCTGAGAGGTTTATTCCACAGCCTTCTGTGATTCTTGCCTGTAAATTAGTCTCTGAAGTGGTGTTTATTGCTGAACCAAGAGGTTAAGACAGCCTAATTATATGTTTGTGCAGGAGAAAACACCATGCCCCACCGTGAGCAATTATCCTGTCCCCTTTCACAGTTTAATTTGGCTCCAGCTAAGAAGAATGAGGAGATGGCCTGTCTTCACCACAAACTTAGCTACCATGCATTTTCAGTGTTAATTAGAAATTCCGTTCACTGGGAAAGTGACTTCTTGGAGAAACTCGGCTTCCAGTCAAGTGGAGGGCATCTGGTGAGGCAACTTCAAGTGTCTTTGTGGATTAGCTCTCTAATTCTGTTCGTGGGGCAACATGTGGGTGGGACCCTTGTAACACTCCCAGCTTCCTTCAGTGATGCCATTTTCTTGTTCTTTTTATTTTATACATTCAGAGCAATGAAAGCAACGGCAGCAGAGAGACTGGTAGGAATCTGGGGCACTGTGTACATATTTGTTTTAAAGGAAAATCCTGATTTTCCCAAGAGACTTTTTCTTATGTAAGTAGGATGCAGCCAATAAAAACCAGAACGAGATCAACAGGTCAATGTCTTTAAAGTTGGTCATAAAATGTATCACAACAAAGAATCCATAGGGTAGAGATTGCATGCAGGAGTACGTGTCTTTGTTCTTGGACACTTCTCTGTCACAAGGGCAGCATATTTCTGTTTCTCTTCAAAAGACTTCATCTCATATTTTCATACACAGGCATATGCTGAAGCCTCACAAAGCACAAGTTCAATTTCCTCTTAGGAAAATAAAAGATGCCCTTCATGTCTTCTAGCACTCAGCCAGAAATGCTCATTGTCATTGAAATGAGCTGAGGGATGAACTGGCCTTCTAGGAAACAGGATTCAAAAGTGGTCCAGAGTGCCCTGCTGGGATGGGCTCCCTCCAGGGAAACAGGTTCTTATTATTAACAAATTTCCAGTCTATCACTCAGTTCTCTCATCTTTATCCTATTTCTGTAAGTTCTGTTTTAGGATGTCTTCCTCTCTGCCCTCTACTCCACTTTCAGCCCTCCATTTGCTAGCTTCAATATCTCGTGTTAAAGTAAACCTTGTTTCTCATTACTAGCTCTGCTCTGTTAACCACTCCTCCCACCCCCAGCAGGTCTTTCAGACACTGTACTTGAGGTACAGGCAAATGTAGCATAAGGAAGCACTTGGATGCTCGTGTGCTCCATGATTTTTCCATTTATTTCAAGGACATTTCTTCCATGTGCTGAGGCAGCAGACACACACTTTCTGATGACGCTTTGGTGGGCCTCTTTAAGGTCTCTCTTCTTTGTAAGAAGAGAGTGAGTATGGTGAACGGAAGCTAGCATAACGATTTATAACTTTTCCATTATTTTTAAGTTCTTTTAAGAAAACAGCCCAAAGACCATACATTTATCTCAACGACATTATACCAGGCCTTCTTGCTGCTTGTGTATTGTTCCATGGTACATCCTCAGTAGTTTTCAGCCAGAAACCATCTGCATCTCTTATTTGGAAGTTATGTGCCTACTATGTGCCAGGCTATATTCTTGTAAATGTCATGCAGTGCTGCTGGCTGCTCAGGCTTGTTTCTCCTCTGTCAGAACACAGGTTTTTTTGGACACACATTGTCCTTCTAAATCAGAATCTAAATCATCTTGAAACAAATATTTTTAACCTCATCATGTTAAATTACCTGTATTTTACAAATATTAATTACAAATATTTTTAACCTCATCATGTTAAATTACCTGCATGCTGTATTACCAGTGCTACTCCTCATTTCCTCAGGAGTGTAGTAATGTTTTTAGGGCATCTGAGTATGGCGAATCAGTGAGATGCTGGAGGAAAGAAATGATGTTATGACAACAGTCTTCTCCAGAGAGGGCTCTGTGACACTTTACAACATGAGTTTCCTTGGCTGTAAATGTCACTTTTATTTCTTCTGCTGAAGTGATAGGATGAAGGCTGTACCCAGGCTGTGCAAATATATGGCTTGGGCTGAGCCCAGAGCATTTTTATGAAAATCTATAAACTATGAACTATCTCTAGGCCTGGAAGCTTCTAGTCTCCATAATCTAATCTTCTGCAAGCCTGGATCTCAAAGGCATCAACTTCCAGTCTCTATCCGCTAACTTAGGCCTGAAACGTTTCAGCCTCTGAGACTTACTACCGAATAAACTCAATCTTTCTAGCTCTTTCTCAGCTCTAGATGGTTCTCAACTCAGCTGTCTATCTCAAACTCATCTCCAGGATACTTCAAATTGGCTTCTTTTGGCTTCTGTTTGAATTGCTCTGCTTGGAAAGAATGCTTCTGAACTCCACGATATGAACTGCTCTGAATGTCTGCTCTGAATGACTGCTCTGAACTGCTCTGAACTGCTCTGAACTGAACTGAACTGAACTGAACTGAACTGAACTGAACTGAGTTCTCTCTCCTTCACTGTTCTTTAAGTAGCTCTCCTTTCCTTTCTGTTCTCAGGAGTGTTGGGCATATTCTATCTCTGACTCATTCTGTCAAATCTTTCTCTGATTTGTCACTTTGTCTACCCCTGAATTAGAAGTCACTTAATTCAAACATGGCTGCTTCCTTCTACAACTAACCTTATTTATCTTCATTGTTAGGGATTAAAGTGTATACTAAGGGTATGTCTGTATTTCAGCCAGACCATATTATAATCCAAAGTGTGTCAGCATTCTGTCCAGATCATCTCTTTGGATGTGATCTCTTGCCAGAGCAGCCATGTTGCCAGATTAAAATTCTTCTACAGTTGACAAACATCTGATTTGGCTTTCTTTTTCTTCTAGAGAGACATATAAGAGTTTTTGGAAAAGTTTTAAAAAGGAAAGTCTTGGTTTCCTAATGAATAAAATCTTCCTCCCCCCTTCTCCTGCTTCTCCTCCTCTCTCTTCTATTTTTCCTCCTCTTTCTTTTTTCCTCACACTTTGATTGTAGGATATAGAGAAATCAAGCTGGAACTGTCCTGATAACTTCCTTCTTGCTGTCTAGCTTTCAGACGGTCAGAGGTGCTCTGTGAGCTGCTGGTGGAGAAATGTCATCTATGATATTCCCTAGTAATGATCCCTGAAGACTAGAATACTCATCTTCCAGGAGAGATGTGCCAATGAAGGTTATGAAGAGGGGTCAGTAACTAACCAACTTCTAGTGGGATTTGAGGCCTCTCCACAGGAGATATTTCATTCCTGGTACTATAAAACTGATGAAAAGCCCATCTTGGAGAGGCCGTAGGTCCTAGTGGGATACTTACTCCTGTAGTTTTACTAAATGAACATGTTGTAAAACCGCCTTTTAAACACCCATGTTTATCCTTTTCTGCTGCTAAAGTGATAAAACATCATGGACAAAGGCAACTTAGGGACGAGAGAATTTATTCTCTCTTACAGTTCCAGAGCAGGAGTCTATAATGGTTGAGGAGGCACGGGAGCAGGTGGCTACAGGAGGTAGCTGAGCACTTACATCTTCAACTGCATACAGGAAGCAGAGAGTAAACTGTAAGGGGGTCAAGTCTATAGACTCTCAAAGTTCACTCTGAGTGACCTGGTTTCTCCAACAAGGCTGCACCATCTGCCAAACAGAACCACCGACTCAAAACCAAGTGTTAACATGTTCAAGCCTGTGAGGACAGTGCTCACTGAAACCACCAAACTCACATATTAATGTGCTCTGAACTGGCTAAGGAGCTTGTTTCTCCAGTGGACAGCAGTTACCCAGAGACTCATAATTGGTCAAGAATGTGAGAGATCATTGACTGTCGGTCCGCCTCGACCAGCAAGTAAGACACGACACGGTTGGATCCTTCTCAGACAGCTTTATTCAGGAACGAATCTTGACACGGACCCGAGCGGCGAAGCCAGCTGCTTTATATCCACCTAGCAGGCTAGTGCGTGTTCTCTAGGATAGGTTAGGCTGCAATACCTCATTAGCTAGCCTGCTCAGGGAGGTCTCAAGGCCGACGCATGTGCAATGGGCTTGTTTACTCAGGAAGCTGAGCTGACCTTGGAAAGCCGGCGCCATCTTAGAATGGCGTCCAGAAGTAAAAGGTACTCCATCCTGGCCAATCACGGGTCGTGGCATGGTCCGAGCCCATAGGTCCAGAGCGGTCAGATGTAACCTCACATCACTGTCAGCACAGCCCCACACCATATAAGGAGTTGTAACTGGCAAGGATAAGCCAAGGCTCACGTCCGCCTTAGGGGCGTGGCTAAACGGCTCTCCACAGTTCCTTGGGGGCGTGGCTAGTACCTTGGGGGCGTGGCTAAACGGCTCTCCACAGTTCCCCCTTTTTAATTTAAATAGCGGCAACCAGCTCTTCCAAAGGAGCAGACACAGGGAGGCAGAACAATCCCTAGGCCAGAGAGTCAAGCCCGTCTGGACGCACACGCAGCAAAAGCCAACTAAGGCCCAGGAGAAGCTGGCAATCTCCTGTAGGCGTGGCCCCTGTCTTAGGCGACACTCTGGCTGGGCCCTACAGACGATGTAATCACCTGCATTGCAGACTCCAGGAAGCAAAAGCACGCTAAAAAGCCTGCGGTGTCATGGCAGGCCAGGGCAGAGGGACTGGCCAGTCTCCACGGTGTGGACAGCATGCGCTAGCAGGGCAAGGCGTTTCTTACACTACTAGACCATAGGGCAGAGAAAACACACACGAACCATGAAAGCCAACAGGCGACCATGGACCCTTAGACCGGTGATAGAGGGTCCCACCATCCAAACAGATTCGAACGGAAAACACCAGGTAGCAGGGCAAGGAAAGTAGAGGTCCGAGCCCTTGTGCAAGGGAAGACGACGAAGTAAAGAGGTGCGCGCTACCTCATACTTGTCGTCGCGCCTATTTTTTTTTTCAGGGAGAGGAAAAAGGCACAAAACCTCCATGTCTCCAGACATACTTTCAGAGAATCTATCTCAAAAATCGAGAACATCTCCAGTCAAGACTCTCCGCTACAAAAATTAAGGTGATGCCGTTCAAAACAGTCAGAATGTAGGAAATAATGTCTAGATGGTCATCATCGGGTCCAGAAGGTACTCTATTACATCTCCTTAAGGGAGGCCAGCCAAACGGCTGGGGAAGTACCTTCGTCCATGGCTGTCAGCGCCTGGTAAACCACAGCCTTATGCCTCGCATGGTCACGACGCAAGCGACAGAGGAACCAAAAGCAGAAACCAACTCCTAAGAGAACAGCAGCACCCCAGACAAATATTCCTGCCCATTCTTTGAAGAAACCAAGTGCATTCGTAATCCAGGAAGTGAGCCCCTCCGTCAGCGAAAGGTCCACACGGGTCGAATTGATAGCCACCACTGCTGCCCTCAGCTTCTCCAGCGTTTCTTCGAATCCTTCAGACCAGTTACCTATAAGATACTGAGATAATTGCTTAGACAAATTAGCCGCATGAGTAAAATTCTTATATTGAATACTAGTGATGCAAAGCGCTCCAGTTTTTCTCTCACACCCTAATTGTGCCAAGCCGAAAAGGATGTCAATCTGTTCTTCCACCAAATCCAGGCGCTGATTTAGAATTATTAAACCGCCTTTTATTTGAGAATTAGCAAAATTTTGTCTATCAATTGCATCTGACACCGTAGCTGACAACCGGTTAAGAGTAACACTGGATGGGACTGTGGTTGCTAAAGCAACCCCGGCAGCAGTAGCCGCAACCGCACTAAGTGATATTGCTGTTATAATAGCTGCGGTTATCCCGAAATCTCGTTGTTGTCTGAATAAAGACAATGTAGATGGAGTGTCCACGGGAACGGGAATCCATCTTGGCACTCTAGTAATCATGGCACGCCGTGCTCGGTCGGCAGCCCAACACTGAGACAACATACAAGAATCAGTTGTACAAGATTCGAAGGAAGAATTAGAAAGAATAAACAGAAAAGGAAAAAAGACACACACTGGGGTAGGCGAATATGTAATTTGTTTTACGGTCGTATTAACTCCCGTAATTTCCATAGTGGAATTGCTGTAAAATTTGCGTCCCGGTATATAACGGGGTACAGACAAGGTGGTAATGCCATTAAAGACGGTTTTACCTGCAGATCCACCTTGAATGAAAATCAACGGACTGAGATCTGTACAACTACCATTAACTCCACACAGTAGCCATTTATAAAAAGGATGCAGCCCGAGATTTTGTATGAACATACCCTGGGCCATGTCTAGTATTCCTCCAGGGTTAGGCCTCATATTAGGGGAATAAGAGAAAGTCCTATCCTGGTTCGCCCAACCAGCAAGAGACGATTGACAATCCGACCAAGGAGGAATGCTTTCTACATCATCTAAATTACAATGGGGAGCTACTCGAGGTTGAAAAGGACGGTCTAGAGGAGCAACTGTAGGCGAAATAAAGGTACCATTGGTCCAGAGTACCTCTCGCCAAAAGTTTTGGCGAGTAACAATAATTTTTGGGTTGCCGTTGTCCTGGGTCCAAGGCCACCAACCGCCTTTATCCTCATCAAACCTCCCAAAGGCCTGAGTTGTCAACTGAATACAATTTCCTTCTTCCTCTAGCTGAAAACAGAGAGAGCCTCGCTCTAACAAGGAGCGAGACTCCCCTAAAGGTGCCCATATGGGGTCATACGGGAGATAAGGCAAATCTATAGTCTTGTTAGTAATGAAAAACTTAGGGAAAACAACCGAATTGTATCTAATTGGCATAGGCTTAGGATAGGCAGATAGTATAGCCCATCGTAAATCTCCCTGTATACTAGGAACCCAAGCCTGAAGGAGAAGGGCGAGGACTGGGATTATCATCCGGGGAGTCCGTCGAAGGATCATCATCCACTGTTAAGATCCTCCGTGTCAGTCGTTCTGGAACCCAAATTGGATTGTCCTCTTCCTGTAGAAAGACACAAACATAACCACGACCCCAGACCAACACTGGATCAGGGCCATGCATAGTGACATCCACAGGATCTTTCCAATATACCAAGGATTTGTTAACACTTCCTACACTCTGCTGACGGTCTGCAGAGGACAGACCAGCATTATCCAATGTGAGAAAATTCAAAACAAATAGAGAATGTGAAAATATAAAGGAAGGGGTATCTTTTATTCCCATATCCCACCTTTTTATTTTATTAATTTGAATTTTTAATAGATGAGAACATATATGAGATAATTTCTCCCCGCATAAAGCAGATGTAATAACATAGAGGAAAAAAGCATCTACTATTATAGGAACATAAGATAACTTTCTAAATTAAGGAATGTGTGTAACATCCATATGCCATAAATCATTAGGTACCAGTCCTCTTGGATTTATGCCATAATGAGGAACAGAAGCTAAGGGAGCACAGGCTGAACAGTCTGTAATTATTGCTCTAGCCTGTTCTCTAGTTATATGGAACATCTTTTGGAGAGTCTTTGTAGACACATGGTGCAAAGCATGAAGCTCCTGTGCCTTATGAACATTATATATTCGAATTTTAGTTAAATCATCAGCTAACTGATTTCCCAAAGGCATTGGGCTATATATATACATGCATAAGAAATACAAGAGCATGCATAGAAAAAAGCTGTAACAAGCTGATCATGTATCAGGCCAAATACCAGTATTTGTAATAATTAATTATATTATTATTTGGAATAAGAAATATTTCTTTAAGTTTTTCTTTAAGATACCTTTGTGATCTTAACTTATTAATATATTAATATTATATTAAGATAATATTATATTAATATAGCAAATAGCTTTAAAACAAGATGGTAAAACTTCTTATGGAAGTAAAGAAATATAAATCTATATTAATAATCTCTTGTATTAAGGGACTGTTATAAAACAGCCAATAACTAATTTATATATCTATTAATAACAGTTTTTTTTTTTTTTTTTTTTTTTATTTTCTGTAAAATTATTTTTTCCTTTATCAGCCAATTATGGAAAGAAATTAGGGTTTGTATCTTTCTTGAGAACATTAAAGAGAGACTAAATTCTTTGGTGGAGAGCTTAAAATAAGATCTTAGCCAATTAGCATCCCTAGAAACCTTTGAAAATAATTTAAAATAAGTAAACCATCTTCTCCTATCTGAACTTTCTGTGTCACAATATATTTAGGAATACAGCTGATGTATCAGGCATTGAAAAGATATTATCTTTAGATGTTTATAGGATCAACAAAGACTAATATGTTAAAGCTCGTTGTATGAGAGCAAAGGCTTGTATTAAAAGTCTCTTAGAGGGATCAACTAATAAGCCAATTGTGTAACGAAAGAAGGTGTTCATGTTTGATCCCAGATTAAACTCTTATTGAGATCTCTTTTAAATATCTGGTTCTGAATGACTCCAACTTGAATTACCAGCTATAATTCAGTTTTGTTACTAAAATTGTAGATTTGTAAACATACCCAATGATATAGAACAAATTTGCATTTTTAATATCAATCAAGAATAAAAATAAATACACATTTGAGCAAATTATTTTTACCTTTTTAGCTGTAATTTAAGAGAAAAATGCTTATCAAACTGGGAGACACCCTTATTGCAGAAACAGTTGGCCTTGCAGAAACTGTTGGCCTCCTTTCCAGAGCCGCTTATGAAAACAGTTGATACTTTTCAAGGTTGTATCGGCTAGTGCTCATCTCCCAGCCAAAGAGCAGGGTAAATTATAAATTGAGACTGCTTCCCAAGCAAGTTTGAAAGTAAATTGAACAGGCAGTTTTCAAAACATAAGACATAGAACACAACCATTCATGCCAGACAAAACAAACATATGATACATATATGGACAAATTGGTATACCAATGCTAGACAATAAACATAGAAAACAAAATTGAGAATCTCTCCTTGAGATAGCCAGAGAGATTAGGGCGTCCCCCAATCATCTCTTGCTTCTCTGGAGGGCTCTGTAATAAGCTTTTTTGTTTGTTTGTTTTTCTTTTTGTAAACACGCCAGAGAGCGGGCAACTTCTTTCCTTATACCCTCCTGCTTCCTTTTATGTTCAAGGTTCAACATTGTATCTTTGTTAAAAATAAATTTTCTTTGTCCATTGCACTCCACCATCCCGGCCCCCTCCCTCAGCAAGGGAGTCCAGGCCGGTGGTGCGGAAGGAGGGACTCCCTCCAGCTTTAAGGGAAGCGGAGCTAAAAAGCTGGTGAGATAGAGAATTTTCCATTTTACGTCTCTGTTTCTTTACTTTCACCTTTCGTTTGGTACAATTATCTCCCTCCGAGAACCTTAGAATCGTCCCCAAGCAAAACAAAATAGCGACACACAAGCCGACCCGCAATGGGACTGCAATTAACATAATACTACTCTAACCAAAATTATGTTACAATTTTCCCCGGGAACTTAAACACCTAGGCCTTTTATTTATTCCTAGAGCCTTACCTTGCTCTAGCCTAGAGTCTTAGCTCTAGCCGGTACCTCCGTCTCTTTTCGTGAACGTTTTCTTTCTTTACTATTTATACCCTAGGGCCTTACCTTCCTCTAGCCTAGAGTCTTAGCTCTAGCCAGTACCTCCGTCCTGAGCTGTTGAGTTCTGAATCCACGAGGATGCTGTCCTCGGGTCCCGGGTTTCGGCGCCAGATGTCGCGTCCGCCTCGACCAGCAAGTAAGACACGACACGGTTGGATCCTTCTCAGACAGCTTTATTCCAGGAACGAATCTTGACCACGGGGACCCCGAGCGGCAGAAGCCAGCTGCTTATATATCCACCCTAGGCAGGCTAGGTGGCGTGTTCTCTCAGGATAGGTTAGGCTGCCAATACCTCATTAGCATAAGCCTGCTCAGGGAGGTCTCAAGGCCGACGCATGTGCAATGGGCTTGTTTACTCAGGAAGCTGAGCTGACCTTGGAAAGCCGGCGCCATCTTAGAATGGCGTCCAGAAGTAAAAGGTACTCCATCCTGGCCAATCACGGGTCGTGGCATGGTCCGAGCCCATAGGTCCAGAGCGGTCAGATGTAACCTCACATCACTGTCAGCACAGCCCCACACCATATAAGGAGTTGTAACTGGCAAGGATAAGCCAAGGCTCACGTCCGCCTTAGGGGCGTGGCTAAACGGCTCTCCACAGTTCTTTGGGGGCGTGGCTAGTACCTTGGGGGCGTGGCTAAACGGCTCTCCACAATTGACCATTGAATGTTTAGTCCTAAATGGGACATATATTAACCCAACCACCACCAAACCTTAGTGAACATCATCATGGATGAGGAGCCATAAAGAATGTCAGAGCTGGAAGATGGGGAGAAGTGCTGTTAAATGCCATTATTCTCAGGAACTCACTGCAGCTGTGGCTACACTGCACGAGATCAAGCCAACAAGATCAGTCAACACCCAACAGGCAGCACTGATTGACCTGAGTGCACTATGAACAACACAGGAGGACAAGAAGGCGGGAGGGGGATATGTCTAATCCTGTCTGGTGGGAACATGGAGAATAGAGTCGGGTAGGGATATGATGAAGACATGTTGTTTACATTTATGAAGCTGTCAAAAAGTAAAGAAAAGATACTGAAAGATGAAAGCTATCTTTTTGACTTTGAAAACTCGAAATCTGGTGTGACGATGGAAGATACATATAGTCTCTGCACTATCTCTCCGCTCTGAAGGTGAATCTAAATGCATAAAAAGAATTTCACCAGGCTAGCGGCATGCCGGAATGAGATTCCAGGTCCAGAGATCCTTCAGCAGTCTCCCAGGTAGCCTGGTAGCATAAGCACCATTGAGCGTCTGACTCATTACCTCCTAGCCTGTGCGTTAGCAAGGGTTGAAAATTCACAGTTAATATTATCTAGAGACTTTTCACACAGAACATCTGAACATTCTTCTGCAAGTCCACTTGAAATCTGAGAAGTAAATCTTTAAATGAATTTTTATGGCTTGTTGTATTAAGTTATTGCTTAAATTTCATAGCTTCATTCCTTCCTTAACTTTCAGCTTTGCCAGGAGTTGTGAAGTCTGGATTAAAAGCTAAGTTACTCTTTCCTACAAGAACACTAATAGGTACTATAATTGTGCTTGACTTGAGGAGAGAGGGGACTAATATTCTTTAGTTAGGAAGGTTTATGGAACAAGAAGGTGGGTACTTAAGCCCTCAAGAAGTCTCAGGAAATCAGCCCTGGCAGTATTCTAATACTGCTTCTCTGCACAGTGGCCTGCTAGACTGAAGAGAAGACTTGAGGCTTGCTTCAGAAAGAGATGAAGAAAGAGATGACGGAAGCTACTGTGGGCATGGCAGAAAAGACACCAGCATTGTAGGAGGAGAGAATCAAGATGGACGAAATTGCAACCTTATGCTACTGTGCACTCCGTAGGAAGTTTTCTAAACTTTCTGAGATGGCAGATACAATGGCCAAAGTGTTTGAACAAATACAATAAAATAATAAACATGCTCACTTTTAGTTTTATGTGTGTGTGTTTATGTTGGTATGTTTGATGTTTGTATGTGTGCATGTATATTCATGTGTACATGTGTATGTATGTAAGTACATACATAACAAGTATGTGTGTAAGTGTAAATTTGTATGTTTATGTATGTCTGTGCCCATAGGCATGCATACACTGGATTGCTGCAGTAATTCTAAGTATTTCTTTTTCTTTCTTTCTTTTTTAAAAAAACTTTTTATTGATTCTTTGTGAGTTTCAAATTATGCATACCAATCTGCCTCATCTTCCCACCCCTTGCTACCTCCCACAGAAAGAACACACATACACACACACAACACACACACATACACACACACACAACTAAAAAACAAACCATAGAAATTATTATTTGTGGAAACTTTAGCCTGTCAGAGTGTTCCACACTATATCCCTCTGTCCACACATCTTCACTTACGTTCACTGCAATGAGCCATTAGTCTGGATTGATATCTCTGGCTTCTGTGACACCATTGATATTAGATCCTCACTTGACCTCCTCCCAGTAATCCTGTGTCATGAAGATCCTGCAGATTTGAATCAGCAGGACTGGCCCTTTCATGAGTCCTACCCCTTTGCAGATGATATAGATTTTGGGATGGGCCAACTCAGAGCTCTGGATCTGGGCGTGGGTGGTAGTTGAGCTGGCCAGTGTGGTGGTTGTTGAGCTGGTCTGTATCACCAGGGTGAGCTCTACAGTACTGCTCTGGCTAGACCACCCAGTGCCTCTGATGGCAGGAGGCAGGGTCAGCTCTCCTGTGCTCTCTATGTCCTTGGTGCTGGCTCACCTACACCCACACCTCCAGAGCCAGCTCCACTGTGTTGGCCAGTCAAGGTGTGGAAACCATTCTCCCAGGTGCAGAAGCCTGTGATGGGCTTGGCTCACCTGTGTCTTTGTCATCAGGGCCAGCTCCACTGTGCTGCCCGGACAAAGAGCAGGGCCTGCTCTCCAGAATGCTACAGCCAGTGAGAGAACAGGGCTAGCTCTCCTGAGTATGGCAGGTGGTTCTTTTTGGTCACAAGCCACAAGAAGAAATACTATATGCTATGACTATGAGGTAGTCATAGTATTTCTTCTTGTGGCTTGTGACTAAAAAGGAGTTAAAGTCACTGGCCAGGAAACTGCTGAAACCTTTGAGTGTTGCTGGATTGATACCTTTTATTCTTCTGTGCTGTGCTAACAGTGTGGGTAATCCCTCTTCTCTGAATTGGCAAAACTATTATGCCTTTCCCAAACCTTAATTATTCTTCACAACCAATGCCAAGTGAAAGTCTGGTTTACACAAGGCGTGTGGAGAAAGTGCTGATTTGGGCTGGAGAGCAACGTATGAGCTCACCAGCAAATCAAGCGGTCGGGTCTGACAGCATTTCACATTAAAGTCGAGAGTAGTTTCCCTGTCAGTGACATGAGCCAAGCATGAGGTAAACTGAGGTACAGGAGGGATCTGCTGCAGAGAGAGGAGCTATTTCTGTATGTGTTTGGCATGTGTTAGGTGTGCTGTGCTGCTGATAGATTCTTGTGGGAAATAGGCTAAAAAATTCCAGGACTTACGGTAATGGAATGCGTGTGTTTGCAGGTGCAGTCTTGGAACTCAGAATAAGTTTTCTTCAGAATGCCGACGGCATCTTCCTTGAACCAAAATGCAGCTCCTTAGTGTGGAGTAAATCTAAGTACAAAGACAGCAGGAACCAGCTAGTTAG
Source organism: Mastomys natalensis (assembly GCA_021653895.1). Classification (NCBI taxonomy): domain Eukaryota; kingdom Metazoa; phylum Chordata; class Mammalia; order Rodentia; family Muridae; genus Mastomys; species Mastomys natalensis. The sequence goes on from JAJTUV010000619.1 coordinate 551,130, forward strand.
CCAAGCCCTTTGCTAACAGACTTCCAACATCAAACTTAACTTCAGGCTCAACATTTCAGGACAAATTTCTCAATGACACTTAAGTCTTAGCATCAAGTGATGGGCAAAATTTTCCAATAACAACATCTCTGGCAGGGTACACAGTGGGTTTACAAGCCTCAAGGAAATCTTCATCATTCTGCTTGGGATCTCACCCTCACCCTTTACAAGGCCACTAACACTGCCATTTTTTCTCCTTATTACCCAGTTACACCTGGGACTAGCATAATATAAAAGCTAGGAAGCTATGCATCCAGGCAGGCTTTGAATTTGTAATCTACTTGCTTAGCTGCAGTACAGCTGGGATTACAGGGCTGTCATTGGTGGCCCATAAAGTTAGGTATGTTAAGCTTTGGAATTAGGCTCTTTGGGTTATACTGTGTATTATCCATGTGGTCCTGCCAAATTACAAAGGTTCAGCCTCCTTACTCATGCAACAAGGATGGTAATAGCACATCACTGGGTTCTGTGATAATTAAGTGAAACATTATAGGAAATGTTTGTCATAAGATAGCCACTGCTTGTGTTTTTTTCTTCTTCTCTGGGTATTATGGAAGTGTAAAATTAGCCATGAGAATTCTTTTTGTAATATCTTCAAACTAGTCTGAGTGCCATAAGAAGTCTCAGTGATAGTCTCTAGGGAGATGAAGAATATAAAAATATCCTTTACTGTTGTCTTCCTCTCCTTGGGTTTGAGAGTAAGGAAAATTACAACTCAGAGTGAATCCCAAGAGGCTATTTGTCCTGAGATTCCCATTGATAAATGGGAGGTAAGGACTGGTCCTCTACAGTAATGCAGCTTAGCTCTTCCTTAATGTAGGAGAACAAGTTCAATGTGATGGAGCTAAGCTGTCTACAAGTAAATAAATATCTGTACCCATTTTGCTGCTTTATATAAAGCCATTCCACAGCTGAAAGCTGGGCTACTGTCTCTCCTCTTGATGCACAGGCCAAGTTGCCACATGGCTGGGCCTTCATGACCTCACTGGGAAACAGAAGACTCTGCCACAAACCTAACTCTATTTCCATGTTGCATTTTTTTTCTCCTTTAAATCTAGCTATGATTGTGGCTAAGTAGCAACCATGGCAAATATCCATCTTGCACTTTCAAACTAAAATTCTATTATTTTATAAAGATAATAAATATATACTTCAGGAAAAAAAGTTTTGATAGGGCAAGAGAAAATTAATCAGGAAATTTCTATTAATATATTGATAATATATAGAATATATGTAATATGTTATGAATAATATATAATTAATGTATAATATATATTATCTTAAGATTTGCAATCTAAATGGTTCTGTCTTAAGATTAGCTTGTTAAGAATTGAAATTCATTAGTCAGATTTTGAGTGGGTTTGCCTCCCAAACCATCTTTGTGTTAAATGCACAGAACTCTATCAGCATGACTTGTTGGTGGTACTGAGTTTTCTAGTTTGCTCTTGGTAAAATTTTGCCAAATGCAAACTGGGAGAGATAAGCATGCTTTGAAAAGGAAAAAAGGCATTTATTTTTTAAATGAAGGAAGGGCTAATATGTTAGGATTCTGAGAAATCCAACCAATAGAATATAAACACATGGAAAGACAGACAGACAGACAGACAGCACACACACACACACACACACACACACACACACACAGTCCCTCACATGCATACACATATATAATAGTTATAAAGAAATATTAAGAGAATATATGTGTACATAATAGCATTAGAATTACCTTAAGAAAACATACATATAACATATTTGGCATCAGGAATTTAATCAAATGTCCACGGAAACTGAAAGTGTAAAATCTGCAGAGCAAATGACTGCTTTTGAGTCCAAAGGCCAGATGCTGCTGTAGGTAAGGAAGAGTCCACACTGTAGCTCACAGCTATATAAAGCAGAAACTATTCTATCTTGCTCAAATGAGAGTCATTCTCTTGCTCTTTCTAGGCTTTCAGCTGATCCCTGATATACCATGGGGGACAGCCTGCTTCATGTAGTCTTTAGGTTTACTAATAAATCATATTCAAATGCTCCAGCAGAAACACCTAGGATGTTTGACTATGAGACCTAGCTTGGTACATAGAATTAACTATCTATAAGAACTGTCTCATGAAAAGCAGTGAAATATTTTGGAAAAATTCACTAAGTAGGCAAGGACACATGTAATCGAAATAGCAAGAACCAGAACTTAAAAGAAAAGACTCACAAACTAAACTTCATTTAAAAAAGAAATCATGATGTGGCGATTAATAATGATTGTCAACAGGATCTAAAGTTATTTAGGAGACAGTGCTGTACCTGAGAGGCAGTTTCTATATTGTGTTAATTTAGGAGGAATGATCCAAGCTGAACTTTGGCAGCACCATGCTGAGGACTGGGATTCTAGATGGAATAAAAAGGAAAAATGCCAGCACATTCATCCTTTTCTGCTTCCTGGCTGAGGGTATGGTATAGCATCTTTCTCACATTCTTGCCATCACGTCTTCCCTGCTAGGAAGGACTGTACCTTCAAACTGTGAGATGAAATAAATTCTCCTTAGGTTGCTTTTGTCAGGTGTATTGTCATAGTGACAAGAGAAGCAATTTTTCTTAGTTTCATATAATAGGACCATTTTTTGAAGATTGGCTATCAGCCACTCAGAAGTTGTTGAATTCACCAAAATAGTGTTTCAGTAGCTGAGAATCCATGAAGCTGCCATAGACTGACTCTAAGCAAGGAGACAGGATTTCAGTAAATTTTTGAGGATTTCCTCAGTAAAGGTATCATAGCCATTGTCAAAATTGTAATCAAGTAGTATGTTAATATTAAAAGGCCAATGACACAACTGAGAAATGGTGACAGTTTGAGAGCAGTTAACAATGGAAGTAAAGACATACTATGATGGTGCAGAAAACTATAAGAAATGACACTACTAACAACCTAAGTGTGCTTAGTGCTATAAAGGACATCCCAGATCCATATATTATATGCTGTTAGCAGCTCTACAGATGGAGGTGTCCAGAGGAGAAGGGCTTCTCCCTCATACTACAAGTTGCCCAACAATCACATCACCAGGCAGTAATGCATTCTAGTTTATTGGCAAGAGTGTGAATGATGAGAACATCCAAGGGGAGAAACCAGGTAGCCAAAGAAAGCTTTGTGGAGGGAGGGATGCTTTAGGTAAGAACGGAGGTTGGAGGAAGAAAGAACAGCTCCATAGGGCAGAAGAAAAATTGCAGAAGACTACAAGTTCCCTGATGATCATAATTGTCTCTGGAATACGCCACCCAACAAGCAAGGGTGCATGCATTCTCCAACAGCAAAGATGTTTATGTAAGATCATAGATTTAAATAGTAGGAAGGAATATACATTTTGGAAAAGCAAATGTAGGCTGAGCTTCCTTAATAATGAAAATGTAAACATGGAACATTTTGCATGCTAGTGTGACATGGCAGAAAATTCCATGCCTGACCACCTGTGAAGGGTTGTTGTGGACATAACAGGCATACCAGAAGTATTCCATAGATTAGCTTTAGATATGCATTTAAGGTATATATGAAGCATAAATGAGCTCTGTGCCTTAACTTCTCTCCTATCATGCAGCTACCTTATTACACATATGCCAAGACTGCAAAGCATTGGATTAAAATGCAAAACTACTTGTGTATAAGTAGTTTGGATGAGGGATATGTAATGTGCCATATGTTCCTTCAGAGCATACGAAGTTCCTTCTGTAAGGTGTCACAGCGCACTGCCTAACACAATCCAACTTTCTGTAGGCATTAGGTGTTTTTTCAACTTTATACTTTGATGACTCCAGGTTTCCTGGGGAAGACGGTATTGCTGTTCTCAGCCCCTCTGCTCTTGCCCTTTTCCTTTTCAACTGAGGTAGACATTGTGAGGATCAGGTATCCTTTGTGTTCAGAGAAGCTGCACATGGAGTCAGGCAGAGGGGAATGTTTTCCTGATGATTTCAGGATAATCAAAGGGGCCATTATGAAGGCAATTATACTCCTAGGTCATTTGCTCTTCCATGTCTTTGTTCCATAACTCAAACTTGTAACTGCTTGAAGTAGAACATTCTTATGCTTTTGTACTAAAAATACTAGGGGGACATGTATGTTTTCTTCTTAAGGAAACACCCACATCTGGCATCCTGTGTGATGAATGTTTTATGATCGTTGTAAGTTCAATTGAGAGGGAAAAGTCATTCAGGTATTCTTATGCATAACTCACTACTAACAGCAGTATATGTCTGTGGTGGTCATTAACAGTTTGCTTTTAAATCTATTCTCTGTTCTTCCTGCTCTGCTTTGCAGTGGGGAGACCCTAATAGTCCCAGATCCTCTGGCCAACCTACATTCCCTTTCTCAGTGCTCACAGCCTCAGTGGTGACTGGGGCTTGCTGCATTGGTACTAAGCAGTTTCTTCTCACCATGTACCATTTGGCTTTCCAACTGTGCTTTTGTGAAGATATCCTAGTTGTAAATCCTCTCTACAAACTCCGTGATACACTATCTGTTTTTCTCCCTCAACCACATCCAGTAAAATGTTTAAATAAAAAAATATATACAATACATGTCAGTGTTTAGTGCCAAGAAATAGAGTACACTTTAGCTTTCAAGTTGTAAGATTATTTTCCTGGAAGAGTTATCTATACAGAATGTCAGATTATAGTCCTAAGAAGCAAGGGCTCTAGATCTTTCTAGGATCTATAGCTAAGAATGGATGTTTTGTCTGCATATTAAATATAAAAATGAACTAAATTGGCTCACCCAAAAAGAGCTTTATTCTTCGATATGACGAGTGTGAAGAATAGCAACTGGGGATCTTTGTTCAGGCCCATACAGCATCAGGGCTTGAGGTTGGCATCTCCATGGATTCTGCTTCTTTCCTTTACAAGACGGATAATGAAGTGGCTCCATCCTCAGGTTCAAAGCAGGCACACAGAAAAGAAGAAAGCAAAGGAGGGGGTGGAGTAGAGAAAGAAGAAAAGGAGGGAAGTAAGAAAGGAAGGAGGGAGGGAGGAAGAAGAAGATAAAGGAAGGTGATGATACTAGCTCCATTTGTTATTTTTATCTGGGTGAAGACATCACAGCTGATTCTTCTTATGTCCCCACAACTGGATCCCAAGGTTCCCCATTCCCAGCTATAAGGGAATCTAGGTAAACGGTAAACAAGAGTGTCATGATGGATATGAGAGAGAAACGGGATTGCTGAGTCTCTGCTTTTATGCTAGTCCAGGATGTCATTGCCTTTGTACTTTGTGTGTAAACTCTAATTATGTTTCCAAATTATCACAAAAAATCAACAATTATTCTTTGTCTGACTTATTTTCCAGAGCCCATGTGAATATTAAAAACTTGGGAGGCAGGTGTCTTATCAACATCATAGGCAATTAGCACCCATCAGTTGACCCTGCCCTCCATATGAGATAAGCATTCCCAAGGAAAGCATCTTTGCTGTGATGAGTAGAGTTTCGGAGCCTGGGTAAGGGTTTTGAATGTCTCCTTCCTACATAACCAGATCTCAACAAGGAAGAAAGTTATAAGTCACAGCAGGTATCCACAGGAGACCAGGATTGTTGGTCATGAATGTCAGTCATTTGGATGGAAACATATTCTTCAAAATTTTGACTCTTTAATCATGGAACATTCTACTGTCTGCCTGATGCAAGATGTTTGTGAACCAACCAAGTATTATACCAAAGCAACCAATAATTAAAATAAAGGTTAAAAACTGATTTCCATGTCCTTCTTCTTAGCCCTTTTAACTCTCTTGCGCGCAGCTGTGAACCCAGTGTGATAATGGTTGCCAGATGCCATTTCTTGGAAATGTGGATTGTCTGCTACTGGGGGAGGGGATAGGGTACATTATAAAATGTATTTCTTATTCAAAGTCATAGTTAAGGGGGAATGTTTTAACAAAACTGAATTACTTAACAAAAACAACGGAGGAAAAGAAATCAGCGCTGTCTACATATCGTGTCCAATATAAGCAATCAGAAGAAATACTTGTGTTCTGAACATCAGATGTGAGGCCTTTTGGTTTCTAAGCCTCCAACTGGCACACCAGTGCTGCTATGGGTTCCTTGCCACAGAGAGAAGATTGCAGGGTGTGAGGATGTAAGACTACCGTGTCCTCGTGGTCACACTGGAGATGGATGCTTTTGGTGAAAACATTCCTTCCAACAAATGGGCCTCAGACGGTCATTTCACACAAGGCTCTATCTTCTGACCTCTGTCTTACATTAATTGCTCCTTATGAGCCATAAGAATAAAGAGTAAATATTTGGTTGAAAGGGATTTTGGGACCTTATCAATCCCCTTTCTTTTAAACAGGGTCTAACTGGGATTTCTGCTTCTTTCCTCACCCACCACAAGTGTTTGCTACTTGGCATCCAGGATGTTCCTTTAAAATGTGCATTTGGTTTGGTCACTTCACACATAAAACTCACCCGTAGATCCTGACTGCTCTTAACCAGAATTCAGACAGTTCTGTGACTTAAAATGGATCCCAGTTTATTCACCAACTGTATTTCATAGTTTTTCCTTCCTCCTCCATGGAGTCTTTTTCTTTCTGAATCACGCCAGTCTGCCTTATCTTAACACCTTCCCTCTTGCCACGTTCTCCCTGTGAAGTACCACACTGCTGTCTTCTTTTGATGAATTCCCTCTTATCACCCAGAAATCTCTCTTCTCATGGTAGCTGTGATGGACAGCACCATCTAGGGAACATTCTCTCACGTTGTTAGTCCTGCCTCCTCTCATCACCAGAAACGATGATGTTCAACATTTACTAGCGTATGATGTGTTCATGTTTCTGGAATGGAAACCCAACACACACAGACCTCTCTGTCTGGTTCACTGAGATTTACTTCTGACACCAAGAATAGGAGCTAGTGCTAGGGCTCATCATAGCTCCACACAGAGGAATTGTAGATGCTGAAGCCCCTTGGGCGTGGCCCAGGGATGTGATAGAACAATGAAGTAGTTCTGGTTGGTGAGTGGGGTTAGTCTTGACACCACTGATGCCTTTAAGAGATATTTCAACTAGACTGTTTCCTGACAGTGGTATTTGGGGACAAAGCCAAATATTTTGTTATGCTTTGCCACTTATCTTCTTGAAACAAAGTTGCTTGAGAATTTTAACTAGTACCTACTCTATAATGTGATCTTTATCACTTGTCTGAATGAATAAAGAAGGAAACAAATGTTTAGCTGAACAAATAAAGCACTCTCCAACATTATATATATAGCAATGAGGGCTTTCTGTGTCTTCTTTCACTCCAGCAGGGCCTTTGAAGAAATGATAGTGAAGCTGGTGGGTCCAGGAGGGCACACAGCCTCTAATGGATAAATCTGCATCTCTAATGGATAAGTCTGCACCTCTACACACACAGTAGAGTTCTATCAGGTACTGGGCAGGTATCGGGCAGAAATTACAGTCTAGAGCTGTGCACTGTTGAAAACACCAAATGGCTTATATTTCCCTGGCTCATAGGGTCATTGCTCTGTTATTGATTAGCCTTCAGAATGGTGTTCTTCTAACTCCTGCACATATGCCTCAGCGGACTCCTCTGATATCTTCTCTCAGACACTCTGAGGATATCTATTGGGACAAGGAAGGATTAATATTGATCTCAGGTATTCTGTCTTTATGGACCATGTTTACCTCATTATGTGCCTCCCAGTGTAATTATAACAAAATTATTGAAATCTTTGTTGTGAATAAAACTTGTTTCCAATTAATCCTTACTACAATAGACAGAATCTACATTGCATTGATTGTTATTGGAAGGATGTAACAGATTCAGTGGCATCCCTAGGCAGAGGAAAACAGTGATAATAACATTGATGACATGCCAGTGACATTGACCAAGCATGTCAGGTACATTATATATAAAATTATACATGTTATTAATTTATTAATTACATATTATTATATGCACACATTATATAAACATACATATTATATATACTTATAAATACACATACAATATATATATACATAATAAATGTATAACATGTATATATATTGCATATATGCTATTTGTATGTTTTAGTTCATCGCATTCTTACAGCTAGCACATGAATGTTATAATTCTATTTTATAGTAAAAAAGGAAAACTGAGACACAGAAGCTAAACGGGTAATGTGGCCCACGCTCAAAGTTTACAGCTGTGACTCCACCCTGACGGACACAAGGTAGCCAGTGTGGAGAAGAGGGTATGAAGGAAACCTACCCTGCAGAGCATGCGGCCCTCACCTCTGTGTTGAACTGTGACTTCTTTAGGAAGGATGCAGATAATCTGCAAAATCTGTCAACTCAGAAGTCTGTCACACTCTGTGACCTGAGCAAAATACTGATTTCTCTTGCAAAAGAACTCAGTGCTTTTGTACATAACATTTTTCTATCAAGAAAAAACAGGTTTATGTCAAAATTAAAATGCAAGATTTTAGCTAGATAATAAAATAGCTATGCCAGATTTCGCTCCATTCTCCTTTGCCCCTTCAGAGCGTTCCCTCTCTGTTTCCTCAAGTCACAAACATCTGTTTTTGACCATCCAGCTAATTGGGCTCCATTGAGTGTTCTAATGAGGGCAGAGTGAGCGAGGGAACGATTTAATGCCCACAGAAAAGCATGTTTCTAATTGTATATCCGGTGAAGGTGGAAAGGTTAAAGTAATGAGCTGCTCGCGAGCTCTGGCCCAGGGAGCGAGAGCTTTGTTGTTTCACATTTCATCTCTGTTATTGTCACCGAGACCAGCTCTTATGGCATTGATTGCCAAGAGGCACTGCTATTACGTTCCATTATCATGCCAGTTCTGAAGGAGGTCGGTCTGCTCTTACCATGCAGTGACAGTGTGCAGGCAACTATAATCACCCCATTCTCTGCTGCACTCCTCAACATCTTGTATACAGCTGTGAAGGGCTGCATTAGTGCCAATTAATCTGGGGCAGGTTTACTGAAGGAGGGATGCAGTCCAGTTTGAGAGGGTTAGTTCTTGAGTTTTCTAAGTGGCATTTTGAAGAAGGAACTTTAACTGAAAGAAGCATTCATGTGAAGAGACTCTCCCATTTAAGTCGCACGGAGATTGACACCTCTGGATAGCTCCAATCCCCCTGCATTCTCCAGAAAGCAGAGAGGCAGAGAAATCAAAGGAATATGTTTAATGTCTGTAACTCAAGGTATTTAAGAGAGTGACTGCTAAAAACTTTATGGAAATGTGTTTTGGTTGAGCGGCACTTAAGTTAGTGACTAGGGATAATAACGACCATTCTAGCAACGGAGGAGTCCATTGCTGTGAGTACTTGAGTCCTGGAGGTGCAGAGTGATTGGTTGTGGCAGGGAGAAACCTTTACTTTCATTGTTGATGGAGCTTATATTTTTAAGGTGTCACAAGAGAAAAATATTTAAACTGTTTTAGAACTCAAAATTCAGTGTTAAAAAGGAAAATTAATCCATTCTATACGCTAACCCCTCTCCTCCCTGATTATGCCATATTAGTGTCTCAAAGTAACATACTGAAGATTGAGTGACTCATTTAGTTGGTATAAGATTAAAGTATAATATTAATCCTGATATTTGAATATATGCTTGACACACAAGATTGCTTTTTAACACCCCTAAACATAACAATATTTCAGGATGCTCTAGTCTCTTCTATAAAACAAGGTAGTATTTCCATATGACTTATACTCAGCCCCCTGGCTGTTCAGCACTATCTTTATTTATTTATTTGTTTAAAAAATTACCTAATGTTTATGTTTGAGTGTCTTGTATGCATGATTGTCTGTGTGCCACATTTGTCCCTGGGACCTGGGGAGATTAAAAGAGGGTGTTTGATCTTCTGGAACTGGAATTGTGGACAGTTGTGAGCTGTCTTGTAGGTATGAGAATTGAACTCAGATTCTCTGCAAGGAAATGTATGTTTCTAACCACTGAGAAATCTCTCCAGCCCACAACACCATCTGTAGATAAATTATAATTTCTACCACAGCTCAAATGCTATGAAAGTTGTTCTTACATTATATTGCTTTGAGAATAAAGAAATTCAATACATATTCTGTACAGTCAGATTTTTCTCTATTATCTATCTATCTATCTATCTATCTATCTATCTATCTATCTATCTATCTATCTATCTTATTCACTTTACATCCCAATCATACCCACCTCCCAGTCTCCCCTTACATAGCCACTTTCCCACCCCCTTTCCTTCTCTTTAAGAAAGGGGAGGTCCCCCTTGGGTACTAACCCATCATAGCTCCTCACTGTAGGACTAGGAACATCCTCTCCTACTGAGGTCAGACAAGACAGCCCAGATAGAGGAACAGGATCCACAGGCAGGCAATAGAGTCAAGGTAAGCCTCCACTCCAGTTTTGGGGGAACCATATGAAGACAAGCTGCACATCTACTACATATATGTGGGTGTGGCTAAGTCCAGCCCATGTATGCTCTTTAGTTGGTGGTTCATTCTCAGGGGCCTCCCAAGGGTCCAGGTTAGTTTGACTCTGTTGGTCTGTTTGTGGAGTTCTGTCCTTCAGGTCCTTCAATTCTTTCCCAGCTCTTCCATAGACTTCTTGAGACCCATCTAATGTGGGTCTCTGCACCTGTTTCTGTCAACCAACTGGGTAGAGCCTCTCAGAAGACAGTCATGCTAAGATCCTGTCTGCAAGCATAATGGAGTATCAATAGTATCAGGAATTGGTTCTTGCCTATGAGATGGGTCTTAAGTTGGGTTTGTCATTGATTGGCTGTTCCCTCAACTTCTGCTCCATCTTTGTCTCTGCACTTGTAGACAGGACAAATTTTGGGTCAAAGATTTTGTAGGTGTGTTGGTGTACTTATTCTTCCACTGGGAGTCCTGCTTGACTACAGGAGGTGGCCACTTCAGGCTCCATATTCCCCACTGTTAGGAGTAACAGCTAGAGTCACCCTCACAAACTCTCATTCCAGGTCTCTGACATGTTCTAGAGATGACTCTTCTCCCTGCTCCAGACAGAATTTTTAATAAAAAAATGCCTGCCACACATAAGTTGGTTGAACTTATAGATATGGAATGGCTAGATATGGATGGCTGACTCTATTTGGAAATACAAAGTTAGCTAAAACTCCAAACTCCTTTCTTGTCATACCTGCTGTGGCCTCCTCTGGTCACTTTTTAGTCAGTTTCGGGGCATTTTCACTTTTCTTTGATCATCTTGGACTTCTTTCAGCATGTTCACATTCATTGTATGGATTACCCCTGGGCTGATGGAGAAAGCAAGATGAGGAAGATGAGGAGAACAAGCAAGTAAGCAACTTGCTTCATTTCCTGCCTCCAGGTTCCTGCTTGAATTCCTGCCCCAACTTCTCTCAGTAATGGACTGTGATATGAAAATGTCAGCCAAATAAACTACAATCTCTTCCAAGCTGCTTTTGGTCATGGTATTTATCATCAAAACTCAACCTAGAACAGAAACTGGTACCAGGAAAGCAGTGTAGTGCTTTGAGAAATATGACCATGTCTCGGGGAAGATTGTGGAATCATTTGAAACTCAGGCTGGAAAGGCCAGTTCTCAGAGCTTCCTGAGCTCTTAGGGGAGCTTGGAAGGCATGCATATCGGAGGAAGAGCAGACAATTGAACCTTGATTTGTAAAGTTTCAGAGAGTAGCAAAGATTCTATCAGGGCTTGTTAGTGCAAATTTAAGTGGTAATTTTTTTCACTAACCTGGCTAGCTCTCAAATAATTGAGACAGAGACTATTAGACTTATTTAACAAGTTTTAAGGCACAATAACTGAGAAGATATTTTATTTATTCTAATCCTCTAAGCTAATTTGCTACTTCTCAGCCAGAATTCCAGAGATACTTTCATTTTAGTATTGATCTGGGCCTTTCTGCTCCATGTGTGCTCTCATGGTGGCTCCGGGTCCCTCACCTCATGGCAAATTCTTTCTTCTTCCCTCTCTACCTGTCTCCTCACTGGGACCAGAGGTCCAGCCCTATTATCTCCTCTGCCCAGTCATTGGCTGTTCAGCTTCTTGTTCACCAATCAGAGATAATTGGGAAGCAATGTTTCTACAACATTGACACTAGAGATTCTTAGTATAAGCATTACATAATAAGCATTACAATGCCATGTCTGGATTGCAACCAGATATGGGGCCACTGAAATCAGCATTTAATAATACAAGGATAATCTTTATACAGTGCACAGTGACATTATGCCAACATTTCTCCATTTTGGTCCAATAAAAGGCTCTTTCTCTTATAATAACAAACTAGATACAGTAACAACAATTATGAAATTTTCAAGTATGATTTATATTCATAATGTTCAGTCCATATGAATTTGGAAGTGCAGAGCAAGCTGCTTCCAAAACTATAGAAATGACAGAGAAAGTTGGCTGTCTGGACAGTTCCGCAATATTTCTGTCTCACAGGCTTACTCATCTTTGGCCTTTTGGCCAAGTATATCTGACAGACTTTTTTGTGAAGCAGGAATTATAAAGGACTTGTCTTCCTTGTTCTTGGAAAGCTCAACAGTCAACTTTGCTACATCTTATTTTTGTTCAGTTTGGATGGCATGTTCTCATTATTTGAAGCAAGGGCAGTTTCTTACCTAGCGACTAGTTTGTCACATATGAAGCGAACTCCATGTTGAGATTCTATGATGCTCATCATCTTTAACATAGAATGGGGGTGCTTCCAGGAGCAGACCTGCCTCATTTTCATAAAAGCTTTTTAATGATAAAACATCATTAAATGCCATAGTCTGTGGACCTCTGAGGTTTTTGAAGACTGACTATCTATCTATCTATCTATCTATCTATCTATCTATCTATCTATCTGTAATTAACTAAACTAGTATCTTCTAACATGACCATAAATTTGATTGATTACCTGTTAACTTGTGTTTCTTAAATATCCTAAACAGTTTGTAATAGCAGCTTTCAGGGACTGGAACTTTACATTGCATATTTAAATGAATTACATAGGTATAATACCTTAGTATGTTGTAGCAAAATGTAATTCTAAATCTGTATCAGTATGCAAAGTTCTACATCAATGTAGCCAAATATAACCTTAATTTTATCAATATATAAAGATCTAAACTAGTGTACGATTTTGTCGTGTTGATGTTCTTTGGCCTAAAAGTAAATTCAATAATCTACCCTTTTGTCCTCTTATTCCTATATACCCCTCATTTTTGTTTCATCCTTTCCTCTCCTTCCCCACTAATATTAGATAGGTGAGAAAGATGGAAAGAAAAAGAAAGAGAAAAAGAAGCCCCTGAGTCTAACCTCCCTCATTTTGTTTCCTCCTTGACCAAGATCATTAACAACTGTAACCACCCTCCCTTCTTAAATGAGGACAAATATTCATCATATATTGAATGACCAAAACTATCCATCCCATCTCTTGGGAATGGGGGCATTATTCTCTTAAATTTCCCCTTGATGATTTGGTGCATCCTTTTCCTTTTTGGTGGCACCTTACAAATGGGATGTTCAGTTTTAAGAAAGCTAGTTGTAGCATTTTCTGTCTAGTCTCTGTATGCTGAGAAAGTGCGGGGCTTAACTGAAGTTTTTACTGGAACAATCTGTGATGCTAGGTGATTTAGTCAGGTATATAGAAGTTGTCCTGGATGCAGATTTTTGAGGAAACAGCACTAAAGCAGTCTGAGGTAGAATCACCTGAACTATTTGTCTTCTTTGGTATCTGGTCCTTTTATTCAGCAAACATATGTAATATATATGTAATATATATTTCTATAATAACATATGCATGGAATGTGTAATGTGAATAATTCAGCCAAAGATGATTCTCTGTTCTCTGAGTACATAAGGCATCTGACTTTTTAAATATGTTAGATTGGATAGTATAATCAAACTGTAATATAAATTTCTATCCTTGCCATATAAAAGGATGACATAATAATAAGACATGAGGACTCTCTAGCCAACAAGATTTATTGGCTATGCATAATTGAAGTCCTGGCTGGAGAAATTTCACATCTCTGCCAGTCTTAGAGCTGTTCCCGTGTACAGGGATCAGTGATATTTTGCCTGTTTTGTTCTTTTTTGTATTTCTTTCATCTTGTCTACAGCCAAGATCTTCAGGACGTCAAATCTGATTTTTATCAATTTGGATGGAATCCAGTTGTTCTTCTTCTGTAGAAAAAAAATACAAAGCCTCTTCCCCACTGTAACATATTTCTTTTATTCCATTCTGAGATTAGGAAATCCTTATAAACACCATGGTTTAGTTCAACAGATTGTTTGTTTGTTTTGCTTTTTTTTTAATTAAATGATCTAGTGTCTCTCAGCAGCTGATTTTTGTTCATTAGTATTCAAAAATTTAAAGTCAATAAAGTATTATGTAATTTATATCAGGAGGTCTTTGTCACCCCTTCCTGTTTGTTACGTGTCTCTTTTAAAATGAGGTTGAATCTCTTGACAATTGCTTGTCCACTGGTATTGTGTGGTATACCTGTTATTTGTTTTATATTACAATATGTAAATAATGGCTTCATTTTACTAGAGAGATATGTTGGAGCATTGCCAGAATTAATTTGTATAGGTATTCCCATAATTGCCATAACTTCTAATAAATGTATAATTACTGAATCAGCTTTTTCAGAACTTAAAAACAGTTGCCCATTAAAATTTTGGATTATGTATCTATGACATAGTGTATATATTTTAGTTTTTCAAACTCTGGAAAACAAAAAACATCTATTTGCCAAATTTCATTTCTTTGGGTACATTTGGTACCTACAGGTAATGGAATTTGGTTATATAAAGAACAAGTAGGGCGTTTTCTTATAATTTTCTTGGTTTGTTGCCAAATGATTAGAAAAAAATCTTTTTAAACCTTTGCTGTTCTTGGGAGGCAGAGGCAGGCGGATTTCTGAGTTCAAGGTCAGCCTGGTCTACAGAGTGAGTTCCAGGACAGCCAGGGCTATACAGAGAAACCCTGTCTCAAAAAACCAAAAAAAAAAAAAAAAATGGTGTTTCTTATGAAATTATGAAACTTCTAGCACATTGCCTATTAATAGCTGGTGAACTTCATCATCACCTTGTGCTAGAGGGTCTGGTAGATTTGGATGAGTTCTAATATGTGTTATATACAATGGATGATTTCTTGTTCTGATTACTTCTTGTTGTCAAATAAATAGTGAAGTTAACTTGGAATCATCCCAGATAAGTTCTGCAGTTTCTATATGCAAAACAATCTCTTCTGCATATTTAGAATTAGTTACTATAATAAGAGGTTCTGGAAAAATCTAATAATATCATAAGAATTACATATAACTCTGATTTTTGAACTGAATCATAAGGACTCTGAGCCATTTTTTCTTAGATATAGCCTGTATTTCCTGATTTATTTTCATTAGTATAAAATGCAGGAGCTCTAGAAATTGGGGTTCATTTTATTATATGAGGGAGAATCCGATTAGTTCTTTTTATAAATTGAAGTCACTTGCATATTAGATTTTTGTTGTTAACTTCTTCCAAAAAGTATTGGAAGCTCTTTGCCAGTCTTCATTTTCTTCTCATAATGAGGCAAGCTCAGCATTAGTAAACAGTACCACAATCTCTCCTGGAGCTATTCCTGTTAATTGATGAAGTCTCACTTTCCCTTTCAGAATCAATTCAGAACCTTTTCTATACAAGTCTTTAATTTTTTATTCTGTTTGTGAGCTAAAATATCCATTCTAAGATATTATCTTCTCTCTGCATGAGAATTCCTGTGGGAGGATTAGTAGAAGGTAAGATAACTAACTTGGCTAGCTCCCAAATAATTGAGACATTAACTATTAGATTTCTTAGATATTTAACAATATCTTCACAATAATTGAGCAGATATTAATTTATTCTAATCCTTTAAATTAATCTAGCTACTTACCAATCAAAATCCCTGAGATACTTTAATTTTAGCACTGATCTGGGTCTGTCTGCTCCATGTTTGGTCTCATGGTGGCTCCTGGTCCATCACCTTATGGTGAATTCTCTTCTTCCCTCTCTCTCCCTCTCCTCTTCTCTATTGAGGGGGTATCAATAGAGAGGGAAATGACAGAGTACAAGAAAGCTGATGGAGAAAATGGAAAAAATATGGGTTTCTAATTGGGGAGGGTAGAGGGGTAAATACAGGAGAGGAGGCAAAATAACAGTAAGAATGTTTGAAAAGTTATAAGGGATCATACTATTAACTATCTACCCAAGAAAACCCATTATCTCTTGTAAGTATGTGTATAAATACATAAACACATACTTTAAATGAAAGTTTCTATCTTCACTGACAATGAATGCTCCATTCATAAGCCAAAGTTCATCTAATAAAAATTCTAACACTAGACACAAGAAACCATCTTTTAAGTTGTTAGTTTGCCAAGAGACTCTCAAAATAATAAAGGCTATTGCTATTGCCTTTCATTGTCCTTCAGAGGTGGAAAGTGTTAACCAAATAATCCCTTTATTGTTAAAGACACCACAGAGTTAAACAGGGGCCCAGTGGACCCTGATATAGAACTAATTTGCAAGCCTCCTTTTACCAGAAGGCTCCATGCAAGCTTCCAAAGGAAAGAAGAAACAAATAGTTCTACCTAGGTATGACTAGTATGAAACACAATAGTGTCCAGTATGTCATGCTAACCTTAGTGGGTAGTAGTGGTACACATACATTGGAGATAATCAATAGCTCTCTAAATTGGGCTTGAGATCTGTTCACCAAGAGTAATGTATCCAACTACTCAGGCTACAGAGGTCATGGATCTTGGAATCTACAACTACCACTTTACTAAACCACCATAATCTCTAACTATTTCCTAAATATTCACAGATAAGTGTAATCACCATTCTTCATCATGTAAAGTTCTCTTTGCAAAAGACAGAGACCATTGCAGAAGATCACAACCAATCAAAACACAGAGTTGTGGAACTTGTACCAATGCATACATCTACATATAATTCCTATACCCAGGGCTCAGGGATTATTGCAGAAGAAGAGGCGGGAAGACTATAAGAGCCAGGAAATGAGGGGTTTGCTGAAGGAGCAGGAAGATTTTAAGAGCCAGGGGATAAGGGGGACTTGCCATGAGTCTGTGTCTTTTAGAAATGTCAGAAGCTACACCTATGAAGTCTCACCAACATGACTACCTAAACATGAGATGAACAAGGAAAACAATAATAGTTATGTCAGAGTAAATGCAGAAAAGCCCATGCAGTCTCAACCCTATGCACAGAACTGCAATCAGCTAAGGAATGCTGAAAGTGGGAGAAATAGTCTTCCCCTGTGAAGAGCACACCAATTGATTATCATAGCACCAAACGTGTTAGTCCTGAAAACATACATGCAAGCAACTTTGTATCGACTGAACAACAGGTTGTACTGATGTATTTAGAAATGCATATATACACACACATACGTATATAACAACAATTAATGAAAAAGGAAACCATGGATTTGAAAGAAAGCCAGGAGGGGAAATAAATGGCTAGGTCTGGAAGGAAGAACAGGAGAGGGGAAACAATATATGTATTATAATCTCAATTTTTTTTTTTTTTAAATTTGTGGTTTCTGATCATGCTGAAGAATTGGCTGTGGCTAAAAGGACAGCAGCACTGAGGGAAACCCTTGCAGGCTATACTCTCTGAGGGTCGGCATGCAGAAGTTGAGGGCCAGTGGAGAGCTAAGACTGTCAGCATAACAGCAAATAATGTGTAAGATTCTCCCATGCAATACTAGGTCTGAAGGCATGAAAGAGTCATAGAGAGCATCTGAGGTTTGGCAGTGTGTGGCAGGCTTGGAGTCTTCCTGAAGAGAAGCGGAGAGAGCTCATGGTAAAGGTGCAGCAATACAAACCCCAGGACTGAAGGGATTTCTGCATCAAAGGCTATGCTTCCTGAAAATTCCAATACTGTTGTTTCTTTACTGTGTGACTTCGGCTAAGTGGCTTAATTCTGGTTTGCTTCTGTAATATTGGAGAAATTTTTGCTTCTGTAATATGGAGAAATTTTATTACAGAGACAAATTGTATTTCCAAGTTTGTGGTAGAAATAAAAGGGTATTTGCTGAGATTAAACAAAGCTTAGTGTCTAAGATATTGACATATCAGATATTATCCATTTATAATTTAATATATCTGTACAACCACCTTTCTAATTAGATTGGTAAATTTGTTAGGCTAGAGTGTAACAGTGTCATTAAATGTGGGCAAACAGGGCTTAAAACATCTTCAATTAATAATATGGTACTTTTTTCAAGGTGAATTAAACACACACACACACACATATTCACACACCCACAGACACACACACACACACACACACACACACACACACACACACACAACATACACACACCAGGTTGATTGTTCATAGTAAAAGAGGGAAGTTTTGGAAACAATAGTTAAACAGAAATTATATGCTAACCTGTACAATATGGGAGACATATGTGGTCTCAGGATAATATATCTGAAAGCTAAAGTTAGGTTATTGAATGCAAGAAATGTGCTGCAGGCTGCTTCCTGATTTAGAGAGTGCCCCACTTCTTTTGCAAGCCCTACTAACATTTCATTCTTTGCTCTGACACCACATCCTCAGCTGGCTTCATGTGGCAGCAGAGAGATGTAGTGATACAGCCATGAGGTGGCTTTACTTAACATGTACCATGCTGTATATTAATAGACATTATTCAGAACAGGTAGAATCACCCAGATACCATGGCAAATATGATTTTTTACTTGACAATTAAGTAGCATTTCTGCTTTAGAAGCAAAGGCTTTGGAAATCCTGACTGTAAGTTCCCTGGAGGATTAACAAATTTAACATATAGACAGGCACACTGAGCCTTTTCAAGTTCCAGTAGCTTCCTTGACCATGAGTCCATGCTCAAACCCACAGACTCTCAAGATGAGAGGTCTCTGTTATCCCGTTCCCTCCAGAGGAAGGAGGATGATGTCATCACATTCCATCTCCTGCTCTACAGGTGTGCTTTCCTTTCTCCTAAACATCAGACTGCCAGGTTAACGTCCAGTAAAGAGGGCATCGTGTCTACCAGGCCCTACAATCAGCAGTGCTGCTCACAGCAATGCTGTCCAATAACTAAGTGACTCATTTCCTACTTTCGCTATATGAGGGGGTTCTTGCTGATGGAGTTTTCCTCTGTGAAGTTCTCATGATCGTACCTGAGGAAAATGCTTTCCTCTCTCTGTCTTTTTTATGTTTCTAGTCCTGTTATTACTTTTCATACTCCCTCTGCCTATTTTGCGCCTCCCCTTTTCTTTCATTGGATATTTTTTATTTACATTTAAATGTTATCCCCTTTCCCAGTTTCCTCTCTGGAAACCCCCTATCCTATCCCCCTTCCCCCTGCTTTTATGAAGGTGTTCTCTGACCACCCACCCACTCCTGCCTCCCGCCCCTGACTTGCCCTATAGCGGAGCATCAGCCTTCACAGGACCAAGGGCTTCTCCTCCCACTGATGTCCGACAAGGCCATCCTCTGCTACATATGCGGTTGAAGCCATGGATCACGCTATGTGTACTCTTTGGTTGGTGGTTTAGTCCCTGGGAGCTCTTGGGGGGGGGTATATGGTTGATTGATATTGTTCTTCCTATGGGGTTGCAAACTCTTCAGTCCTTTCTCTAACTCCTCCGTTGGGGACCCAGTGCTCAGTCCAATGGTTGGCTGTGAGCATCTGCCTTTGTATTTGCAAGGCTCTGTCAGAGCCTCTCAGGAAACAAGCTTCTTTCAGCAAGCACTTCTTGGCATCTGCAATAGTGTCTGGGTTTGGTGACTGTATATGGATGGATCCCCAGGTGGATGGCCTTTCCTTCAGTCTCTGCTCCACACTTTGTCTCTGTATTTCCTCCTTTGAGTATTTTGTCTCCTTCTAAGAAGGACTGAAGCATCCACACTTTGGTCTTCCTTCTTCTTGTACTTCATGTAGTCTGTGAATTGTATCTTGGGTATTCCTAGCTTTTGGGTTAATATTCACTTATCAGTGAGTGCATACCATGTGTGTTCTTTTGTGATTGGGTTTATCTCACTCAGGATGATATTTTCTAGTTCCATCCATTTGCTGAAGAATTTCATGAATTCATTGTTTTTAATAACTGAGTAGCACTCCATTGTTAAATGGACCACATCTTCGGTATCCTTCCTCTGTTGAAGGACATCTGTGTTCTTTCCAGCTTCTGAGTATTATAAATAAGGCTGCTATGAGCATAGTGGAGCATGTGTCCTTGTCATGTTGGAGCATCTTTTGGGTATATGCCCAGAAGTGGTATAGCTGGGTCCTCAGGTAATGCTATGTCCAATTTTCTGAGGAACTGCCAGACTGATTTCCAGAGTGGTTGTACCAGCTTGCAATTCCACCAAGAATGGAGGAGTGTTCCTTTTTCTCCACATCCTTTCCAGCATCTGTTGTCACCTGAATTTTTTGATCTTAGCCATTCTGTCTGGTGTGAGGTGGAATTTCAGGGTTGTTTCGATTTGCATTTCTCTGATGCCTAAGGATGTTAAACATTTTTTAAGTGCTTCTCGGCCATTTGAGTTTCCTCAGTTGAGAATTCTTAGTTTAGCTCTGTACCCCATTTTTAATAGGGTTATTTGATTGACTGGAGTCTAATTTCTTGAGTTCTTTGTATATATTGGATATTAGCCCTTATCGATGTGGGATTGGTAAAGATCTATCCCTAATCTGTTGGTTGCCATTTTGTCCTATTGACAGTGTCCTTTGCCTTACAGAAGCTTTTTATCTTTAGGAATGAAGTGTGGTCATTAAAACACAGGCCTTACCAGAAGCTGGACTAACTGGATTTAGATGCAATCCTTAGTAGTTATTGGAAGGATGATCCTGGTGAGTTTGTTTTTGTACCCTAATTTTTACAGGATAAGATGTCTCCTTCTTGTGGTCTAACATGTGAAAGAGTATAGTGCTAGCTACAGTGACTTCTTATGCTTCTAAAGCCCTTGCAGGTAAGCACCCAGTGGGTCCACTCTTTGGAATCCTGGCACTTGATAGTATTGATGATGGACTTTGGGAGTATGCAAAACATTCTTCTGTGGAGTGTGCTGTGATGACTCTGCAGGAACAGATACAACTCTCTGTGTAATGCCTAAGATACATTCAGGATTTATGGTCACCAAATATTTGGTTGTTAATAATTTTCTTTCTCTTTGACATCTAGCCCACAAATATCTGTGTCAATTAAGAGTTCTTACTGATGGTAGCTTTTAGGTCACCCTTTAATCTGGTTAAATTTATTTTTCACTTGGAAGTTTTTAGTCTCACTATCTTAATCCTTTCAGGCAGGCAAAACAAACTGCCTTCAACAGGTAATTTACAAACAGTGGGTGGGTATGGGTGTCAGTTCTGGAGGAAGAGAAATAAAGAGAAAGGTGCCAGCAGATTGGTGTCCAGAGAGGGCCTGTTCCTCAAATAGTAGAAAGTGAAAGCATGGCTTTCTTAGGGACCACTAATTCATGAGGGTGGCAGATCCTTCCTGACTTCACTGACTTAACAGAAGGCTTTTGCCTCTTTCATTATTTATTATTATGGTGTGTGTGTGTGTGTGTGTGTGTGTGTGTGTGTGTATGTGTGAGAGAGAGGAGGAGGAGAGAGAGAGAGAGAGAGAGAGAGAGAGAGAGGAGTATGCGGTATGCTCTGTAACACGTGTGTGGGGTCAGAGGATAACTTTATGGAATTCCCACAAAGCCTCATGATGAGACTTGGATGTCATGCCTGTGGTTTGCTGGGAGTTGGTACTGCTTTCTAAGATGGTGGTCTACAGAGGAAGTTCAGTCATTGGACCATGGTCTAAAGAGAGACACTGGGGGTTCTTTCCAGCTGGGACGGAGTGATGGCATCTCTGCGGACAAACAGCATAAGTGCTGCAAGATGGAGTAAGAGAAAGCCCTATGCAAGAGATGGAAGTACGAGCTAGGATGGGCTGCTACCAACGCTACGATTGATCATGTTGTATTACATTCATAGTCCAAGTTCAAGGAAGCAATAAGAAGCACCCATGCTCTGAGATTGGTATGTGAGGAACTTTCCCCAGGACTCTGAGGTTATACTTGCAAAAACAAAATCACTGATGTTGTCTAAATGTATCTATTAACAAGCAGATCTGCACAAGAACCTGATGAAGAATTGCTTTGTGTTTCCTGACAGCACACCAAACTAACAGTGTCCCATATGCCCTACCATTGGGCTACAAGGGAGGGCCAAGCTGACTCCTGAGGAGGAGAGATTTTTAAATAAAAAAATGATCAAAGAAAATTCAAAAGGACTATGATGAAAGGAGAAAGAATGCTAAAATCAGCAGCCTTCTGGAGGAGCAGTTCCAGCAGGGCAAACTCCTTTCTTTATTGCCTCAAGATCAGGCCAGTGTGGCAGAGCAGATGGTTATGTGCTAGAAGGCAAGGAACTGGTGTTCTGAGGAATACTGAAGTTTGAAAAGGCAAATAAGTCATTATTTATAGCTCATATAATAAAGGTGTTTATTGTTTTATGTTGAGAGAAAGAGAGAGAGAGAGAGAGAAAGACAGATATGAAAATATCTTAGGATTCTGTCCTCCTCTTGTTCCTCCCCTCATTTATCTTCTCTCCTCTTCTTTCTTTGTCCCTTTTTCCCTACCACCATAGAGCAGACAGTTTTCTACCAACAAACAGGTTTCTGCACACCAAAGTATTCTTACTTGGCACAAGCATAAAGCAGTTGGACTAAGAAACCATGGACTAAAACCCACAAAACCATGAAACCATATCTTTTCTTCTCTTAAGTTTATTTTTCTCAGGTATTTTGTCAAGCAATAGAAAACTGACCAAAACAACTTAGAAAGAGGAGAGGTGAGGCATAAAACATCACCCACCCTCAAATCATGAGATGGGTGGGTGGAAAGATTGTCAAAGTCAGAAGAGAGGTCAGGAAGGACCAGAGTAAAATATATTTGGACATGAAAGGATGAGTGCACACAGGAAATCACAGCAACTGTGGTTGCTTGTATATGACCTGCACAAGACTAAGCCACTCAACATAACATACTAGCATGGAAGGGGGAATAGGGCACACAAGACCCAACTGAGGAGCTATTTATAGTGGATGCTTCTTGGAGATGGAGAGTCAGTTTTGAAAGTTTGGACTCCTTGTAGGCTAATCATTCTCCAGTGGATGGCTCTGTACCCAGGAGTATATGCATTGGAATAATTGGATATAAAATTGGGTGGTGGTGAAGAGGTAGAGAGCAGATCTTTGAAGAGTGAGGGGAAAAGAGTTTGTGTGTGAGGTGAGTATGATCAAAATACACTATATGAAATTCTCAAATAATTATTGAAAAGTATCCTCTAAAGGGGATTTATTTCTTTTTTAAAATTTATTTAATTATTTAAATCAAATCATAATTTACTTATTCACACAGGGGTTATATACACAAAAAGGCAGTATGTGGGGAAGAGAATGACACCGGAGCATAGTGTTCAGGGGAGTACAGATACCTTTCAGAACAGGGTATCAGCTGGGTGAGGTTCAGGGGACAGGTCACTATGACTCTGCCTATGATTCACTTGTCCTTATCTAAGTTGGTACTGTCCACTGAGCTGCCTATTTACAAGGTCTATGACTACTCAGGCTGGTAAATTTCCATAAAAACTGCCTGTTTACAATAGCTTATAGCCTTCTGTTTCAGTGTTTTTCCACAGACCCAAGACTTTGTGTTAGCATGTATGTATGTCAGGCCTATTGCTGATTTTAGGCCTATGGCTGATTTTAGGTCTTCAGTGTATAAGCAGGCTGCCCCTGACATCTCCTCCCTTCTCTAAGTATAGAAGGGCTGTGGAGATTCTAATCTTGCAAAGGAGGGGATAGAGGCCTGATCTCCAATAATTGAAGGGGACCTTGTAATGGCTCTGGTCCTCCTGTCGTTGTCCAGTGAGGCATGAGGGCCATACCCATCCTGATGTCTTTTTCCTGGAGTGGGGATACAGGGGATTTATTTCTTCTCATAGTTTTAGAGACTCCAGTCCATTTTTGGCAGACCTATTACGTCTGGGCCAGAGATGAGGCAGGACAACATAGTGAAGGTGCATGGCAGTGGGAAATGCTCATCTTGTGGAGGTCAGAAAATGAACATAAGAGTAGACTATGATCCCAGTGACCATAAACATCCCACCAGACCCCATCTCTTACAGTTGTTATTACCTCCCAACAGTGGTAGGGGATTTAGCACTCCTACCTTTGGGGGATATTCCAGATCTAAACTACAACAGGGGCTTAACTTTTACAGCTTGTCTTTGCCATTCCCTCACCCATTTTTTTTCTTAATGCTGGATCTTCTGTATGTCAACTGTCATGGTTGGTACTACTGCTCATCTAGGGGACATTTGCCAAAACAAACTAGTGCACCAAATGCACCAAAGTGTGTGACTCAACATTTTTCTACCTTTATGTGCTAAATAATGTGGATGGAGATTCAAAACGCATACCACATCCGTTTGTAAACTGTTTTATTGTTGCCTATGGGAGCCCCACCCTGATTTTTACCTGGAAACATTCCCACTCTCCATGGTGTCCTGGAGGTGAGTACACAGAGAGGATTTCCCTTCATGATCTAATTTCAAAAGCAGAGGAGTCAACATTTCATTTTTGCTGGTAAAGTCATGGTATTAAAGGCCAACATATTTCATCTCTAAGTGTATCCTACGGAGACTAGTTAACCAGTCAAGATTTGGTGGGAATATCATGAGTATAAATAAAGTAAACATTTCACCTTAAGGATTACCTAGCTTGCTAATGATTCCCTTTGTCATCTTATCCAGCCAGTAATGATGTAGAACCCACATTACTTCTCATGTGGATCCTAAGTGTAGACACTCAAAACCCTCAGTGACAGACTCCTCTGGATGGATAATGATAATATATGAATCCAGAGCCAAAATTTTCTTTTATTTTTCCCTTTTCTTTCTCAGTACTGAAGATCAAATTTTGGCCTTGTCCATACTAGGTAAGTGCCCCAGACCTTATTTTAATTTCTCTGTTGGACAGGGCTTCTGAATGCTGGGGTTGGTTCGAAGGCATCCTTTGCCTCAGTCTCCTATGTATCTGCATTCAAAGGCTGATATTTATTCTTCTTTTGGTTTGGGTTTTGCTTTTACCAACAGCCAATCCACTATCAATAATAGAATGTAGTTTTTTTTGATGCACTCTTGTTTCTGTCCCCAAAGAGCAATTATTTTCAGTTGATAATAGATTTTTCATGCATCTTATATTTTTGTATAGCATACATATTTCTCTTGCCTTTATGAAAAGTGAGGTCTTTGCTCCTTTTTGACCTGCACTCATTCCTCAATTAATATAACCACCGGACATGGGGGAGACTATGTATCCCTTTACCTTCCTAATATATTTCATTTAGATTTTCTTATTCTTGTTTTCTTGATACATTAGCTCATCTTTCTGAGGGTTCTAGTTGGAAGCACTTTTTTTCACCTTTATTTTGCCTCCTTTTGAGGCAAAGTCTCAGGTACCTCACAATTCTTGATTTCATTATATAGGTGAGGATAGCCTTGAACTTCTCATCCTCCTGCATCCCAACTGCCACAGGACTGGGTTACAGGCTTGTGACTCTTCCCTCGGCTTAGCAATAGCTTTTTTTTTTTTTTTAATATTATTTAATTTTATTATAAAGTCAATAGTTTTAAGAAATTTAAAAATGTTTTACTTTTAATTCAAGTCACTTTGTAAGTGTTCCAACATAATTTTGCAACATCATTAATATACATACATTAATGCAAACATGCTTATAAAACATACATACACTCATATGATCAGAGGGCATCTGGGTTGGCAGTTGATATTACTTATGGAAACTAGATGCTGTCTTTCACATTTTCAAAGAGCCAATTCTTTGGGTTTAAATCTGCTAAATTGTACTTAAATCAATATAAGAATATACAAAGATTTTCTTTTTTATTTTCATTTATTTATTTATTTAAATTGGATATTTTATTTATTTACAATATAGATGTCATCCCTTTTCCCCATTTCCCCTCCCTAGAACCCCCTATTCTATACCCCCTCTTGGTATAAAAGCAATAGCTTTTAAGAGATTTTATTTTCCTACATTGTTTGGCCCCATGTGTTCTCTTCCTTCCTTCCTCCCTCCTCTCTCTCTCTCTCTCTCTCTCTCTCTCTCTCTCTCTCTCTTCTCTTTCATTGTACTGAGGATCAAACCCAGGGTCTTGCTTACATGCCCAGTTTTCTATCTAGTCTTAAATGTTGTTTTTCTTGCCTTAGAAGCACCGACAAATGGACACCCCTGTCTTTCTGTCCATGTCATGGAGGGTGGCCATGACAGAAGTAATGATTAAGTTCTTACATGAGCTGAAGCCAACAGTGAGCTGAGGACATGAGTGATCTGACACTGTTAGTCTCACTAGGCCTCTTTCTGTGGGCTGTTCCTATCCCTTGGAGAAGCACATCGCTGTGTGTCAAGGAGGAAGCACCACAGTATTGGAGGCAAATGTGTAGCAAGCACGAGAGAGGGCTTTTACTAACCTTGACCTAACTACTTTCTCTCCCAATCTCTGTCCAGGCCTGTGGTTCATTGGCTAAGAGATCTGTTTTACCTTCCCTGCATGATAGGCTTTCACCGTCTGTCATGATAAGGAAGAGCCGTCACTTGGTTCTTGGTAGTAGAGAAGACTAGAAAGCTCACGTGGTAGCCACCAGTATTTTTTAATTAATGTTTCTTCTGCCTGTAGTAACAATTTTGGAATTTTGATTCCTTTAAAAATCACAGAAATATTATAAGAATATGCTTTCATTTTAATCCAGGTGTGGGCTATGATACTGTTTCAGATTGTCCACAGAACTTTCTATGATTTGCCTGGTGCTCTAGCAGGGGCGTGATTTGCCTGTGGCCGATAGTTTCTATAATTGTGTGACATTTGGAATTCTGAGGACTTTTCAGAGGTTATATAATTGCTAGGGCCCTGGCAGGTGGAATGAGTTGTGGGTTGGTGGTTGTTGGTTGTTCAGGGGAGTTGGTTGCAGTTTGCTAGTAGTCATGTTCAAGGAAGAAACGAGAAGAAAGAAATAAGTTTCAAATCTTCCCCCCTGCAACTGTGTTCTCTCTCTGTATGTACATGTGTATTCTGCATGCTTGTGTGCAATTGTATGTAAGGTCTGAGGTCAAACACTTGTTTATTTGTTTTTTGAGATAGAATTTCTCATTGACTTGGGACTTGCCAGCTAGGTTCTGCTGGCTGGTTGGAGTGCCCGCCCCAGTGACACACCTGTTTCTACTTCCCCTGTTCTGGGATTATAAGCACATGTTGCAGATTTTCAGATATCTTCCCAGCTCTGGCCCTCCTTTTCCTATAGCCTGACTATGGTCACTCAATGGAACAGCCCACAGAAAGGAAAGATAAACGAAAGCGGAAGAAACATGAAGTATTCCCTTAAGGTGCTGGCTGAACACTTTGAAGTTAGGTAAAGTGTTAGGAAGTGAACTTTCTTCATCACCAGTAAGATTTAATTAAACCTGCTCTACCTAGTCATCAGTATTGGAGATAATTAGAAATTGGCTACTTGTCAATTCAAAGGATGGTATATAATTTAAATAAATGATCTACATCTGGATGTTTTTATTCCATTAAGAAAATAAAATGTTTCCACCTCACCCCCAAATGTCCCCACAAACCAGTCGTTATCCCAGTATTTCTCTCCCCCTACCCCCACTCTATCTCTCCTGTTCCCAACCCCACTTGCCCCAGTCCACTCATGAAACCTACTCTATTTCCCCTTCCCAGAGAGATCTTGCATTTGCCCTCCGGCTTTCCTTATTAGTCCGTGTCTGTATTGTAATGTCTGAGCGTAGCATGATTGTCTTTTACTTCACAGCAAATGTGTACTTAAAAGTGAGTACTTACCATGTTTGTCTTTGTGAGTCTGGGTTACCTCACTCAAGATGATTTTTTAGGCTCCATACATTTGTTTGCAAATTTCATGATGTTATGTTTTTAATAGCTGAGTCATATTCCATTGTGTAAATGAACCACATTTTCTCTATCCATTCTTCAGTTGAGGGACATCTAGATTGTTTCTAGTTTCTGGTTATTACAAATAAATATGCTAATAACATAGTCCTTGTGTTATGCTGGAGTGTCCTCTGGGTACATGCCCAGGAGTGGTATAGCTGGGTATTGAGGTAGATCAGTTTCCCTCTTTTTTCCCCAGAAACTGCCACATTGACTTCCAAAGTGGTTGTCCAAGTTTGTACTCTCACCATCAGTTGGGAAGAGTTCTCCTAGCTTCATATCTTAGTTATCATGGGCTGTCATGTGTGTTTTTGATCTTAGCCATCCTGACAGGTATAAGACAGAATCTCAAAAGGAGTTTTGATTTGCATGTCCTTCATGGCTAAGAATGTTGATTTTTTTTTCTTTAAAGTGTTTTTGGCCATTTGAAATTTGTGTGGAAACTCCACAGAGTCTACAAGATAACACTACACTAGCAAAGACTCAGAAATGGGGGTCATAGAGCCTGAATTGCCCATCTTCTGCAACCAGGAAAGGCCTCAAGTGAAGGGATCAGGACAGCAACCCAGCCAAAAAACCTTTGACCTACATTTGTCCTGCCTGCAGAGTGTTCTGGGATCTGAGCCTAGGACAATAGTCATCGAAGAGACCAGAGAGACTTTATCCAGCAACTGATGGTAGCAGGTGTAGACTCCCATAGCCAAACAGTAGGCAAAGCTCAGGTAGGAGGGGAAGGATCAGAGGAACCAGAGGGGTCAGTGATGCCATAAGAACATGGCCCACAGAATCAACTGACTATGACCATAATGGCATGACTCATGGGGGCTCACAGAGATCAGGGAGCCTGCGGAGTCTGACCTAGGTCCTCTGTGTATGTGTTATGGGTGCACAGCTTGGTGTTCTTGAGGGGATCCTAACAGTAGGAATGGGGGCTGTCCCTGATTCTTTCACCTACTTGTGAAGCCCTTTTCCTCTTATGGGTTGCCTTGTCCAGCCTTGATGTGATGGTATGCACCTAGTCTTATTGTAGCTTGTTATGCAGTGTTTGGTTAATGTCCCTTGGAGTCCTGCTATTTTCTGAGGGGAGACAAAGGGGAGAGACTGGGGGGAGGGAGAGGAGAAACTGTGGTTGTGATGTAACATATGAGAGAAGAATAAAAAAGAAAAGAAAAAAAGGAAAGAAAATAAAATGTTGGAACTAGTTAAAGACTTGGATCATTCAAAAATTTGAATTTGTAAAATTTTAGTAGGCATTGGTAGAAAAGCAAAAAAGAACAGCAAAGGAATTAGTTACAGGCATCGAGACTGCTTTTAAACAGGAAATAATATACCATTTTTTACAGATAGGAAGAAGTTTGGGTTGGACCTGTTCTACCTATTTTCTTTTCTTTTTTTTTTTTTTTTTTTTTGGTTTTTTCGAGACAGGGTTTCTCTGTGTAGTCCTGGCTGTCCTGGAACTCACTCTGTAGACCAGGCTGGCCTCGAACTCAGAAATCCGCCTGCCTCTGCCTCCCAAGGGCTGGGATTAAAGGCGTGTGCCACCACCGCCCGGCTCCAAGTTCTACCTGTTTTCAACATCCACAACTATAATTGTGACCTCAATTGGAGCTACCCAATTTTGAGAGAAATCACAGAAGAGTTATCATTACATAGGATTTTGTGACTACAACAAAAGGTTTGAAAATGGCAGGCTATTTCTCCTCTGCAGCTTATAAATTGATAAAAAAAAATTACTTATGAGAAAACCTTAACAAATCCATGCTGATATGCAGTACTGCTTCTGGTATTGTCTCTGACTCCTCATCCCTTAGCTGTCAGTGTGACTCTTGATCTGGGGGTGTTGTGTGGCCAGGTGTGGTTTGTGCCTGGCTTTTGTTCAAAGCAGCCTCTTCTTTCATCAACTTATCCAGCATCATTTCTGGTCTTAGTGTCCCATGATGCCCTGCATCCCATTTCAACAATCACATTGTCATAATGACATGAGCATCTGAACTGTGGTCACTCTCACTGACACTGGGTGACTGATCACAATTCATGGGTCTAAAGTATCATCACCAGCTGTATCTCTACAATAAATACAGCTGCTGCTTCTGATTTGCTCACACAGGGCACATTCCTACAAGGCCAGGACAAAGACCCTCCCTCTTCACCATGTTTCTCAAGTGCTTGTCAAGTCCTGTGCTGTCTCTGGAACTGCACCATTTTTTTTTTTTTTTTTTTTTTAATTCAGAACCTCAGCTTTTAAACGACACATTAAAATCAACAGTATTTCTGCTGAAATTTCTACCATCTGGCAATGTCGCCCTCACTCTGTTGAAGTCATCAATTTCAGTGTCTCTTCTGGGCTTTGCTTCCAAATGTCTTTGTAAATCTGAACCACAGGGCTTGCTAGTTAACTGCTGGTGTCTCTTAGACACAGAATCAGAACACAGCTTATCTAACTGCTGTAACACAGTGGGATCATGATTTCTTTTCATAAAGTATATCATAGATAAAAAGAGATTGTTTTTCTTCTTCCTGGAGCATTTCCTACAGCAGATTCTTCCTCTTTATCCCGACGAGTTTTAGTCTCTCCATGCTGGCTTGTGTGCAGGTTAACTGTGGGTAAAGCCCTATGCCGCCAGCTATTCCCTTTACATGCTCTAAAGCTATCGTCTGGCGATCTGGTTTTTTTTTGTTCCTTTTGAGATAATGAAAATGAATTAATGATTGTAATTCCTGTCCAGGTAATCTTTTCACTCTTTACATTTTTCTAATATTATACCATGATTTTTTTTCAATAGAGATAAATGAAAAGAATATTACAGTGAGTACCATGTACCTTCCAGCTAATTTGTCATTAATATTACCATACATGTATATATGTATATTATGTATATGATATGTATATGTATATGTATATGTATATCCTTCTCTCCAGCTCTTACACCATCTAACTTTTGGTGGGTGTTTCCAAATGCACTTAAGTACCAATAGGCTTCTTTCTTAGTTCTCTCTGAGTCTGTAATGTGTCTTTGTCATTAACCATTTCACTATAATGAATGTGTTATTTATGCTGACTGGGAATTGATGAGAATATTAAAATCGGGGAATGATGTTTAAGAGCTAAGAAAGATCCTCTTACGCTCTCCACAGCATTCTGTTGGAACTCACAATTCTAACTTCTGTCTCTTGAATTCTCTTGCTTCTTTAAAAAAAAAATCTTTCCATTGTCACACAACATTCTATGAGTTTTCTTCAGATCTATTTCCCAGTTTATGAATGTTGCTCTTTACTTAAGTTTAATTTTAGTCTACATAACTCATTAAATGAGTTTCTCATTTTCTATGTATACTCAATGTAATAGAATTTGAATTTATACAACAATATAACTTCTAGAATTCATAGAATACACCACACACACACACACACACACACACACACACCTTTTCAGGAAAAGACTTTCCAATTCCTTTTCAAATCTGCCTTGCTAATTTTGGTAGAATTTTGGTGATCTTGTTACATTTCCTCTTTTTCCTTTTTATTAAATATATTTAGTATATTGTATCTGATAGTTTCTGTATCTATAATCTTATTTGTTCAACTCTAGACTGTAGAGAGTATTTTTCCTGCTGACACATTCTCATAGTGACTTGTTTCCTTTAATGGCTAATGCCCTCTGATTGGGCACACCGGTGTGACCTTTGCATGTCCTCTGTGTAAAGTATACCCTCTAGAGCAGGCATTCATTTGCCTTTGTTGGACATCAGGACACTGTCATCAGAGAACATTTAAACTAGAATCTTGGTTTAGAGGTTTTGTTTGCTTGCTTTCTTTTGACAACATGCATAGTATAAGTTTAGGTCCCTATCTTTGCCATCTGTCAAGTAGCTTTAGATTAGGAATATTGAGACAGAAAGAGTTGTGCTGATATTCTTGCTACCTTTCATGGAGGAAACTGATCCTCAGAATCCTGGTTTTTAAGTTGCTGTCTATGATTGGATGCTAACTTTCCAAAGCTTAGGATGTATCTCCTGGGGAGGTACTGTTCAGTTTGGTTTGAATCTTGATGATTTGTGAATTTTTATTATTTCTTGTATTTGATGACTTATCTTATTTTCCTGATCCCTCACCATTATTAACATTATAATTTATTAAATTTAGTTAATATTTTTACTTGTGATACACTTAGGGAAATATGAATATTGTTGGAAAGACACATGCATAATATGCTTTGAAAACCAAAAGAAGTTAGCCTTTACCAAAATACAATTTTAGGTGAGAATCTTTATGGATATAGTTTTCTAGTTAGATTACTTCAGAGTATGGGAGAAACTGGTGTAGTTAAAAAAAGATTAATGGAAAAAGAAGAGAAAAGATGGAAGAATTTTTATCCTAAGCTATTTTCTATATGCCAAGACAATGTAAAAGTCTCTCTTGCTTCTGGGTTTTTATACATATCACAAGATGAATATTACTAATTATAGATTTCTAGATTTTTAAAACTTTGGTGACATAAGATACTCTATGTGAGATTTTATGAACAGTGCAAAATAAGTGTAGGCTAGAATTAACCTAGAACTTCCTATTAAGACTAAAAAGGAAGCTGGAGAGATGGCACTTGTTGCTCTTGCAGTGAACTAGGGTTTGATTCTTAACCCTACATGGTGGCTCACAGCCATCCATGGCTCCAGTTCCGGATAATCCAATGCCCCTGACTCCTGGAAGCACCAGGCATGCACGTGGTATACATACACACAGATGGAACATTTATACACTCAGTAAAATAATTATTCTAAAATGACTTAAAATTTTAGGCCTTTAATCAATGTATAATAAACATATATATTATGGTATTCATTGTGACCTTTAAATTTGTGTATACAGTGTGTAGAGACCAGTTAAGGTGATTTGTATCTCAAACATTGATCCTTTCTCTATAGTTAAAAAAAGACATTGAAAATCTGCTTTGTCATCCTCATGGAGGCAAAGGGGAGGAGATATGGGGGGTTGTGGAGGGGAAACCAGAAGCAGGGAATATCATTTGAAATGTAAACAAATAAAATGACTATTAAAATAAACTGTTAAAATTAAGTTCTCGGTTTTAAAAATATACTATATAATGTCAAAATTTTGTATCTATCAATTCAGAATCAGAGTGTGACTGATGGATCTTAAGACTCAGATATATTCCCTTCTAACTTGAGAGGTACACATTTATGATACTTTTGGTTGTATTCACTGCTGCTGCAGGGAAAAGTAACACTGGGAGAAGATGTGCTGATATTAGAAAGTCAATTTAATCTAAAAAAAAAAAGGCTTAAAAATTTAGTCAAGTCGTAAATAAAAAAGATCTGAAGTAATTTTAATATACCTTGTGATATTTAGATACATCTGTGAAATAGTACTTGAAACAGAATAAAGCTTGTTTTATCTCTGAACTGTTAGAAAAAAACTATTAAAATTAAATGAACAGCGAAATAAAAGGAAATCTGCTTTACTAGCTATTTTGAAATATACAACTAATAGTGCCATGCTTAGCTATTCTACAGTATGCTGTTATTCATTCTACCCAGACATGTTAACTCGTCTTCTCCCAAGTGTTTTCTGGTCTCTGGTAAGCATTAGTCTCCCTGTTCTTTACTTCTCTGGAACTCACTTTTTTCAATAAGAGTACACACCGTTTGTCTTTCTGTGACTTTGTCTGAGTTCACCTAATACAGTCTTCTAGTTTTATCTATGTTATCACAAATTACAGAATTCCATTCTTTTGTGGCTAAATAACAAGATTTGCATATAATAGCACATTTTCTTTGCCTGTGCACCTGCTAATGGACATTTATTTTTGATTCTGTGTCTTGGCCATTGTGAAAAAGGCTGTAGTGAACATGTGACTGCAGATATCTCTTCAATATATTCCTTTTTATTTATTTTAACAAACACACACAGACAAACAGACACACAGACACCACACACACACACACACACACACACACACACACACACAGGTGATAATACCAGATCACATAGCCTAATAGAACTTTAATGGGTGTTTCCTAGAATTTTCTTGGAGAAATAGTCAATGCCATTGTATATAAAACAGGATCAAAGTGAAGTGTTAGATTCCATCTAATGGAATGACAAAAGGCAAAATGGCAAATGGCAAAAAAGGGAAAGGAAATCACATTGAAGAACATATTCTGATGGTTGTTAAACCACCTTCAGTAAGGATCTCAATGAATTTACAGATTTTTCAAGGAAGTTCCAAGATCTTTGAATAACTCAAAAATCTTCAACTCTGATCAATTTTGACATAACCCTGATGATGTTTTTATTCTCAATAGCTGCTGATTCCCAACTATGGTACATTTGTAATGCTCTTCTGAACTTATAGCCAAAGGTAGGATGTCTGGATTTTGTGTCTGCATTCATTTAAATTTTCAATTAGAAGTAGTTTCTTTACAGAGTGGGTCTTAACTATGGAAGAGCAGGAGAATGACCTTGGGTCATTTGCATACATGTCTGGATGTCCCTGTGTGTCACTGAGTTTGGTCAGTTGTAGAGACTGAGACTTGTCTCAGTCAGGGTGATCCTAGATTATCTTTGACCTTTCCAGGGTGGAGATATTACTACCACAGCAATGCCTTCCAGTTGTTTTAAACTGAGAACTCAGTTCACTGTTATGATTGATGCAGCTAGTGGCCACTAAACTTACACATCCAAATCTGATTGAAGTACAAAATCTTGACAAAAAAAAAATCCAGGTCTTCTGTCCTGTGAGTCACAGCAGAGGAAGATGCCAAGGGCTTCTGTTTGTTAACAGACAGAGATTTTTGGCTAAGGAGAGGAATAGCCTCTGTGTGGTGTGATGGGGAGACCTAAGGCTCCTGGCCTCATCCTCGCAACTTAATTAAGGTTGTAGGAAGAACTGCTCTCAGCACAAGCACTTTCAAGATGCTGCTGAATATATAAATGGATGTGTGTCAAAAAAAGGACAGTGGGGCAAAGGGATCAAATGAAACCGGGCATTTTCACCAGCACCTGAGGCAGAGGAGCAGGGATATTGAAAGAACAGCTGGAGAAAGGTAATTGTGGCCTTACTGCTAATCCTTTTGCCTCTGAGCATACAAATATAAGTGAATAAGTTAGCATAGCCATTATGTAATATTATGTATCCTTTTAACAATTACATACCTAAATTACTAACATTAGATTGACTAAATGAGTACATTTAGTTTTTGATTAAACAAAGGACAAAGAGACTGCTTTTAATTATGTATGGTTTAGTTATGAAAATAAGACTAATTATTCTTTTATTTATTTAACTATAATACTGTCCATACAAGATGCTAGTTATTATATGATTATATTAACTTTCCTATCAAGATCATGTTTGTAATATTGATCCGGAGTTGCATTCAGTAGATTCAAGAAAGCACTGTGTGCTTTGAAATGAGATATGTTTGCTTCTAGAATATATTGCATACTAAACAAAGTTCAACTCCTAATGAAAAATAGAATTCTTAGTCTCTAAATCAAGTATTAGATGATTCTGTTGACAGATAATAATTGTACATTTTCGTGGGATGCTCTGAGTTTGGATGCACTTTTACATAATATAACTTTGAATTACTATGGTCTGATTATCCATCATTTCAAATATCTCAAATCTAGTTTTAGCTCTTCTGACTTACATAATTTAATGCACCTGCCCTTTTGTATAACAGAGTACTGGCACTCACTCTTTTCATCTGACTGAGATGTAACCTCCACAGAAAATAGTGGAAAGGGTTTTGCTTTTTAAAATAGAGTTTATTCCATTGGACAAATGTTCATACTCTGACATCATGAATCCTCTGAAATCTAAAATTTCAAGAGGGGGAGTGGGAGCTTGTTGATGTTGATATTGTTCTTCGTCTAGGGCAAAGGCACACAGTTTTCGGCAGATCCTCAAAGGGGCTGTGATTAAGGACACGCCTAGGATAATGGTAGCTTCACAGAAGGAGCTTTTTCTATAAATACAGAAGATTGGTCATATTTCTGAGTGTTTTCTAATGCCAATAGTCCTAAAAATTCAAATGTTTGACAAAACAAAATGGGTCATTCTATTAAAGTTCCAGTACAACATATTGTAACAGTTTTTGAGGACTCTACCATTTTATAAACCTGTGGCTTGTTTTCATGTAACATGAATGACCTAGATATATGGTTTCATTTGACTTTATATCTTAAGTCTCAGAATTTATTTGATTTTTATTTTGTTATTTTTCAAGTTTTCACATCCATAGTCACTTATCAGTGTCTAGAATTAAGTAATTAAGTTATGAGGTGATTATAACTTTAGGATTTAAAAACAGATGATTTACAACCTCTTTCCTCTCTCCTTCTTTCCTTATTCCTTCTCTTTCCTCTTTTCCACTTTTCTTCCTCCCTTCTTCCTCTTTCTCTTCTCTTTCTTCCCTCCTTTACTACCTCTCTCCATTCCAATCTCTTTTCTTTCCTTTTCTTCTTTTTACCTTTTTAGTACACTAAAGACTAGTATGTAGTGTAGAGAATGTTGTGTAACATTTAAAATAATAGCAACAATGGTCATAATTAATACACATTGAATACCCCAATTTTTAAATTTATTACTTGTAATTTGTTTCTCTAAAGTGTAGAAAAAAATAAAGGCTCCGACCTAATGAAACAGGAAAAAGAAATAACTGTCCTCATTAAACTAACATCTGATCTCCTGTAGTCCCAACTTTCATTTTGAAGCATTAATAACTCGTCATTTATGGAAATACTTTGAATAGCATAAGGCCTTGATTGACTGCAGGGTTGTAACTCAGTCACCAGCCTCTTCTGACACCACATCCCTAGGGGTGTGGCTGAGGCTTTAGGAATGGCAGCAAAGTCCCAAACCTGAATTACAGCTTTGTTATTCAATCCAAGCCAGGCTTTGTTATTTATAGTACATAGAAACAGAGTTTGAACTTTCCAAAAGAGGAAAACAATAAATCAAGCTAACAAGATGACCGGTTCTAATATTAAAATATAAAGCTCTATGATGTAGAGGAGAAAAATTAATGAGGATGTGACGTGAGGTTATTAAAGGTGTGATGGGCAGGAGACGGGATGGATTATGGGCAAATGAAATGAAGTATTTCACTAGAAGGCAGTCGAGTGTTATGGAAGTTATTAAATGACCAGTCAACAGAGCCAGCCCCGTTACTGTAGTGACCTAATACAAATGGACTTCCTTTGAACACCCTTCCACAGAAAGCTCTTCTCTTGCTATGTGGCATATAGTAAGAATAGGATGTAAACAACTGTTGAGTTGTTTCATCATCATTGGTGTTGTTCACAGCATTTCCCACCTGAGATGGGGAGCCATGATGCTGGGGGAAGTCTGAAACCAAGATGAGCAGAGAGGAAATCCTAAATTTGTCATTCAAAGGTTATAATATGGGTGTGAGGAAGACTGTGTTCTTCATTGATGCGGTGCAGGAATTAAGATATCGACCAGTGACCATAGAGGATGTTGGATGACTGGCTTCTGTCACTGTTAACAGAGTTAGTACTAAAACCAATTTCTCACTGTACAGCCTTTGACCTCCCTGTGTTGTTTCTGAAATCCACCTACGTACTCACTCTTCCTCTCTCCCTCATCATCCCGTCAAAACTTTAAGCCTCATTTCCTGTCTAACAGTTAATAAAAGAGAAGTGCCACCCCAACAGTGTTCCTCAGGCCACCCTCTCATTTCTTTAGATTTATAAGCCTTTGTCTTAGAGTTAGTTTTCTCACCTTTGTTTAATGTTTATCAGCTTGTTAGACCAGGGAAATTGAAATGTTCAGAAAGCTACAGTAGATAAGCCATATAATGGCTGAGAAATTACTTGTTAAAGTTCGGATTCCTGTGACAATGTCAGAACTACTAGGAAATGAGGAAAGGTAAGCTTTTGAGAAAACAACTAAATATATTCTGTACATTATTTCAGGGCATGCGAATCTCACTAGGATGTGGGTGGAGCCTGGGTCCTCTTGCTCCAGTGACTGTCCTTAAATATAAGAAAAACCAGTTGCTTTCCTAAGTTTTACCTCAGGGATGGATTCAAGCAAAGAGTCAAACTCTAATATAGTGTGATTGACTATGGAAATTTATATCAAAGTTAGTACCCTTGAAATTTGGTCTTAAAATGAACAATTTAGTCTTCAAAAGCAATCTCAAGAAGGTAGGTCTTAGTTTGCTAATATTGTCTGATAGCCAATGAGTGATGAAGCATTTTAAAAACGTATTTTGTTGCCACAAAGTATTTTATATGTTTAGTTTCCTTGACGGGGAAAAGCTGGTTCTCCATAAGCCACAGTTAGCATCTACAACAATTTGCCATGTGGCTGCCATAAAAATAAAAACTGCATGGCTTAAACTAGAAATTTATTTTCTCATAGGTCTTGGGGCCAGGGGTTCAAGAGCAAAGTATTGCAGACTTGCTTTCTCCTGACGTTACTCTCCTTGGTTTGCGACTGCCTGTCACTTCACTTGGTCTTTGTACACGCGAGCCCTTGCCTCATCTCTTTAGAACACTAGTCAGAATGAATCAGGAACCACCTTAAGGGTTTCATATTATTTTAAAAAAATCTGTTTCTAAGTTGTCTCTGAGGTCATGGGAATTAGAATGTCAACATATATGTTCAAGGTATTTCTGCCATGACAGTATCATAGTTTCTGTGTCTTGAAAAGGAAGAAATTAGGACCTAGAGAGAAATTACCTACAGTTGCACAGATAATTAGTGTAAAACTGCTATTGATATTTGAGCTCAGATTTAGTAGTAAGTGTATACCTGGTTAATATTTAAACAAAAACATAAAACTGTAGTAGAGAGGAATGTGAAGCAGCAATAGTAGCCTTTAATTCACATTTATTGAATGGCCAACAGCTTCTGCTAATTAGAGATAAGGACTTACTATAGTTTTGTACCTTTAAAAATGTGTGGAGATGATACATGGGTAGAGAAATATAACAGAAGAACCAAAGGAAAAAAAACTGGCCACATTTTGTGTGAAGAATGATCTTACAGGCAGTACATTGTTTATTTCTAAGGAGTCCTTTCTGTCTGTTAGTTTACACACACCGTGCAGCAGGCACGCACGCACGCATGTGTGCACATGTGCACACACACACACACACACATACACATCAGTAAGGGTAGGACTTCCCTGATAGCTTTGATTGGGAGAGCTGAGAGCTACTAGCATCCAGCTATGGGAAAAGTGGAATGTGTTCAAAAGGTTCCTGTGAATGAATTCCACTGCTGCACAGCTCCCCCAGTCTCCCGGATGTAGTTGTTGGAGGAGCTCAATGGAGGCAGAAGCAAGACCTTGGCACCTGATTCAAACACTAGAACACGTGGCCACTGGTAAATGAATAAAAGTAATATATGAATAAACAATCCACTAAGCACTAAATGATATGGTCTAAAACTGCAATCTGAAATGGCCCCGTCATAGAAACCTTTTGCTGTATTCATGGCAAATACAAAATCTAATCACTTTTTTGCAGGAGCAAAACCAAACCCTTCAGTTAGTAAGTATACTGTGCATTTAAAATGACTATTACATCTGCCCCTAGCAGCATTGCGGGTGTGGCTGCTGTGTCACATGTGCATCAGTAGGTGGCAGAGAGGAGAGAGTCTATGCCTACGTTCAGTGTTCTGATCTGTGAACATCTGAATGATTAGTAACCTAATACTCCCTGAAAAAAAAGCAAGTTGAGATGACCACTAGATTGGTGCCAGACAGGCCCAGAATGGGCTCCCAAGATGAGGAGCAAGCCAGAGACTAGAAGAACCCAACCTGGGACCTTTGGCCTTGGGGATGAATGAACTCAAGACAGAGACCCTTCAAGGGGCCACTCAGCTGGGCTGGGTGAGGAGTAAGCCTGAGTTGACCACCAGACTGGTGCATGGAGCCTAGGCTGGGAGCTCAGTCTGGTGCTATTCAGGCCTGGGGCAGGGCAGACCAGGACTGATATGACTCCTGCTCTGTGTCATAACGCACAAACAAGGCATAGCACTCCTGAGACAACCAGACTCTCAGAGACTCAGGCACTGCTAAGAGGAGCAAGTAAGTGGTGGAGAAATGGGAGAGAAAGAGAAACAGAAGGATTTGGGTACAATGAAGAGAGGCAGAACTCCAGGGTAGTAAGGAATAGCTTGATGTGAAAAGCTAGAACTGCCACCTGGAACATTAGTAGGAGTCCTGGCCTGCGTTGCCACTGGGGACCATGTCTGGGTCTGTGGCCCTGCAGCAGCAGGAGTTTGTTACAACCAAAGACCAAGCAGATGTTCTTAGTCTGGGCTGCTGCCCAGGGATATGCTGATGTGTCTGAGGTTGTTTAAACCTGACCCCACCCTTACCTGGGCTTTGTGGGAGAGCTGGCCCTGAAGGCTTGAGAGCAGGAGAGGTGATCCCACCCATAGCCAGCTGCAGCACTTGGGAGAGTAGACCCTGCACACCATAGGAGTTTTGGGTGAGCTAGCCCCAAGGATATGAGTATGGGAGAGCTGGTTCTACCATTTGTCTCCCCTACAGTGGCATGATTGAGGGAAAGATATCCTCTTCTCTCTCCCCACCTCACCACATGCAGAGGTGGGAGAACTGGCCCTGGGGTCATGAGGGCAGGACAGCTGGCGGGCCCTTCACCAGCTGTAGCACTTGGGAGAACAGGTGCTGTACCTCACCTAGGCAGCACAGTAGAGCTGACCCCAATGGCTGGGATTTGGGTCAGTAGGTCCTGAAGGTGTCAGTATGGATAGATGATCCCACAATTTGTCTGTTGTGTGGCAGTGTGGGCAAGGGAGAGGTGCCCTCCCTTACCGTCAACCGTTGCCATCTATGGCAGGCAGGAGAGCTGGCTCTGGGGTCATGAGAACAAGAGAGCTGGTCCTGCCCTTATCTGCTGCAATACAGACAGTGAGAATTCTGGAAGTCTGATTTCTTAAAAAACAAAACCAAACAAAAACAAAAATGCAGAAATATTATAAGAATATGTTTTAATTTTAATCCCAGGTGTGGGGATATGGGCTGCTTTGAACTGTCTGAAGCAGCTGACTATGATTTGCCTCATGCTTTAGCAGAGGCATGGTTTTGCCAGTGCAGACATTTTCTGTGATTATACGATATTTGACTTCTGGGAACTTTTCAGAGGTTATATAAATTCTAGAGCAGATGGGCAGAGTTGGTGGCTGTTGGTCATTCAGAGAGGTTGGTTGCAGTTTGTTAGTAGCTGTGACCAAAGAAGAAACTAAAGGAAAGAAAAGACTTGGGTGGGGAGTGTTCTAATTCTTCTCTCCCCTCTATCCTTGTTTCTCTCCTATTCAGTGACAGGAGGTAAAATTTGGAGGGATAAAGGGTGGGAAAAAGAATACCCACAAAGTAGCAAAGACTATCTACATTGCAC
This sequence comes from Mastomys natalensis, assembly GCA_021653895.1. Classification (NCBI taxonomy): domain Eukaryota; kingdom Metazoa; phylum Chordata; class Mammalia; order Rodentia; family Muridae; genus Mastomys; species Mastomys natalensis. The sequence goes on from JAJTUV010000619.1 coordinate 592,611, forward strand.
CTTGCCTGGGCAGTACAGTAGAGCTGGCCTTTGATGTGGGAGTTGTGGATGAGCTGCCCTGAGGGTGTGTGTTTGGGAGAGCCAGGCTTGCCCCTTATCAACTGTGAAGTGGCATCTCGAGGAAGAGATTCCCTTCCCTCCCTTTTGCCTTGCCATCTATGGCAGCAAAAGAGCTGTCCCTGGGGTCAAGAGAGTGGGAGAACTGGTGATGTCCCTTACCAGCTGCAACACTCGGGAGAGCGGGGCCCTGCACCTTGCCTGGGCAGCAGGGTAAAAGATGGCCATGGTTTTGGGGGTGGCTGGTGAGCCAGCCCCAAAGGCATGAGACTGAGGAGAGCTGGCAGACTGACCAGTTCAGATACTTCTCAAGCCCAGATCCAAGACTTTGAATTGGCCCGCCCAACATCTTCCCCATCAATGAATGCTGGAGCTCATGAAGAGGCTGGTTCTACCTAAAGATCCAAAGCTACAGGATCTCCATGACATAAGACAATAACAGGATATCCAAGAGAAGTCCCAAGGAAGTTCCAATATTGATAGAGTAGCTTGTACCAGACCAAGGAGACACTAAATGAGCATTTGCAAGCAAAGAAATGTTGACAAAAATGTATATCATGGGACACACTGTGACACACTACAGCTTCTACAATGAGCTCTTTTTCTCTGTTGGGGGTGAGATTGCAAGGATAGAGGTCAGAGGGCAGATAGAGGGAGAGATGAGTGTGATTAGGGTGCATGATATGAAATTCACAAAAATCAATAAAAAATTTTAAAAATGACTATTACAGACTTAATTTTTAGTTTTCTTATACAGTAATAGAAACACTTACTAGATGAGTTTAATAAGTTGAATTATTGTTCGTTTAATTTTCTTAAGTATATTTCTCTGTGAGTAGGATTTGTATGATTTTTATTTTGTTTTGTTTTAATATGGATTCTAGTACATCAAAACTAGGCACATTATAAGCCTATTTTCACATTCTGGGAGCCTTCCTAGAGGTATAGGCTGGGTGCTATTTACTTGTTCTTATGTTCAGGTCATTCTCTTTGACCTTTGGCGGTATGGTTTATATATAAAAAGTTTCCTACAGGCTCAGCGCATCAGGGTTGCTAGCTCATGGGATTTTAGGAAATGACTTGGTTTCTACCTAACCAATGGATTAATTTCCTGCTGGGTTTACAATGGGATAGCATTACTGGGAGGTGTGGCAAACAAGCTGAAGCCTACTGGAAGCCCCCAACCTGGAAAACAATTGTCTTGTTTTTAGCCTCTCCCTGCCACTCCACTTCCTGGCTGCTATGACATAAGCATTCTCCCATGACACATGCTCCCACACCCACAATGCTTCCTCACCTCAATCTCAGATCCAGTGACCTTGGACTGGAACCTCTCAAACCATGAGCAAAATAAATCCTGTCTCATAATACATTTCTCTCTGCTGTTCATCATTGTGACAAAATCCTGACTAATACATCAGTTGCCTTCTCTGTGTGTCATGTATTTAGATTTTGCCCCTAAAATACAAACTTACCTCTTCACTAGTGTTTACAAACACTTAAAGATTGGATTTCTTTAGAAGGGTTATGGAATTCGAGGATATGAATTATAGAAATCAATGTGGCAATGATGGTTATTATTATAGCAATCTCCCTGAACAGTTAAGACTTCTATAGATCTGTTGCCACCTCCTTCCTCAATTTTTCCAGATAGTTTTCTCTTTTCTCTTCCTTTTCCAATTCTTCTTTCTTTCTTAGTCATTAGGTTATTATGAAACTCTGGGAGCAACTTTCATTTGTCGCTAAAATGACAGCTATTGAACAGTAGTGTAACTGGATTACTGAAGAGTAACAATCTCTACTGAGATAGCCGGAGAAGACAGTTCAGGCCTTCACAGCATTATTCTGAAATCATGAAGACAAGCTGGGTGTCTCTCAAGTATCTATAACCCAGATCCAATAAAGGCAAAGACTGGATGAACAAAGGAATTGCTGTTCCAGCCAGAGAATACAAGCCCCAGGTCAGGGCTGAGACCCTGCCTCAAAGAAATAGATGGAGAATAACAGAAGATGCTACTTAGTGCATTTCTCTCTGTCTCTCTCTGTCTCTCTTTCCCTCCCTCATGCACGTGCACATGCATGTGCACACGCACCCATGCACCACACACACACACACACACACACACACACACACACACAACATAAATCTTTAAAAATGAAATTTCCACCAAGAACATCAACATATTGTGAACAAGTGCAAACCAAAGGCTTCTCTGCTCTGACTGTAATGATGCCACTTACTCCTCTTTCAAGCCCCTATTTCTTTTTTCCCCTTTAGATGGTACCCACTGTTACAGAAGGTAGACACTTAGAAGTCACAAAGAAGAGTGGTCATATGGTTGCCTGGGCTACCAAATGACGCCCCAGCGAGGACAGTGGAGAATTATAATGCATACACATTTGAAATGGAACTGGAAAGAGCCATCATGTCTACATATTTATGCTGTTTAATGGCTAAAAAACAGTATTTTGGTGTGAGAGTAACACTATCATAAGCTATTTTCAAGTGAATCTGATACTATTTATGCAGTGCAGTAGATCTTTTTGTATGCTTAGCCTGGCTGAATATGAAGTCGGGAGTGAAAGAGTGGTGTATACAAGTCATTGGGTGGGAAACACTGATTGTGGTATCAATTTTGTTGAGGATTAAGGGACAGCTTTTCGGATTCCCCTTGTCTCTGAAAGTTGTCTGGAAAATGACTGCTCAGACTCCCTAAATTTCATTCTCCCGGTCTCAGGCAAAACATTGAAAACATCCCACCTCCTGGAATTGCTGACTCTAAGAACACATTCTATGAAAGGCAGAGACATTCAGTCTTGTGGGAGGTGATGTAAAGAATTTTTTCACCTTCAATTATTTCTGTTCTTTGAACTTCTTTATATCTTCCAGCTTCACACTAAATAATCTACTGTCTTGAGCAATCTCTGCTTCTTTGGCAGGGTTCTGGACTCTCCCACAAATCACAAAAACCTCTAGCATCAGGTCTAAGTTATATGACTTTTATCTACTTTCAAAATATCAAGCCTAGTGCTCAGTAAATGTGATTTATTTGGTTGATGAAAGAAAAGACAGTGATTTGACAGAAATGTGATGAGATGGAATAAAACCAGAGAGGTTTCTAACGTTTAAGGTTGTGATGTCCTGAGGTCTCATTATATGGATAGAGGCTACTCATGGTCTCAGATTGTTAGGGAGAACCCTGAAGATTGCTATAAATGCTGTTTCTACAGAAGTCATGATATGAGTTGACCGTGCTTAATCAAAATTTAAAGATCCAAAGTATACCCAAATTGAAATTCCCTATCTATTCTCATGTGATGGGTAATCATAATCCAAGTGTAAAACAGCCAAAAATGCATGATACTACTTTCAGACTATTAATGCATTTAAAAAGGAATTTCATGTTTACCCTTGGGTCCTATCTTCCAGACGGTCTCATTAAGCATATATAAATATGCTATAACTGGAATAATTTCTAGTTCATAATTTGGGGTAAAAGCTATTTGACTATTCTCTAGTGTTGATAATGACATTAAAATGTACACATGGCTGTGTCTTGTAGAATTTCTAAGTTTTCATAGGAATAAATTTTATCTACTGGAAATGAAGAGCTAAGCCATGGCCATTGTTGACTGACAGGCAGTAATAGGTATGATCACGGATATGTGGCATACCTCATACAGAGATTCTGCATAGATTGTTCTAAGATCTCTATTTCAGAGAGGAAAACATTTGATCCTTACAGAAATTGTGTAGCTCCTATGAGTTTGCAGGCTTATAAGTGGTGGTGACCTTGATTTGTTTGTTTCAAAGGCCAGATCATGTACTGTTTCTCAAACTATTGTGTTGTTGCATTTTTCTCTAAGGTAAGATATAAAAGGGAAGCAGATTTATCTCTAAAAATTTGGATTTCTTAAGAAGTAAAGACATTTTCAATTTATTAATTCACAAAGTTATATTTATTTTTCATGGTTGAAAAGTAAAAAATAATTTGAGGAAAATATACTTTAGAGAGAAAGTATATTCTCTTGAATAGCAAATGCTTCTATTTCTTTAAAAATAGATATCTTGAAATAAATTAGTAGAACAGAATCTGTGAAGGAGTTGTTTTACTTTGCACCTTCAAAGACAAATTATGCTAGGATGTTATATGCTGTACATATTTTATATTCAACAATGTCTGCATGCACATTCTAAAGAAAGAACTGAGACAAAGGCAGTCATCCTCTACAATATGAATAATAAGGTCCTTCTTACACTGAAAAAAGCTAACTTTGTTGGAAATTTTACTCTGATAATTATCAGAGCTTATTTATTTCTATGTAATATGTTTATGTGGCCCATGGAAGACATGCTTCCTTTTTGTCTTGGGTGATCAAATTCCCCTAACCTGTGTATTCAATGGGGAAATTTAGAAGTACATTATGAAAGATATTAAGTTTCTAATGAAAATTTGATGGACAGACTTTGAGAGTTACTTTTCTGGTTTTTAAGTAATTATTAATGGTATATATCACAGAAGATTAATATCTAGAATATATAAGGACCTGAAAAACAAATATAGACAACTAAACAATTCAAGTAATAAATAGGCAAATGAGCAAAAGTTCTCAAGAGATGTAGTATAAACAGCCAATAGACAGTTAAAATGCTCAACTTCATTGGCCATTATGAAAATGCAATTTAGTGTATACTCAGAATCTATCTCATCCCAGTCAAAATGGCTATATTTCAGAAAACAAGAAACGAAGAATGTTGGCAGAATGTGGAGACAAAGGGATACTTATCCACCACCAGTGGGAATGTAAATTGGTTCAGCCAAATACAAAAAATAAACATGGAAGTTCTCAGTATAGAATGACCATATGACCCAGCTATACCACTCTCGATTATATACCCAAATGACTCAAAGCCAACACACCACACAGATGCTTGCACATTCATGTTACTACAGCACTAGTCAAAGCAGTCTAATTAGGGCACCAGATTAGATGTTTGTTAAGAGATGAATGGGTAAAGAAAAATATGGTGTACATAGAAAATGGTGTTTGACTCAGTCATCAAGAAGAACAAAATTATATCATTTGCTGGGAAATGGATTCAACTAGAGATGATCATGACTCGGGAACACAAGTATCATATATTTTCTATGGTTTACAGATCCTAGATTCTATATATAGACAGGTAAAGCTACACACACATACACAGGATGTGAAAGCACAAAATGGAGACTGGAGGGGAGGAAAGGAGATGAGCAGAAGTGGGGAAGAGGGGGAGTAAAAAGGAGAGGGTGTGGAGGTGTTGGCTGTGGTCAAAGTACATTGTGTATTTAAAAGATATTGTTTTCATAAAACCCATCACTATATACAAGAAATATATGCCATTTTTTTAAAAAAGGATTATTCGAATGGAGTAAAATGATCACAGGCTCATGAATCAGACCTGTTTGGAATTTAATCCTTGGCTGAGTGTTTGTGTAAGCTATGATACCGAGCCTTCTTTTTCTCTGTGTGATAATTTCCTGAATTTAAATGCATAAGCTTATGCAAAATACCTGGCTCTAGGTGAGCTCTTGCTTGATTTTGTTTCTCTTTCTGTTAAGCTTCTCTTTCCATTCACAACCAATATTATGATGAATTATCAAGGCGCTTGGAACAAGAGTTTAAGACTGATTTCTATTTCTTAGTGAGATTATTCGTTACTCCTACTAACCCATACCCACCGACACCCTGTGAAATCTTGCCAGGGAACGTTTGCAGGATGGCATTAGTACAGCGTGGACATATCAGGGAACTGGAAATGAGCCAGTGGCCATAAATTGCAAGGCCGTTTGCAATCCAAACATCATGGAAACTATGTGCCATTGGGGGTGGGGGGAAGATTGTGATTGAGAAAGCACATGGTTTGGAGTTATTTTGATGGATTAAGTATTTCCCCTGTATCATCCTGTTAGAAGATTAAAACTTGATTATTAACACACCAGAATATTTTTCGATGTGGAAATATTCAAACATAAATCAAACACCCCAGGTTCATGAGAAAATAATCAAGAGAACAGTGGTGTGCTATTCTAATGTTGAGACAAAGGAACATTACAATAGTTTATTGTTCATAGGCTAATATATTCTTGCAGAGTTGGTTTGGAATGTAGGTACTACCCAGAATTGATTGGTGCTTGGCTACACACCAGAATAATGCCCATAATGAAAAAATGTTATGAAAATGTGAACTTTTTTCCTTTTTAGTACCTTATGTCTCCCTCACTTTAAATCAGACAGAGGTGATTTCACAGTTCTGTGATGGAAAGCTATACCAGGATGCTGTCTATTAGAGAAAGTTGCACCACTGTTCAGAGCATTGGGGCTTAACCTTTCGCAAAATGTTAAAACTTGGACTATTTCAGATGTAAATGATGGCATAAAGCCTCTACAAGTGGCTAAAGTTGGCATAGCAAGGACATGGTAATTGTAGGAGGTCCAAGAAGTCTTTAACTCTTAGCCCCAAGTAGTTCATTCTTCCATTCTTCTCTACATCCACTCCTTAATTTTCTTTATGACTTTTGGCCACAAGCAGCTTTAGAAGGGTTCATTGTGTGACAAAACTTTTCCTAGGGAGATACAACACACATGTCTACTCACTTCAGATACAGAGACTACGAGAGACCAAGTATGCATACTACCAAACTCTAACTTGGTGAGCAAATGAGTTTCATTGAGGTTGTCTACAGGAATATGGGTAAGGGGTTACTTACAGAAGCAGAAATGACTCAAAGACAGTTACATCACCAAAGCCCACCCCAGCACAGGTAACAGCTCACAGAGCTGAGAACCTGGAACACACTGGACAGTCAGTGGGCAGTTGAGTGGGTTGGAGAATGTCCTTTCTAAGTGAGTCAGTTGATCTAAACAGGCAGCTAGTCTGGTATGAGAGTCTTCTTTGCAGTTTTGTTCGTCCAAGTCTTCTTTGTAGCTTGGTTTAGCTGTGTGTGACTTTTAGCAGCATGGATTGTTTACTCTTGAAGGGAGTGGCCTAGTGAATCTGATCAGTTTCAAGGACTTCCTGAAGCAATTTTGAGTTGTTTATCTTAAGGAGACTCCCTGGAAAAAAGTTTTAATTTTGGAAGAATTTGTTATACAACATGGTTCCTTTTTCTTCCACTAAAAATGAATAGATACTACAATGTGTTCTACACTCAAGTCCACATCTTTCTCTTACTTTCTCCTGTCATGTCTCAGAGGTGAATTTCCTACACTGGAATGTCCATGCCCCTTGTTTCTTCTGAGTCTTGGCTATATCCATGATTTCCATTTCTATAATCTTTAACTTCTTTTTGTTGGCTATTTCTCTACCCCTTTTAATAAGCACTCTTAAGCTAGTTTATGCTAAGAAAATTGGAAATGGGAAAGCCCGATATACCTGCATATGTAACCGAGGCAAATGGATGAGGCTTGGGAAGCCAAATGACAGCAGCAGAGAGGACAGATAGACATCAGTGGATATGAGAGAAACATCCAGGTCATGTGGATCAAGTCTGTAAGAATGCTATGGAGATAGAGTAAATGAATGGCCAAATTGAGACTCAAACAAAGTCCTGGATAACACATGGTCCTGCATATAACCCAAGAACAGGGTAAGATAAACTCATTGAGTGGATGAGGTGAAGTGGTCTATACAGAATCCACAGAAATACTCAATGTTTCCAGGCAGCCCCACATAGATAACTGTATAATATAACATTTCACTACGTAAGACGTTTTCTGTATCTTATGGTAAGACTGTTCACTCAGTGTTTCATGTGCTCCCAGAAGTACAGGGACAGAAGTCAGAAATCAGAAGTCAGAGTAGTAGGAAGAGCACTTAAAGGATATTTTTTCAAAGTACATGCTATACACACAAAACACACACAGACACACACACACAGGTATATCTGTAGACTTAGATTTTCCAAACCTACTTTAATAGGAGTTCTTAACTCTTTAACCTCACTTCTATCCCACCATCCAAAGGTAGAGGAGAAAGATGGTTAATAGGACAAGGGGGATATGGACTTGTTTAGAAATAGTTCTTTAGGACAATTCCAATCTTCATTGTCAGGGTTATCAGCACTCCACTCCAAAATACCAAACACAATTCAGTAGCGGTGGCTAGATCCAGAAGAAACCAAGAGGTTACACCCAAATCAGCATGAGTCCAAGGAAGCAACAAGAAGCAGCCCAAATACCATGAGAAGTCTTTGATACATTTCTCTCTATGAAGTCACGACAAGTGAAGATCAGCAAAGACCAGTAAAGCATTGCATGGCTAGCAATGCAAGAGCATCTTCTCACTGTCTGTGGGATTATATTTATCTTCTTTCTAAATGTCACACACCCTCTCAAGTGTCAGTTCCAGCAAAACATCCTCTCATATGTCTGCTTCAGCAAAACATCCTTTCATAAGACAGCTTTCAGAAAAACATCACATGACTTACCTGAGTCTCTAAAGAAACCAGGAATTTCTACTTTATATACTGATGATAATCACAGATTTGATAAGTAGGGGAAATGAGTTTAATAAATGTACTGATTGAAGGACACTTTACAAATAGTTGGCTGAAGAAAAGAGCCACCAGAATTCCACAAAGACTTAGACTTTCCAAAAGTCTTCAAGAAGGAGACATTCTTTATACTTGTATAATGTTTTAAAATTATTTATCGCTGTTTGTCACTTAGGCAGGTTAAAGAGGAAATGGTCCCTCATCAGACACCAAATGTACTGGTACGTTGACTCCTAAGTCCCTAAAACTCAGAGAAGCACATTTGATTATTTCACATTTATTATTTATCTATTCAGTGTGTGTGCGTGTGTGGTGTGTTTGTGTGTGTGTGTGTATAGGCACCCATGTGTGTGCATATGCAGTGGCATGTGCATGGAGGCCCGAGAGCACCTATTGAGAGTTGATTTTCTCCTTCTTCAGGGTGGAACTTAGGTTTTTATGCTTGGCAGCAGGTACTTTTATCCACTCAATTACTTCAGCAGCATAAGATATTTTTAAAAAATTATTTCTTCAGAAATTTCATACAATATGTTTGGTCATACGCACCATCCCCATTTCATATCCACCCAACTTTATGTTTTTCTCAAGTTAATTTTTGTGAGTGCCTGTCTCTGTAGTCTCTCTCTCTCTCTCTCTCTCTCTCTCTCTCTCTCTCTCTCTCTCTCTCCTCTTCTGTTTAATGTATGTGTGTATGTATGTATGTGCTGAGCATACATGGAAGACCTGCAAGAGTTGCTTTCACTATGTGAATTCTGGGGTTTGAATTCAGGTTTTCAGGTTGTGGTAGCAAATGCCTTTATGTGCTGAATGGCAAAAGTACATTTCTGTTATTTAAAAGTATCATGGCTTGGGCTTTGAGTATCCACCAAAAGTTTATATGTTCAAGACTTGACCCCAGGTTGTTGACACTATTGGGAATTCATGGAAACTTTCAGATTTGGTGTCAGTAATCAGAAGTCTATTATCATCTCTCTATTATCATCTATCTTGTCTGTATCATCTATTTATCTATCAATTATCATCTGTCTGTCTGTTTGTGTATATCTAACATCTATCTATCTATCTATCTATCTATCTATCTATCTATCTATCTATCTATCTATCTATCTATCTCTATCATCTATCTATTTGACATGAAAGCAGAGGAGAAACTATTTTGAAGGAAGAAGACTAGCAGGAGGGAGAAAAAAGCAAGAGAGGGCATATAAGTAGAGAGCATGGCATGTATGTATGAAAATGGTGGAATAAAAACTACCATTTAGTTATTAAAATAAAAATGCAAATTAACATGTTTAATTTTTTAAAGGGTCAAATACCTTGCCCAATGACACAGAGCTACTATGCGAATGAGTCAGGACTTGCCTCAATGACCACCTAGATATAAAAGGGCTGGTTACACTCAGCATGCTGGCCTCACTATAAGCACAGCCTCAGAGACAGCAAATAGCAAGAAAAGCACAAATAATCACCAGTTGCTACTGAACAATGCTAATTAAAAGAAAGCTCTACCAAAGATTTAACCTTTTTCAACCCCACAGGTAAGCAGCACCAATCCTTGTTCTTGTGTTTAGGGATATATTTGACAGAGAAAAGGCTGGTCACTAGGAGTTATGCTGCAAAGAGTCACCATTGCTAATTCAGTTTCCCTAAGACTTGTGACTTTTTGCCATTCCCATAACCACTGGTTTTGTTCTGAGTCACTATGCTCTTACTCAGCCTATTGCAGTAGAATCTTCACTGGGTTTTCTGCTTGCACCCCTTAAATCTGTTGTCTCCATCATGAGTCTTCTGCTTAAAATCCTTTGCTGCATACTTATTGCTGACGGAGGCTGCGGGGCCTACTCAGTCTTCCTTCTTCCTTGGTCTTTGGTTGCCTTGGCCCATTATTGTGCTGTCCTCAGAAGAGCCCGTTGAAAAGCAGACCAACTCTCACAGGACTTTTGCCCACTCTTCAATACACAGCTTAAGCACTTCTTTTCAAGATGCTTCCTGGAAACCTATGCTCTTCTTTACAGGACCACGCCCCCCCATCCACCCCCCCCTGTTGCTATTATTACATTCTTAACTTGTTGCAGCTGTCATGAAACTTCTCACAAAATCCTTCTACACCAACAGTAAATAAGTTTGGTTTTGTGGGCCATGGGATTTTTGACACAATTCAAGTCTGCAGTAGTATTTGAAGGGATCCACAGGCAATATGAAAGCAAATGACCCTATGTTCCTACAAAACATTGCTGGCCTCTCATTTTTGATAGACAGGTTTTCTATAGTGGGACGACTTGTGTTGTTCATTTTTCTGTTCTCAGCATTAGTCTAGGCCTGACATACATACAGCTGCTATACAGGTAGATAAGTTGAGAGCCAAGTGCTTAATGTTATCAACAAGAACCCAGCTAACAGAATCATGGTGAAAGAAACACATAAAATCTATACACAGAAGAACATTTTCATGTGCATATCGGGAAATTCTGAGACAGCACTTTAACTATTATCTGGATCAGTGTAGCCAGAGAACTTTGACATCCCCAGCCCACAGTCAGGCTGTCAAGAACTGAAATAAACTTGTGGCCTTGGTCCGAGGGACTGGTCCTATACAATCCATGATTCTAAAGAAATAATTTGAAAGCTAGGAGGGGGTTTAATAAACTTGAACTACTTTCCATGGATATATTCTTAGTGGGGTTTGCTCCAGTGAGTTCTCAGGTCTGTGTATGTAGCCATTAGTCTTTATGGAATTTTAAACTGGAAGTTCCTAAGCCTCTGATTTACTGATGCTACAAGGGTTGGTCAGACTTTATTCGTTCAGTTAGGGTACTGCAGGGGTAACTGACTCCACATGGTAGAAGATTTATGGACTTTTTAAGTCCTTTGAGGAGAAGGAGGCTATCTGGAAAATTCACCTGAGTACCTCATTTCCTGAAAAAGCTGGAAAAACTAGTGAGCTCCCAAGGAAAGGCAGTTACCATATATTGGCTTTTAAGATATATTTTTAAAAGTACTTTTCAATGTTATAGACATTTTATTGAGTTAAGCAACCAAAGAATTGTGCTGAGAAGCATTTTGGTATTAATTTTGATTTTGTATGAGAAAGAAAAGCCACGATCATACAGGACATTTAGAAATACTTTCCCTCCTATAAAATGGAACAGGGGAGCACAAGATGAACAATTTGGAAAAGGGAACAAATGACCCATATTTAACTGAATTGGACTGACTTTCAATGTACTGAATTCTTTCCTTTATTTTATTCCATTTTAGTTTTCTGGGTTCAACTTTCATAAGATTTCATATAATGAAAAAAAAGGGGAAAGGTTGACTTGGTACAAATTCTGAAAACAGAATGACAAACCCAGTCTGCACATTCTTTCTCTATATGACTTAGTTGTGATAGTGTCCAAGATTATATATCATAACAAACACAAAAATAGCAGTCAAGGGATATTCAGATATGTATTTGATGAGTGTCTTCTTCATGGCTCAGGAATCATGCTACCAACTGGGATACAATTCTAAGGAAGCCTGTCCACTAGTTATCTGTTGACGAATATCAAACTAACAAGGTTTTTTTTTTGTAACATACAATGACAATCTGCTTTTCTTTGAGATTCTATTGTCAGGGATTCAGACAAGGCTTCTTAGGAGTGGTTAAATCTTCCCTCTACTGAGAATAACTAGTGTCTTTCCTTTCCCCATGGTTTGGTTTCTAGATTAAAGAATCAATGGGGCTTGGTTGTAGGTGTTGGCTGGAGCATCTATTTATGGTCTGTCCAAAAAGTTTAGTTTCTTCTAACATAATTGCTGAAATCCAAAATGAGTACAGGGGGAGGAAGGGGATTCAAAGTAGAAGCCAAAGATCTCTTGAACTAAAAATGGAAGTCATGTATTATTAGCTCTACATAATGTTGTTACAAACAAGTCTACAGGACCATTCCAAATTCAAAGGAAGATAAATTGTGTTTCATTTTTTCAAGGTGTAGAAAATCCACACAGCAGAAGAGCATACTAAAGAAAGATGTTATTGTTGTTATCTGTAGAAAGTCCAATGTCACAGGCAATTAGACACAAATACTTGTAAGTATAGCATATGATGTTGAATGTTTATCTATTGCTGAGGAATAGCTCACCCCATAACTAGTGTCATGAAGCAGTGGTTGTCAGCCATCAATTGGTTGTTCTGTACCACATCATACTGTGCATATGGCCACACCTAATCAGAAACTAGAATGGCAAAATTTGCTTTACTCATGCTCGGTGCCTCAGTAGGAATATCCAGATGATAGGGCTCTTTGATTATTCTTCTAAAGATCCAGAACAGGAAAAATATTCATTAACCTGACACCATTAAAGTCACAAAAGACAGTCAAAAATTAAAGATTGATAAATACATCAAAGGAATGGTATGTATTTGCAGAATAGAGTCACCTTTGTAGACTGCAGATGACATTAGAAGCTTCGTAAAATGACTTTAAGAATCTAGATGAAGGATTAAACCATGGTGTCAGGTTGTCCTGGCTATAAATGGTGAGGAACAGATTGAAACATGTTGGCAGTAGTGTAAAGATAATGAGGGGCTGGAGAGATGGCTCAGTGGTTAAGAACACTGGCTGCTTTTCCAGAGATCCTAAGTTCAATTCCCAGCACCCACGTGGAAGCTCACAACATCTATAATTGGATCTGATGCCCTCTTCTGTTGTGCAGAGATGTGTGCAGACAAAGTCCTAAAATATATAAGAAAATAAATCTTTAAATAAAAGAAAGATAGTGAAATTTAATTGTGAGTGCTAGAGGTAGGAACCAGATGGAAAGATTGTTAGTAGAAGAGATGCATGAAATAGGACAGAGATGCTAGAAATAGAGGATCCATCCATCCATCCATATGTACATACATACATACATACTATTCTAAATATGTATCCTATTTATGTGGGCATGGGGTTGTGAGAGAGGTGGGGTAAAAGGCAGTGTCAGGAGATGAACTACTCTTAGGAAATTTATAATGGATTTCAATGATTTCTAGATCCTGGTTAGTTGCTTGGATTCCTTATATTGCCAAGAATTTAGAAGTTTTATCAGTCTTTTCAGGTTAAAGGAGAATAATTGTGATCATGTTCTGAGATCTCATAAAGGTTTATCAACAGACAGACAAACTTCTAGTTAGATACACAGAAAAGACAAAATCAGTTGTGCAGTTACCAGGCCAATAGGCCCACCTTTACATGAGGATCATTGAGGTGATTACCTGAGGAAATTCTCTTACATATTGTTCTTCTACCATTTTGTATTATGCCACAATGGTTGCTATAATTTACTGAATTAATATTTGCCGTCATCCCTCAACTCATAAAGCAGACCCTAGAGTCCATTACATTATCAAAACTGTTTTCTGGAATGAAAAGTCCAGAGTAGCATAAAACAAACATGTAAAGGTTGGACCTGCAGCTCTGAATGCTGACATCAAGAACAGGCAGTTAGGACAAAGTGGAGAGTATAGGAGTTTCATTATGAGGCAGATGAGAGGGTTTGCATTTTAGAGGTACACTACCAGAGGCACACTAACAGAGAACATTATTCATTTGTTCAACAAGCACTTATCAGTGCTAGTCACATGAAGAGCCCCATCGTAAAGGTGGAAAATCGTGTCGTGGAACAGTGTTGTTTTGCTTATGGAGCTTCTTTATAGTATGCTATTGTGGCTAGGAGTAGGCTTGCCATGCTCAGAGAAGCTTTACGGTTGGATATAGAGTTTGCCTGGATCCGAACTGTCCCCTCCTACGTGGAGTACGTGTACATGATCTGATACCCAACACCGAAGACTTGACTGTACTTGATATCATGATCTCATACCCAGCACCCAAGACTGGACTGCATTTATCAGTTATCATTAACTTGGACAACTACTTATTGCTAGTGAGGAGGTTGTGCTAAGGGCCTGAGTAGGAGTGACAGCGTGTTAGCCTCTTAGGAAAGAGGGGCATGATCATTAGTTTGTACTCAAAGTTTTTTTTGTTTGTTTGTTTCTTCCCAAATTCTGACATTTGAAGAATGTATTTATGCTCATGTGCACTTATTTCCACTCCTTTGGGTTTATTTTTAACACCCACTAGTTGCCCTGCCCTTTTTCAATGAAGTTGATATCAGACAACTATTCAGACTGAAGTCATTTTAACTCTGAGAGAATATGTTTCAAATTGTTCCCTCTTTTAATAACATCAGCAATCCAGAGGAACTGTCAAGGAGCTGAGTGCTACAGGAATTAAATCAAAGCTCACTCTGAGGCTGAATTTAGATGAGTACTCGAAGGATGCTACATTTCCCTGACAACACTTAGATTCATATTGGGAGGGAAATTTTTTGTCAAGTTTTCAACTTTAAAATGGAGTTTATTTTAGTGTATATGTTAATATACATGCAGTAGATATGGAAACACTATTAACCAAGGCACCTTTATCTACAGCTAGGAAAGATAACAAATAATTCAATAGAAATTCTCTTATACTTAAAGTTTTTATCTTCCTCTTTTAGTTACGTTCATATCTCTCCTTCCCTCCCTCCCTCCTCCTCTCTGTGTCTCTGTTTCTCTGTCTGTTTCTCTCTCTGCTCTCTCTCTCTGTCTCTGTCTCTGCTCTCTCTCTCTCTCTCTCTCTCTCTCTCTCTCTCTCTCTCTCTCTCTCTCTCTCTCTCTGTGTGTGTGTCTCTCTGTGTATGTTTGCACACATGTATGTTCAGGTGTATCTGTGGTGGACAGAGGTCCTTCAATTATTCTCCACCTTGGTTTTTCAGACAATGTCTTTCACTAAACCTGGAGCTCATCAGTTTGGCTAACCTAGCTGTTACACAATCCCCTAGGATCCTTTGTCTCTGCCTACCCAGTGCTGAGATTATAGGCATATGCCACAGTGCCTGGCTTTATGTGGGTGCTGAGGATCAAAGTCAAGTCCCTTTGCTTGCATTACAAGAACTTTACTAAGCCTGCTCCCTAATCGAGTTATTTGCATTTCTTTTGCCTTATTTTTGAAGACTTTATTTTTATTATTAAGCGTGTGTGTGTGTGTGTGTGTGTGTGTGTGTGTTGTGTGTGTGTGTGTGTAGAGGAGCTTGTACATGTGAGTGCAATGCCTAAGGAGGCCAGAAGAGGGTGTCACATTCCCTGGAGCTGGAGTTACAGGCTGTGAGCTACCCTATGTATGTGCTGGTAACCAACCGAACTTGAGTCCTCTGCAAGAGCAATACGTGCTCTTAATCACTAACTGAGTGTGTATTTATTTTATCACTTCTACAATTTCCAGTGACTTGAGAGGTAAAATATTGTTTATAGTTAACCCAAAAATGAAACAACTGTTATCTTCACATTTTTGCCAATATATAGTATATGTTCAACTAATTTTCTGCCAAAGTTAATTGCATTTCTGTGTGAATTGTGCGCATGTGCACAGTTCTTCTCCTGGGCAATTGTTGGCAGATAGGAAAATTATCCAAGCAGCTGATTCATGATCTCATTTTTTTTTTTTACCTAAATACTTTACAATTTTAATTTATGCTTAAGGATGAAATGTTTTAGCCTATGATGATTTCATGACTGGCAACTGTTGAGGACATCTAATCTGTATCCTCAACTGTTTAATAATATCTAATTATAGGTAATATGGAGGTTGTAGTGGATTCATTGTAACAGAGGAAGAGAAGTTTTGAAGTACTTAATAAATTTCTTTAAACAAGAATGTCTCAGAATCAGTAATGGCTAGCATTTATTGTTTTTATTATTTATTGACATTTGCATTACTTTGTTTCACCAATAATTATGCTGAAAACACATTAAGCATAAAATTATATACATGTCTATCTAAAAATGAGAAATTGACAATTATTATCATTTAGTTAGATTACCAACAGATTTTCTAAGCAACTGTTCAAGTAACAATGAGATCAGCAAAGTATATATGATTTGCCAAGGCTGGCAAAGCATCGCAGGTCCTGCATTTTTCTGTGTATTCATCCTGTGAATATTGATTTATCGCCTGTGATTTGTAGGCACTTAAAGGGGATGTATCTGTTAACAGACCAAGCTCTCTATTGGTATGAACTTCATGTTTTAGGGTTAGAGATGGCAGTATAACACTGGCATGGTAATGGGATACATTAGATGAGATGGGGGCTCTGTAGAGAAACAAAGGTGGCCAAGAGAGCCTGGAGCTTGGCAACTGACAGAAGGTGTGTGGTTTAAATTAGGGAGGCATCTTCGTAAGATGTTCATGTTTAGATAAAGTCAGAATTGAACTTGTGAGGCTCCATCCATGAAAGGCTCAGACAAAAAAGTTTCTAGGAATTGAGACTATTGGGCAACAGCAAGGAGGCGGTGTGAGTGTAGACCATCAGTGATGACGTCACAGCTCTCACTGCTAGATTTACCTTTTTAGCTGGAAGAAGGAAGTCACTGGAGAAGTTAGAGAGGCTGCATGGTATAACTGACTTTGACTTGTAGTTTGACTACAAGTAGGACTTGTAGTCCCTGTGGTTGCAGGTGGAGAATAGCCTGGAGTGTATTAACTCCCGAGGCTGCTAAAATAAAGTACTATACATTTTTTGCTTCAAATGAGATATTTATTCAGCTTAGTCCAAAGTCAACTCATTTCAGGATCACACTTTTTCTGAGAGCTCTACAGAGAATCTCTCCTCTGAGATCTTGATAGTTTTGACAATCCTTGGCATCACAGGCTTGTACCTATGTCACTCCAATCTCTGACCTGCCTTCATGTAGTTTTCTCCTATATGCTTTGTTCTTGCTTTCTATCCTCTTCTGTTGTAAGAGTACCAGCTATTGGAAATGATTGAATCCCAAGGTATTTCATCTTATCTTGATTCTCAACTGTATCTGTAAAGGCTTTAATAAAGCCACAATCAAGGTACTAGGAGTTAAAACTCAAATGTATGTTTTGGGGACCATGTTCAACCTGCTCTGTGAAGTAAAGATAGAAGCACAGAGACCATCATGAGGACAGGACTATAGATGGTATCTGGACCATAGTGGGAAGAACTGGGAGGTTAAAACTCTTCTATAGTGATTTTGATGACACCTTAACAAACTGGTGACAGAGTATGAATGTACCATGGGTCAACGGTGATTCCAAGACTTTAGGTCTGAGTAACTAGAATAAGTTATGATCATGGGGCTAGAGAAATGACTTAGTAGTTAAGAGCACTGACTGCTCTTCCAGAGGTCCTGAGTTCAATTCCCAGCAACCACATAGTGGCTCACAACCATCTGTAATGGGATCCAAAGTCCTCTTCTGGTGTGCCTTAAGTGAGCGACAATGTTCTCACATAAAATAAATAAAGAAATCTTAAAAAATGATGATGAGTTAAGCTGGGGAGACCGTGGGAAGGTTCCCCCTTTGGAGAAAAGGGTCACTCAGCTCTGAATATACTAGGCTTACAAGTCTCTCAGATGTTCATATATGAAGGAACTCTTTGCAGAGGGGGCTGTGGTGATATTGGTAATCATGAATTAAAAGCCACCAGTCTTGGGACAAACCCTACAAAACATGGTGTGTATCATCAAGAGCTCAAAGCCTCACATTCATTTTACTAAGTAGTTACACTTTCCTTTTGCAGGGAATGCTGGGAAAGTGCTAGAGAGGAAAGATGAATATGCAGCCATTTTAGTGATAGGCTAGACATATTCTATAGAGAAGTAAACTGCACCAGGCCAGTGCCTTAACCCACGTTCACTAAGGACATGGGAAGAGGGGGAAATAGGCAGAAATACCTAGGATTAAATTTTGGATGCTGAACTCTGCGTGCATTTTTCATTATTTTCTTCAGGAAATCTTTCTTCTGGCACTACATAAATTTCTTTTGCCAATTTGTCTCACGTTGAGGCCAGGAGAAACCTGCACGTTAATCTGTACCTTTCTGCCTGCAAACATGCGTAGTGTCCACTCTCCATACCAGGAGTCTCTGACTCAACATATTGTCTTATTGCTATGGTAACCACTATCCCTGATGCCCACCAGGAACATTTTAAAGCCAGATCTCAACCATGAGCGACTACAGATTATTCTTATTGTTTTTCATTCTTATCCGGTAGTTTAAGATTTAGATAAGATACTGATACAAAAACTATGGATATTAATTTATTTAGCAAATTTTTTTTAAGTAAGTTGTATCTTAGAGGGTGAAGAGACTGAATGAACAGTGCAGTAAAATTCCTCTTTTTACAGAGTCTTCATTTTAGTTTGGGGAAATAGAGACTTACTCACCAGAGTATATAGGAAACATATATAATGTATCAAGTGGCAGTGCGAAATAAGGGAACAGAGAAGTGTAGGGTGGAGAAGGGATTATATCTTTAAGCAGAGACATTACAAAGCATGCTTGAGCAAAGACCTTGGGGCAATGAGAGCCTTGTAGATTCAGACAGGCATTTCAAGTAGCAAAACAGTTAAGTGCAAGGTCCTGTGGCAAGAAAACTTCTGATATTTTGAAGCAGATTAAAAGGGGCTGAGTGGCGTGGAGGGCAGAGAGACATAGGAGGGAGTTCAGGACATTCTCAGAGAAGAAAGCACCAGGGGTTCTAGGCTTCTGTCCCAGCTTGGGTTTTGTACTCACAGAAAGATCAAAAGCGGGAAGTGGACTTTAGGAACAAATGACACAATTTGGCATGCATCAGGTGACATCACTGACTGCTGTATTGTGAATAGATCTAAGAGGCTGGGAGACTAAACGTGGAAGCCAACAGACATTTTTACAGTCATCTGTGTGAGAAGCAACTATGACTTGGACCAGAGCAGAAGAAAAATGGGGAGGCCATCTCAAGAGAAGAGAAATCAGCAGGGTTTGCATATGTGCCAGGGTAAGCTTGACAGACAGAAGTTAGGGTTGATTTGGGGCGGGATTCATCAATTATAGTTTGGATTATAAAGTGATCAGATGCTTGTTAGTTATGTAAGATGCTGAGTGGAAGTCCAGAAGAGAAGCAGGAGCTAGACACGTAAACTGGAGGCTGTTTACACAGATCGCACTTGAAGGCATGATGTGGAATTAAGTTATAGAAGTCAGGGAGGTGGAAATGGCTGTAGAGTAGAACTCAAGTTCAAAACCTTCTAATTCTAGGAGATTGTAACAGTAAAAAAGGCAAGGGATGGGGAAAAGGCAGAGCTGTCACCTCAGGGGAAGAGGTGTGTACTTGGAGTGTTTTGATTCTCTGTGTGTGTTTATGCACAAATATGATGTGTGTATCTGGAGGATATAATTAAATCTCCATTGGGTACCTTTATCATTCTCTCTCTACTTTAATCTTTTCTCACTCGTGTGCATGTGTTGTGTGTGTGTGTGTGTGTCTGTGTGTGTGTGTATTGATGTTGGGAGTTCCTGGATAATTCTCCATTGTATTCCTTGAGTCAGAGTCTCTCAATAACATCTAGAGCTCCCTATGGTTGTTGGGAAGGTTAGCTTGTATCTGACTTCCAATGATTTCTATGGCTGGAATTGTAGGTGAGCTTCCATGTCCACTGATACTTCATTATATATTAAATGTTAACTATTTGCCTTGAACAGAAAGTCAGAGTGTGAGTTGTGGGAAAGGTGATATACCGGGCTGCAGAGAGGTGGGCATGGCTCTCTATCTTTATGGGAATGTCATCTGCATCTTAATCTGGTTCTAGAGGTCCAAATTTAGGTTCTTGTGTTTGTGTGACAAATGATTTGACTTCTGAACCGTTTTCCCAGGTCCTCCATCTCTTAGTTTGAAACAGGGTCTCTGACTAATTCAGTTTACTAGCTAGATAGTAATCTCTAGGGATCCTCCTATCTCTGGGCCCCTCTTTCCCTCCAGGACAGGGCTCAGATGGGATGTCTATGTCTGGTGTTTATATGTGCTTGGCATCCTAACTCAGGCTTTCATGCTTATGCAGGAAGTTCTTTATTGATGAAGCCACCTCCCCAATGCTGGAATACTCATGCTTTCAAGGTGAGAATCTCTTGAAACAAAGAATTCATGTCCAGTGTGTTTATAGTGGTCTGAGTTTATTTTTGCAATGTCTTGGGGCCCACCACACTTCCTGAGAGCATGGCAAGCTTTTCTCAGTGAGAGAGTAGGAGTGTGGTATGGAGGAACATGTGGTGAGTTGGGAACTGGAGATCCACCTTTTGTGAATTCCTCTATGAGTCCCACTTTTCCGGTCAAAAGAAGCAACTGAAGAAAACACTCTCTCAGGTATCTCTGAAAAGTGTTCTGTGACAAAACCTTTGTTTTATGACAAGGTTTCACCTTAGGGCCCAGACACACTTACCCATGCTCAGGGCTCAGAACAGGATACAATCACTGGCTGTGAACCGAGAATCTAAAGGCTTACACCACACAGATCACCTATCTCTGGAAGAACTATTTGCCTTGAACAGAAAGTCAGAGTGAGTGTGAGCTGTGGGAAAGGTGATATACCGGACTGCAGAGAGGTGGGCATGGCTCTTATCTTTATGGGAATATCATCTGCATGTTAATGTGGTTTCCAGATAACCCACTCAGAAAATAGAGACTTGCAGGGAGCATGGCAGGCTGTGATGCCACAACACAACTCCCCTCCTTTTCCCTGGGGCCATATCAACAGGTGTTACTCCTATCTATGCGACACCAAGTCAAGCAGGAGAAGCCAATTCCTAGACAGGCATGTTTTTCAGAATCTTGTTTGTTTCCTTCTGGGTCCTTGTGTCTAGTACAATGCCAAGTACATTTGAATACACACACACACACACACACACACACACACACACACACACACAAGAAGAGAGAGAGAGCAGAGAAGAGAGAGAGAGAGAGAGAGAAGAGAAAGAGAGAGCGAGAGAGTTAAAGGAATACCTCTGTCTCACATCTTTGCAGGAAAAGTTTCAACTCCATGTGGCAGGTGAAGGGTCGTCTTAAATGTCTGCACCTACTGGGCTGGAGATCCTCACCCGTCATAAATCTGCTTAGCAGCCTTTGGTAAGGCCACACTGAACGGTGGAAGGAGCATAGGGCTTGGATACTTATGCTAGTTAGTCCTCTCAGGAAGCAACTAGAAAAGGTATCCAGCTCACAGAGACCTATTTGGAAAACATGTCAACAGAACTGATTCGTGTTTCATTCAATGCTAATATTCTCTGTTTCTCTTCCTGTTCTCTGTAGATGCAACAGGACTCATTGGAATTTAAACACAAGGTTCCTTTTGGTAATAAGCATTTTATTTGATCTAGGTTTTGTCATCTTAGTAAAATTAAAAGCATTGTTTGAGACTTGAAATTTTAAATCCTTAATGAGATAAAAATTCTTTATACAGTTTATTATTACAATGTTGACCTTATAAGAAATCCAAGGCTTTTAAAATGACTTCATGAAATGACCTTTCATTTGCTCAGTTGGAACCAACTCTCTCTTCTGACAATTCCGTTAGCCACTGGTGACTTGGTGGTATTATAGTCTATTTTACAACTATACATTTCCTCTTCATGCATTGTGTATTGTGGGGCATCAGAGCTCATTGTGATATTCTGAAAATATCCCCAGTATTGTCTCAAAACTCATTCAATCAAATTCTAAAAGCCCATTTCTTATGAAATGAATTTCCTTATTAAGTTGTTCAATACAACATAGGAAAAGTCACATAATGTAAATGTTTAAAGTTTTAACCATAAAAGCAAATTGAAATAAAATTGTTACCTAATTTTTGAGAATTGAGAATATTTAAATGAAACAATTAATTAAATGTAGCTAATGTATCATTTATCATTAATGAATAGACTATTTTTCATGAAAAGAAGCAAAGAAGAAGAATAGGTATTTCAATTTGAATATATGGATGAACAGAATTCACTATAATGAAGAAAAACTGCTAATATCTTAGCTGTCTGCTAGGCTAAATAAATCATGATGGTTGCATAAGACATGCTATAGTATAGCCATGAATAATTTTACAAAATTATTTTTATTCCTGTATATGGTCATTTGATATTTTACCTCATGGAAAGTAAGTATAAACAAAATTTATGTGTAGTATATTACAAATTTATAAAAAAACTGTGTGTGTTCCATACTAACACATCATCTCAAATGTCAACAGCAGAAATTAAGTGAGTTCTTTCATTCTCTTATTTCTGCAATTAATATGTTTCTTGCACCTAGGTTTTTATATGCAAAAGTATTTTAGAGATAATTCTCTGCTATCTAAATGGTTTAAAATCAGAACTGGGTAAATTATTTTCCCCCCCAATCTTCATTGTTTATCCAGGATTTGTTCATTTACAGATGGCAGAAGTGTTCTGAACAGACAGACATGAAGTTTTGCAACACAAGTATGACAGATCTGAAGACCAAGGCTGTCCCCCACCCCACTGACTGCAAACAGGCCTGTCAATGCACCCCCAGGATATCATAATCATTTGTCCCAAAACGAGCTTTGCAAAACAGATTTTGGAAATTGGTAAAAATGGTTCTTAAATAACTTCCTAGCCAGGTATGGTAACTTACAGTTGTAATACCACCAGTACTTAAGAGTTTGAGGCTAGAGGATTGCCTTAAGTTTGAAGTTTGAGCCCAGCCTAGGCTATACAGTGATTTCTAGCTTAGCGTGAACTACAGAGTGATATACTGTCTAACATAAAGAAATACAGCTTTCTACCACTGAGCCAGGGCCAAGCATTAGTACCTGGAGTTGCACAGCCTTTCTTATCTAATAAGACTCTGGAAAATGTAGTCCATGAAGGGAGGATGGCACAGAGAAGGAGCTGAGGGGGGAAAGTATCTAGGGACAATAGGTATTGATGAGACAACGTGAGATAGAGGGTTGCTGGAAGTGGTTCATTTCTGGTATTTCTCACTTGTAGGTTAATGTGGACTTAGAGAGTAAGAAAGAAAGTGCAGCCCCAGCATGGTCTTCTCAGTTTCTTACTTAGGAAACTAGATGCCTGTGACATCTTTGAGGAATTAGATGAACAGGCCCACAACAAAGAAGGACAATGGGTGGACAGACTGCATGTCACTTCCCTGCGCATGCACCACAGTGTGATGATAGGATTTGGGCTCTGTTCACCTAACCCAGGCATGTCTAGGATGGTGACCAGAGAGGCTTTAACTGATAGAAATGGATCTAGTGAGATCAGGAGTGAGTGACATCAGGAACTGACCATCATGGATCAAGACAAAGCCAGTACCAGAACAGTGATTCCAAGTGTGCCTTTCAAACAGTGGCTCCAAGCTGGTAACAAGAAGCAGAGAGAAAAACCAAGAGGCAAAGGAATAAAAGAGGCCAGAGAGGAAGTGACAGTGGGCCCAACAGAGCAGAATGTCCAGTGTTCTGCTCTTCCTGTTCAGCTAGTGAATTACGAGACCCTAAGGATGCACCTTAGGATGGACCTTAGGATAGTCCTAAGGATGGACAGCTTGAGCCACTTCTACCAACAAAGCCAGCCCTTCCTACTTAAAAAATCAAATTGGGCTTGCTTGTCTTTTAACAAGTTCATTTACCAATGGGCCCTTGCAGCTCACACTGAAACTGAGACAATTTCATGTCAAAATGTTGAACATCTTTTCTACATGGAGAGGACTAGAAAAGGAAGTATCAGGAGACAGATCATGTCAAATTGAGGCAAAGGTTTTCTCTGCTTAGCCATTCATTTTATTTTGCCTAATCTGATAGAACGTGAAGGCCATTGAATTTTGGTTGTATTTCCCCAACTGTCTTAGTTAGGGTTTTATTGCTGTGAAGAGACACTATGACCAAGGCAACTCTTACTGACAGCTCCTGTGCTGCTGCAGCGGTACCAAGTTCGGGTGTAGGCCTGGGGGATTAAAGAAAGACTCAGACTCGAGGCCATCCATTATGAGAGAATGCCAATGCCTTTACTGGGCAGGTTCAATATATACACCAAGCCAGGTAAAGAAAAACACAAACTCAGGAAAAAAACAGGAACTCAACTGGGGGGCAATGGGATGTCAAGTGTAAATTCCCTTCCTGGGGTACCATGCCTTAGTCAGGATGTTTTTGATCTTAGAGGAACCGCCGAATGTTGCTTAGTAGACAGCAGCACACGGAAAGTCTCAGCTAGGGCATAGCAGCCCTTCGGGGTCCTACATCTTATAAAGGCAAACATTTCACTGAGGCTGGCTTACAATTTCAGAGGCTTAGTCCATTATCACCATAGCAGGAAGCATGGTAATGTGCAGGCAGACATGATGCTCGAGGAGCTGAGAGTTCTACATCGGCAAGGAAGGGAACTGTCTTCCACACTAGGCGGAGCTTGAGCATTGGAGACCTCAAAACCTGTTTCCACAAAGACACACTTCCTGCAACAAGGCCATACCTACTCCAAAAGGCCATACCTCTTAATAGGGCCATTCCCCATAGGCCAAGTATTCAAACACATGAATCTAAGGGGGCCATACCTACTCAAACCACACATCATTCTTCCATTTGTTTACTTCCCAATGGATATTTGAAGACCAAATACTGGATTGACCACTCAGGATTCAGCAACAAGGAGCATAGTGACTCCCTCGAGGGATGTGGAGATTAGTAGCACTGTCTGGGCTCTTGGAACACTTTCTTAAGAACATAACATTTAAGCCAAAAAAACTGCAGGGAAAGTGAATGCTATACTAGTAAGATAGGAGGTGAGTTTGGGAAAGACAGTGGAGAAAGCCTAGAGGGATGAAGATCTAAAGGAAGAAAAGAGGGAATCATGAAATTAATTTGAAACAGAACAAGGAGAAGGATGTAAGGTAAGGCTGAAGGAATGAGCATGAGTCATATGGCCTTTGTAAATTGTACCAAGCATTTCATATAGGATTATTTACAGTGGCCACTTCCCAAACAGGAAGTCCACTAAGAAGTGTTGGAGTCTTCCATTTGTGGGCCGTGGCTAGTATCCTTCCTGGAGTATGACACCTTCATGCTGGTTCCTGGAGTAATACTCCCTTCTTACAATTATCAGTGTTATAACTGCGAGGGTCATATGTGAATTCTAAATCAAAGGGTTAAAATCTGAGTTTGGTATGTTCAGAGAGAAACTAAAGCATAGTCAAGTGTATCTGCTCAGTATTGCAAGGCAAGTCATACCAAATCAATCAGGACAGCCCAGGGCACGCCAGCTCCAAATCTCAATGGCCTGTCACAATCACCTTATCTCATAAATAGGTTACAGGCTGAGCAGCTCTCTAGGACAATATACTATAGAGACCTGGAAGTCTAGCATGTTTCTGATGGGTGATTTTGTCAAGCTAAGGCCATCATGTTTGCTGTAAAGGGAGAGAAGTCAGCTGAAAAAGACACTGTCACTGACAACTCATTGTCTAAAGGTTAGATCAATAACTATGCATAGCTACAAGAGGCCCCAAATTGTAGTATTTCCTGGGCTCACCATTTGTGACACATATACAAGGTACTCAGACTTCCTAAAGCTCAATTTCCAAAGAACTCTCTTTTGTTTGCTTGTTTGTTTTTGGAGACAGGGTCTAACTATGTAGCTCTGGCTGTCCTGGAACTCCCTCTGTAGACCAGGCTGGCCTTGAACTCACAGAGATTCCCCTGCCTGTGCCTCTCAAGTCTTGGACCCAAAGGTGTACGCCACCAGTGCTGATTAAAGATCTCTTTTATATGGAACTTTATTCATGTAGGATAACCA
The DNA here is from genome assembly GCA_021653895.1 of Mastomys natalensis. NCBI lineage: Eukaryota > Metazoa > Chordata > Mammalia > Rodentia > Muridae > Mastomys > Mastomys natalensis. The sequence continues at coordinate 618,851 of JAJTUV010000619.1, forward strand.
AAGAGTAAACTTGGTGTTGAGTATGTTCAAAGGAAGAGCTCTTGGCTCCTTGATGTAGAGTGGTTACAGTGCAGGAAGCTGGACACACAGTGAGACTTGCAGGATAATGAGGACTTAGGAAGCTCTGAGGTCACACAAGAAGGAATAGCAGACATATTCTGTTATAGTGACATCAACTGCTCTGGATCACCTGGTGCCTCAAGAGATCTGTTGGGAAAATGCATTGGAATCCCATGTGGTGGCCATACTGCAGGGGTCACAGGGATTTGTGTTTAGCTCAGTAAGTCTTTGGGACCAGGACACTCCTGCTGCTGTCACTGGTAAGTCTTCTACTTAGTGGAGTGCTGAGAGGGCTTTTGAAAAACCTTTAATCATGCTTTGAAGGATTATAAAATACACAAACCTCATAGCTCTGTTTCCCACGCCTTTCAGATGCATACCTAAGCAGTAAGATCTGGCGCCTTAAATACTTCCTCGGAGGTGGGGGAATCAGGAAGTAAATTAAAGCAAACCTTTCAATCAGCTCAGCTCTGGGCATTTATCATGACTCTCTGGCTTTTGGAGACAGTTATTTCAATTATATTAAAAAAATTTTTTTTTAATTCTCAGCTGAAAAATTTGCTTCTGTTTTTTTTTTTTTTTTTTTTTTTTTTTTCTTTTCCTCTTACAAAGCTAACTCACCTGATTTGTCAGAACAGCTTGAAAATGAAGTGCTAACTGGTGGGTTTTATTGAAAGGAAACCGAGTGGAAACAACATATGTATTTTCTTAGGGAACTCAAAAAGCTCACAGTCATGTGGCGTTCCTTGGGGTGAATTCTTTGTTATGAATTACAATCTGCTTACTGATGAGTTGTTAGTAAAAGCGTAGGCCTGCCGGGCCATTATTTTTTTTCCACACAGTACACACACTTCAGTTTTCCTTGTTTTTTCTTTTTTTTAAGTTTTCATTAATGCACTGAGTGTGAATAAATCTGTTTCTAATTTGTCATTGTTTTCCCTTCATCTGGACAATAATTTATTGCCAAATCTAACACTTGTCCATTATTAACATCCTCTACCAGGGACAATATTTTTTTAGTTTTTCTTCATTTATTTTGTTTTTCTTACTTTCTTCCCCTCTTCGACTTTTTTTTTTCGTCCATTTGTTAAGACTAGGAGAACCAAAAAGTTACAGCATGGCAGGGGTTTTGTTTACGGTTGTGACATCCAAGTCTGAGCTTGAGGAGACTGGGGGTAACTGGTGGGCATGTTGCGTGGACGGAAGGGCGGCCAGCTGGACTTGTTCGGAGCTGAGAAAATAGGCTCAGGGAAAACTGTTGAGGAAAACTAGAACCAGATGGTAACCTGAGGTGCAGGACAACTTTATTTAGCATGGCAGTCTTTATTTATTTATTTATTTTACACACACATCTGGTCACACTGGGGAGCCTCTATGCATACTCGTTATTATGCTGTTAATAGTATATTTGATTTGCCAAGGAATATTAGCAATTAAGTTCACTATGTATTCAAGTACATTCTATTTTAGTGGACCTTTGTGAGGCATGTTAGTGGTTAGGGCTTTATGTGGAAAGGGCAGAGGAACTGCTGTTTGAAGTTCTAGTGGTGTGGAAAATGTGTACCATCAATTAAGGATTTTAAAGAGGCTGAACCCCCAAGAACATGTCAAGATGTCAATAATAAACAGCCAGCAGTACACTGCCAGTGCATTCTTGATTTTAGAAATAGTCCAGATTGTCCTGGTCCCTCCTCCATGGACACAGTCAGAATGACTCAATCTTGATTTCTTGGGGTAATGAGAATGAATATGAGGATGGGTTTGGGTGTTTAACTTGTTAGCTCATGTCTACCCTGTCCAGCAAAATCTAAAAATCTTAAATTGGTGTGTAGATAAGATGCAATTTATGATGGAAGTGATATTTTGAAGAAAAAAAAAACCTTAATTCTTTCTTATTTTAACACCCGTTTCTTCATTCTGAGTTTTGCCTTGGTTTAAAGTATTTGATTACTGGAGTAATTCTTGAGACTTCATCTTTGAGGTAATGGGCTCTTATCTTACATGTAGTTGATTTTGCAGAATCGTGAAGTTTAACTTAAATTATCATCTAGACATCTGACAGTCTTATCCTCACGATCAGAGTTGTTTCCCCAACCATGGAGGCAGGCCCTTTTCAAGTTTATGCAGAGAAACGTCATCTGCTCTAAACACTTGCTTGTCTTGACACTTAATTCTGTGACCACAGGAAGCCAGTGTTCAGGGCTTCGGTTAGGTATCATGACCTAAAAGCCCCAGACCCTAAAACTAAGGAGAACTGATTAAGTGGGACCTTGTAAACAAATGTGTTTTGTGCGTATATGTAAAAAGGTTATGGACATGAAAGGGGACATTG